>PVIA01000935.1:0-335440 GCA_004024845.1 Tonatia bakeri | reverse complement strand
TGGATTAGTGTTTCTTTAACTCCTTGGTTGTTAGATTTCCTTACAGTTCAATTTTCTGGCAGTTCCTGTTGTTTTTGTGTTTGTTTTTTTAATTTTTGGTTGTCCTTTTGGTTGTTCGAGGAAGCAAAGTGTATCTACCTATGCCTCCATCTTGGCCAGGAGTCCAATTTTAAGGCTTTTGATGACTACCAATTTGCTGAATTGCTTGGCAGAGGGGTTGAACCAATTACAATGTAGCCAGCAACATTTAAGAGCTCCCACTTCATTACCTGTTCATCCTTTATTGAAATTTAGGTTTATTAAAACTGTCTTACTGTGTATGAGATTGCCAGTCACTATATAATCTACAATACTGTTAGTATAATTACAAGTAGTTAATAGGTGGTAAGGAACAAGTTCCCGTTGTCCTAACAAAAAATATGGACTTTCTTTTTCTTCGTTATTCCAAATTTTAATCATCTTTTTTCTTAATAACTGTAATATTGCTTTTAGAGTGAATTATAGTTATAAAAAAATAGAAATTCCCTGAGTTGTAAAAAAATTGAAATTCCCTGAGAAAGTAAGTGAGATCTATCAGGAAAATGTTATGTCCTATATTGGTAAGGAATTTATATTTTTTCACTTAAAAAATATCTTTAGGAATATTTCCCTTATGGCCTACATAGTAAAAATAAACTACATTTTTACATGGTATTTGAGAATAATAATAACTAAAATATATTGATAACTCCATATGTACGTACCAGGCATCGCACTATGCACTTCTGTTGCATTCTCTCATTTGTGTCCCCGCAGCACTCCTCTAGAGGAGGTATTTTCATTGTCCCCATTTTATAGGAGATGAAATGTCAAGTAAATTCCCAAGATCGGTCTCACAGCTCGGAGAAGCATAGGCAGGATTCAGACCCAGCGTGTCTGACTTCAGAGCCTGGTGTGCTTTCATTTACTACCTGTTACCGCCTCACACTGTGGGTATTTCTGGCTTGCATTTAATCTTTGAACAGGCCCTGGCTGCTGTGGTTCCATGGATTGAGTGCTGGCCTGCAAACCAAAAGGTCGCCAGTTTGATTCCCAGTTAGGCTATATGCACGGTGTGCAAGCCATGTCCCTGGTTGGGGGCTTGCGAGGGTCAACAGATTGATGTATCTCTGGCACCTCAACATTTCTCTCCCTCTCTCCCTCCCTTCCCCTCTCTCTAAAAATAAATAAAATCTTTAAAAAGTCTATGATCAAAAATACTCACCCTATGGTTATTTCATCTTAGAACAAATATTTCAAAAGAGCACACAAATTTTTATCAAGCAGTTTATATTTGTGTTGCTAGAGAGTTGATTTTTGCTTGAAAAGGAGTTATTAAAATTTTCTTAGACATGTTTTATTTCATGACTGAAATATTGAATCTTGAAGTGGAAACATGCCTTGCTTCAACGGCAGAGTGGTAGAATAAGGAAGCACCGGAGACACAGTGTGCTGTCACAATAAAGGCTCTGTTCCAAAATGCAAAACCGTGGACAGTGACACCCCTTCAGAAGTCTAGCACAACTGAAGGGAATCAAGTTTGATGAGCACAAAGTGTTTTGCTGGCCTTAATCTTTCAAAACAAGATTATTAGTAGTGCACTGCTTACATTTTTGTGAGTATAGAAGACCAGGCTATTTAATCTTTAATAACAGAAACTTCTAGTCTCATTGTCTCTAAACGAAATTTTTAGGGTAATGTTTCTGGCAGACAATTTATGAAGGTACTATCTTGTAGGAGAAATAATAAGGCCTACAGGAACAAAAGTGATTTATTATCTTTATAATCGCTTATCTTTAGCATCTGCCAACACTTAACGATCCTTCTTACAGCTTTCAAAATATTTGTTTTCATTAATCTCTGCAGAGATAGAATGTAAGAGGAATAAATCTCACAAATAGATATCAAGAGAAAAGGAGCCCCCATTCACCAAATAATATAAAGACCTCCTACTTACTATTAAGTGGGGAGGAAGTTGGCAGAGAAAACAAGTCAAAAATTATGAAATAGGAAGTCTCAAACTGCTTTCCAGACTCTGGCCAACTCTGACTATACTCTGGCTTTAGGCTTCTCATATGTAGGTGCTTGTTTAGAAAGAGCTCACCAGGAGGGATCGTGGGCCACGAGTCTTATTAAGGGGGGGGCGGGGGCAGAAGTCAAACAGCCGCCACCTATTTGAAATGTGTAAATCTAAAGGCTTCAGTAGAAATATTTCTTTATTTGGTGTTGTTGGAAGAAAAGAACACCATTTACTCTTTCACAAACTGTTTTTACATCTTGAACCACCACATTTAGTTAAGTTCAGAACAAAAAATTTTTTTATACATCTTATGTAATCAAACTACCAACACTGTTTCTTGTGAAGCATTTGTGGAGAAGGTGTGGAGAGAAATGTAAACGTCTTCCAAAGTGTATTTTTAGTCTCTTCACAACGTATGTTTACTATAACCTTTTTCTTTCTTATTAAATGAAAAGAATTATGTTTTGGGAATCAAATTATCTACAACCAAGGTTTCCAAGACTTCTTTCTCACACAACTGAGCTGCTTTTATCAGTTATTTAATGAATATTAAGTCCTGATTGCATACTGGGCTACACAGAGTAAGAGATTCTAAGGGAGTCATATATGGTCCCATTTATAGGAAACATTCTTTTATTCTTTCTTTAATTCAGCAACGTTCACTAGTTGTGAGACCATCATCCAATTAAACAGCTTCTCTATAACTCCACCTCAGTTTCATCATCTGTAAAATGGTAATAATGTATCTGCTAGGTTTTCATGAGAATTAAATAGGATATTTACCAAAAAAGCTTTGGACAATATATAACACATAGGAAACACTAATTGTTGCCTAAACTATTGTAAGAGTTCTTTACATGCCAGGCTTGAGGTTTTGGAGGGGTTTTTTGTTTGTTTTTGTGTTTTCACTTAATACAGAACAATGAGCCACCTTCAAGCAACTTGCAGCCTTGCAAGGAATACAAGCACATTATAAAAACATTGTTAATATCATGTGAAAAGTTTTATCATAGTTATATGCAGAATGCTATGGGGAAACCAAGAAAGGAGACATTCTGTGTCTTGGTGAGGGAAGTGTTTTATAGACATGAAATGAATGTGGCACTAATTATGTGCTGTGCAACAAATTGCCTCAGAACCTAAACTGTGAAAGAGAACAAATATTTAGTATCTCACTATTTCTGAGGCTCAAGAACCGTACCTCCGCTGGGCGGTTCTCGTTCAGCTCTCTCATGAGGTGACAATGAAGTTGTTGGCTGGAGCTGAAGTCATGAAGATTGAAGAATCTGCTCCCAGGTTCAGTCCGTGGTTGCAGGCAGGAGGCTTCAATTCCTTGCTGCTGGGACTCTCCATGGAGCTGCTTGTGACCAGGCAGCTGGCTCCCTCATAACAAGTGATGAAAGGAAGAGAGAATGAGAAATGATGTACTCTCACATTTGCCATATTCTATTCATTATAAGCAATTCACTAAGTCTAGCCTATATTGAAGGGAAGGCAATTTAACTTGAAAGAATGATTATCAACAGACTTGTGAACATATTTTTAAAACCACCACAGGTCTGAAAGGAAAAGTAAAGTTTAGGTAGAAGGAACAAATTTATGACCAGCAAGGGAATAACAAACACAGAAATAGAAATATTAGATTAGATGGCATGCAATTTGGCATGACTGCAGAATTGTTACAGTCATTTTAAAGATAAGGAAACCAAGGTTTAGAGAAAGTAACTTTTCCAACATACACAGGAAAGGGCAGATCCAGGTCCTGAGGCCGTATTTCTGATTATAGAACCTTTGATATTATCCCTACCTGTATTAGGCAGGGTTGTCCAGAGAAATACAATTGACAGGATGCATGTGTATCTATTATCCATACCTACATCTACCGTGGAGAGCGGACATTTACTATGAGGAATTGGCTCACATGATTATGGAGGCTTGGTAAACCCACAGTCTGCAGAGAAGGATAACAGGCTGAAAGACACAGGGAAGACAAAGGGAGCACAGATGCAGTGTGCCCACAGAATTCCTTCCTGCCCAGGGGAAGTCAGTCTTTGTTATATTAAGGTAGTCAACTGAATGGATGAGGCTCACCCACATTATGAAGTATAATGGACTTTACCAAACAACCACCAATTTAAATGTTAAATCTCACTTAAAAAAAAAAACTCTTCACAGAAATTTCCAGAGTCATTATTGACCAAATATCTGAGCACCATGGCCTAGCCAAGATAACACATAAAATGAACCATCAAACTACCTTAAACAATAGTGACAATTTGAGGGTCAGATTGCAAAGGCCCTGAATGCCATACTAAGCAATTTATTGGACTTATAAAAATTAACCAGTGGTTCTGAGAGACATGACCTTGAATATCTGATATTGGTGGGGTTATCCCTGTAGAATATTTTAATCCCTTTACAGAAAGTATCTTGGAATATTTATCTATTAAGCTTGATCTTCAGTCCTGTTTTGACAAATGACAAATCTGGTTTTTATTAACATTATATTTTCTACTTTCAGCATTTTCCTTTTAAGTCCACACATTTTTGATAAATATCCTTTGACATGTTTCAAAATGATGAGTTTCATTTCAAAAATGTTTTTCTCTATTATTGTCCTCATATTTGGAACTTTTCATTTTTTTCTCTCACTTTGATGCCTTATTTCAAGACATCTTTTTTTATTTTTATTTATTTATTTTTAGAGAGGGGGAAGGGAGGGAGAAAGAGGGAGGAAACATCAATGTACGAGAGATACACAGAGATCAGTTGCCTCCTGCATGTCCTCCACCTGGGGTCCCGGCTGGCAACCTAGGTATGTGCCCAGACTAGGATTCAAACTGGCAACCTTTTGGTTCACAGGCTGGCACTCAATACCCTGAGCCACACCAGCCATGGCTCAAGGCTTCTTTTTAGCCATGCCTCCTACCAGAGTGAAATGTGAAATTAGGAAGACAAAAATATAGGTGGGAAAAAGAAGCCAGTTGGTAGGCCAGCTGGACTTTGTGATTTCAAAGGTTGAAATATTGTTTAAGCATCATTTCTTTGTAGACAGTACATAAAAGAAAAGCTCTTTCAACCTTGCTGGTGGAAATATTTCTCTTTGTAGCTAACATTGAGCAGGAAATCCTTAATACTTTTCTTGGACCTTCAAAATTTAAAGTTGTGATGGTTCCAGCCTCTTCTTTTGACTCTCTCCTGTCTAGTTCCATATTGAAGACAAGACACAGATTAGGGGTAGGCCAGAGTGTGTTGTGGGACCTTCAAAAGTGATCTGGATAGTAAGTCTATGGATATACCCTACTATGGGAAAACAGGAAGCAAAACTCAGAAAACCAGGAGAGCAAAATGTGCAACAAGCTGGAAAGGAAAGGAGACCTGAACTTGCAGCAAAAAAAACAAAAATGGCTGAGAACTGGTGGTAAATCATAAAACAAAGTAAGAGTTGGGGAGCTAGTTCTATGGTTATAATTCATCTTCAACTTTCCCTCTTAAGATATAATTTGTGAGTTTCAAAGCACCCATGGGGTATATAACACCACTAGGTGGTTTGGTGAGTTCTAATAGATGAGCAGATTTTGTGGGTGAGCAAAGACATCGAACACTATTCAAAGGAAATGCACTTTTTAAAAAGGGAGTATTTAATGTATCAGTGCTGCTATGTGTTTTTTTCTCTATTCCCCTTCCTTCATTGCTATACAGATCATCCTGCAAACACAGTTATGTGTGTTTTTCATCTTCAGTGCCATAGAGGGCTCCACTAATAACAAGAAGGCATAAATAAAGGTTTTGCCAAGATTAGTTTCTTTTCAAATAATTTTTAAAAGATTTTTTTCTTTACTCTAGAGAGAGGGAAAGGGACGGAGAAAGAGAGGAAGAGAGACATCAATGTAGGAGAGATACATCTATGGTTTGCCTCTCACATGCCCTGTACTGGAGACCTGGCCCTCAACCCAGACATGTGCCCTGATTGGGAATCAAATCAGCGACCCTTTGGTTCATAGGACAGTGCTCAATCCACTGAGCTACACTAGCCAGGGCAAGAATAAAAAATTTTTTTAAAGATATTTGACTACTTTCATTATGATCTCAAGGCAATTTAGCCTGTATGTTAATGTTTCCAAAAGACAAAGTTAATATTTATGTTAATGGATAAGTTGAATTTACCTTCTATTTCTTCATTTAAAATACCAAATATTTATTGAGCGTCAACTGTGTACAAGGCCTTGTGCTGAATTAAAATATCAAACATAACAAAACCATAAAATAATATTACAAAGACAAGTATGTCTATTGGGAAATATGTAGTGATCATAATTTTAAGAAAAAATTGGGAATAATTATACAAATATTTTGTGTAACGAAATTAGAAATTTCTGTATACATCTGGGATAAAATTACTCATGAAGTCATAGAGCTCTTAATTCAGAGGATATTTTTTAAATCTATTACAATGTCGGATTGAGTTTGTGTTTAGTATTCTCCAGGACTATTCATCTGACTAAACCAGATGAAAGGGAAGCAAATGCCCCAAATCTCACAGGCTAGTCTACCATTTTCCAGTGGTCTGATATGAAATTTTTCTGACCTAAGTAGAGCAACTGCTTCCTACTGCTTTTTAAATAACTAGGATCTTAGCCTTTAGGTTTTACTAGGGTTTACATTTTTGGAGACCCCCCCCAGACTATTTCTTCCCCAAGGGAAAAAACAAAACACCATCATCATTGGGAAACTGTTTCTTGACAACTATTTTGTGCTTTTATTATTCTTATTTCCCCCAACGTTGATTTTAAAATTAGACCTCTTTTCACACTTTCCTAGGTATTCTAAGGAATAGAGTTCCCACTTTCCTATGCATACTTAAGTGCTCTCCTTTATTCTAAGATCCTATCAAGATATTAGTGGATCTAGCTCATCTCCCAGACCTACTTGTTGCCCCTGGTGTAGGTAGGTTCACTGTGCAGAAGCATACCTGTCATCTCTCTAAACATGTTCTGTGTTCTTCTCCTAAATTTGTGTCAGGTTTCAATATTTGTGGAGAGAATTATCTAAAAGATCTGCATAATTATAGTCTTATTTAGGGTATTGGCTAGGTTGTTGAAACAACAGACTAAAAAATACAGAGATATCAAAGCGATGGCTCTGCAGAGAATCTGGCTCCTCTGTCTTGCTTTCCCTTCCTTAGGGGGCTGGCTTTGTTTTTGTGCCTGAAAATGGCTCATATCCTGATTCCAGCCCACTTGAATGGAAAAGAGTGAAGGAAGCACCTGACCCATGAGTGGCATACATCCTTTGGCTTACATTCCACTTACTATGCTAAATTTGGATCCAGCTTAAACTGTTGTTAGTACGAAAGATAAAGGTTATTGAGAGGACAGTTAGCAAACTCTGCCATGCACCAATATGGTCCAGACCTCTTTTAAACTGATAAAAACATATACTACACTTGATCTTAGTCAAAAGGCCGAGAAGCAATAGACCTCTTTTAAAAATGTTTTTAAAAACAACTAGTAATTGGTGATTCAGCTGATGTATCACTTCCATCCTAGATCTCTTAGTTCTTATTAATATTTGGAACAGTAGGTAGAAAAACCTAAAGAAAAGCTTTTAGATCTGACCTCAGTCCAACGTATGGTGGTATACTTGTACTGATTATCACAGCAACAAGCGCAGGCTCTGCACAGTGTCTCACAAAGAGCCAGGTGATTAGTTTTTCATCACCATACCTTGAATATACATGACCACATAACATGTTAAAGATACAACTTATACAAGTAGGACTGTGAAGCTGTGTGTACGTACCCCTTTCCTATGTGACTGAAATCACAATAATTTGAATGCCCTTCACTTTATACTTTGTAAGTAGGGAATCTTCCTGTTTCGGGTCCTCATCACCCTAGCTTCATGCCCTGTTGACCCTCAACCTCCTGCTTCTTTGATGTCCGCCAGGCTGAGCTTCAACACTACTCCCACAGGAAGCCCTGTAGTCTTCAGCACATTCCACAGAATGTAATTCCTTCCTTAACTATTCTCAACACTGTGGCTAATAAGTACACTATTGTCTTGATTAGGGTCTCTGCTGATGGAAACAGGAACTGCCCCAACTCAGCTCTAGGGGTGTAGGTGGAAGGGTATTTATTAAAGGGATTCCAGGGATACCAGGGAATCTAATTTCAGAATATAGAGTCCTATTACATTGGAAATGGAAAGCTACTTTTTCTGGGATCAATCAGATGATCTCTTATCTCTGTTTCTCTGGTATGTCCATTGTTTCCTCTCCTCTAGACCATCCATTTCTGATCTTTCTGTGGCTTTTGAGGTTCACTCAGCTTTCATCTGAGGCTTTCATTTGCCATGGTGTCATGTTTGCTTTAATGCTCCCATAGCCAAGAGCTCCTCTGCATGATATGAACAACCTCCATCTCTGTGTTTTGGTTCATCTTCTGAAACGAAAACATCAAGTTAGCTAAGCCCAAATTAGGTGTCTACCCCTGGGTCAGCCAATTGCAGCCAGGAAAGTGAAGTCACCTCAGGTGTGTAAAACCAAAGGGTAGAAGGCAGATTGTCTTAGAATGGGTTGTAAGTTATGTTGGGAAAATTGGATTTCATATGCAAAAAAATAAAATTAGATTCCTGTCTTACACCATACACAAAAATCAGCTCAAGATGGATTTAAAAAACAAACAAACTTGAACTTAAGACCTGAAACTCTAAAACTCCTAGAAGAAAAAAGAAAGGAAACTGGGGTGCAAAATGGAAGGTGTGTGCCATAGTAGGCTTGGCAATAGTAGACTCAATGCCCCTCCAAATGTATAGTAAACTTAGTCCGCATAGCAGAGGAGCCCCTACTCTCAGAATAAAATATCTTAATCATACTAGCCCATGGCATTCTTCTACTTGGGAAATGGGGCTCCCTTTTGTTGACCACCAGATGGGACAATTTCAACTCGTTTGAAGGAGAGATAATGCCTTCGCTTACACTAACATTTGGAACATTAAACATACCTGGGTTGCTGTATGTACTTCTCCTCCTTACCTTTTTGTAGCTGTCCCTGGTACACCTCAACTTATGTATAATGAGACTTCTATTGTTTATACTTTTACTACTACCCCCAGTACTATACATACCAGTTGCTTAACCCATGTGAATGTCACTAGATTAAATCTTACCACTGTATTTGTCATTTGCCGACAGGCTCAGGCTGGCTTCTTGTTAACCTTACTCTGGAATGGGCCGATTTTGGAGGATTAAGTGCTCTCAATAAGGCCCTTGCCATGTCAGGGCCTGCCAGTTTATAGGCATGCTTATTGCCTGCATTGTTTCTGCTATCATAGTAGTTGGAGCTTCGACTACTGCAGCTATAGGTGATCAGTTTTTCATCACCATACCTTGAATATACATGGCCACATAACATGTTAAAGATACAACCTATATCCTTACTGAACGCATTCAAACCACTCATGCAGTTGATACACTTCTTACCAACGCCACTCAGGAAATCATTCAACAGACACAAACTGATCAAGAAATTCACACCCGTTTTTCTGCTATAGAATCTGCCGTGTCTGACTCAGAGAGCGACAAGGTTCTCTTGCCTTAATGCAACAACTTACCCGTGATCCTGGTTTCTCTAAACTCTGTGTTACTCTGTTAAGGTGGAATTCCAGTCAGCATTCCCAGGCAGATATTCGTCATCACCTGTAGGGGTGTTCTCTGCCAAACTGAGAGGTCAGATTGATCAGCTCCAGCTTGGGCTCCACCAGCAGCTCAATGACATCAAATACCTTACTGAACAGAAGGTGCTCCAGATCTTCCATGATAATCTACAATGGCTGAACCCTGATAACTGGTTCAATGGACTGAATTTACAGGTTTGGGTCATGGCAGCCTTTGGGTGCCTCCTAGTCTTTCTCCTTATTTGTGTTTTATGCTATATATGGAGGTTGTTTTCTCGAGATCGTGTTTGGGAACAGCAAATAGTAGGTTTCACAGGCTTAACAACTACCATTGTGTTCATAAACAAAAAAGGGGGAGATGTTGGGAACCACCCTGCCTGGTTTCAGAAGCTGTAACCCCCCATGGTAAGGCTGAGTAAAAAGACCTTGGGACCATAAGTCACTAAGGAGACAAAGCTTATCCTTCCAGCAGGAGCATAGCCTCTGCCCCTTTACTTCAACCTGCTTGGCCCCTGGAGGATGGCTGGATAGTCAATAATAGGTAAGATTCCTCAAGGGAAGGACCACCTAGGACAGGTACATCTCAGATGGGCCATCAGGGAAGGATTTACGAGATTTTGGAGGAGGGACAAAAGACCCTCACCCCTTGGCTTTGTCATAGCCTGAGTCCTCATTCTATCTGTAAAAAGTCTCCTAATCTCTTGGCTGCCTGAATCCCCCACCTGATTCAGGCCTGAAACAATGCGAAAAAGGGTTGCAGCCCTGTGCTGGAACAGGCAGCTCCTAGCAGAGGTCTGGTGGGGGCGCAGTGTGATCAGCCCTAAGAAACTATGCATAAAATCCTGTGAAACCTGCTTTGCTCAGAATGCCCACATTTTAAATGTTAAGGGTCCAAGCATAAAATGAGTTTGTTTCCCAAAGTTTTATGGCCCTTTGGCATCACTCTATCTATCTGACCCTGACTCAGAATAAGTCCTTATAGTTCTTTGAATGTTATCTATTCCTTGATCATTGTTGCCTGACAATGACAGATGAGCTTTACATATATATCCTGTATTCCTGTGCAAACTAAATTCAATAAAAGCCCATTGAGAAAGAAGCATAAGGCCTTTCTCCTCTGAGAGACTGGTCAGCCTTTTCTCCCTAAGCAGATCATGCGTTGGTAGACTTATTCTCATCTGTGGCGGCTGGGAGAGCTTTGCTGGATGAAGCTCCCCAACAATGGCTGAACCTGGAGGGCATTATGCTAAGTGAAATAAGCCAGACAGGGAAAGACAAATACAGCCTTATATCAATTATATGTGCCAGCTAAAAAAAAAAGTCAAATCCATAGAAACAGAATAAAATGGTAGTTGACAGGGGCTGAGGAGTGGGGGAAGTGGAGAGAGGTATAAAAGGCTATAAACTTACAGTTATAAGAAGACTAAGATCTGAGAATATAGTGTATCACATGGTCACTATGGCTAATAATACACTTTTGTATAATTGAAATTTGATGAGAGAATAAAACTTGTGTTCTCACCAAAAAATAAAGAAGTAAATATCTGAAGCGAAGGATGTAATTAACTCGTGTATGTGTAATTATATCAAATTACATTATACACTTTAAATATAGTACAATTTTACTTGTCAATTGTACCTTGGTAAAGCTGAAAAAAAAAACTATACATGTAAAGAAATTGTTTGTAAGAGTACTACTTGCTTGTTACATTGAAAAAACAAAAAACAAAACATTCCTGGGTCCACTCCCAACCTACTCAACCAAAGTATCTGAGGTGAAGTCCTGAATCTGTGTTTTAGAACTTGCATCCTCAGATAGTCTGAAGACCACAGTTTGAGATAAACTGAGAGACCATTGTAGTGAATTAATAAGATTTTAATAATACAGTTCTTGTAAATTTACCAAGAATTCCAGTTATCACTGTGTGAAAGAAAGAATATAAATTTTGTATACAAGCTTTAAGGGGAATTTGTCATCCACTTATATTTTTAATTTATTTTATTGATTATGCTATTATAATTGTCCCGTTTTTTTTCTCCCTTTTATTCCCCTCCACCCTGCAGCCTCTCTTCCCTCCAGCAATCCCCCTCCCTATTCACATCCATGGGTCGTGCATATAGGTTCTTTGGATTCTCCATTTCCTATACTACTCCCTGTCTGTTTTGCACCTACTATTTATGTTTCTTATTCCCTGTACCTTTTCTCCCCTCCCTCCCCTCTGATAACCCTCCATATGATCTCCATTTCTGTGACTCTGCTCCTGTTCCAGTTGTTTGCTTAGTTCATTTTTGTTTTAGATTCAGTTATTAATATTTGTGAGTTTGTTGTCATTTTACTGCTCATAGTTTTTGATCTTCTTCTTTTTCTTAGATAAGTCCCATTAACATTTCATATAATAAGGGCTTGGTGATGATGCACTTTATCTGCCCTTCCATTCTAAATGATAGCTTTGATAGAGTAATCTTGGATGTAGGTCCCTGCCTTTCATAACTTTGAATACTTCTTGCCAGCCCATTCTTGCCTGCAAGGTTTCTTTTGAGAAATCTGCTGATAATCTAATGGGAACTCCTTTGTAGGTGACTGTCTCCTTTTCTCTTGCTGCTTTTAAGATTCTCTCCTTATCTTTAATCTTGGGTAATGTAATTATGATGTGCCTTGGTATGTGCTTCCTTGGGTCCAACTTTTTTGGGCACTCTCTGAGCTTTCTGGATGTCCTGGAAGTCTATTTCCTTTGCCAGATATTCTTCATTATTTTTTCAAATAAGTTTTCAATTTCTTGCTCTTTCTCTTCTCCTTCTGGCACCTCTATGATTTAGATGTTGGAAAGTTCAAAGTTGTTCCAGAGGTTCCTAAGCCTCTCCTCAGTTTTTTGAATTCTTGTTTTTTTCATTTTGTTCCTGTTGAATGTTTATTTCTTCCTTCTGGCCCAAACTGTTAATTTGAGTCCCAGTTTCCTTCCCTTCACTGTTGGTTCCCTGTATGTTTATCTTTATTTCACTTTGAGTAGCCTTCACTTCTTCCTCTGTTTTGTGTCTGTACTCAACCATTTCTTTGAGCATCCTGATCACCAGTGTTTTGAACTCTTCATCTGATAGGTTGGCTATCTCTTCATTGCTTAGTTCTATTTTTGAAGCTATGATCTGTTCTTTCATTTGGGCCATTTTTTTTTTTTTGTCTTGGCTCATCTTTTATGTAGTAAGGGGAGAGCCTTAGGTATTTGCCAGGGCAGGGTAACCCAGGTTGCTGCATTGTGGTGCTGTCTATGGGGGAAGGGTCCAAGAGGGAACAATGCCACTTGCTCAGCTCTCTGCTGGCTTTTAGTCACTTCCCCTACTACCCACAAGCAAAGTGGGCCCTTTGGTGCTGATTCCCAGGTGGGTGGTTTTGTGTAAGTTCTAGGACCCTGTGGGTCTCTCCAATGAACTCCTGTGAGGCTGGGAGTCTCTCTCGCCATTGCGGCCCATACGGGTTTTTTCAGTAAGAGATTTTGAGGCTTTATTTCCTGTAGCTGAAACCCTGGGTTGGTCCACTAGCCACTGCCTTCCCCGCTCAGGTCTTCCAGCCACTGCCTTGCTGCCCCAGCTGTCTGTCTCCACCCCTCCAACCAGTCTGCATAAATGTTTCTTTTTTAACTCCTTGGTTGTCAGACTTCCATACAGCTCTATTTGCTGGCATTCTGGTTATTTTTTGTTTTCAAATTTGTTTTTGTTTTTGTTTTGGTTGTACAAGGAGATAAAGTATATCTACCTATGCCTCCATCTTGGCCAGAAGTCATCAACTTATATTTTTATTTAGCTGTTTTACAACCAGAAAGAATAAGCTAATGAAGAGTAGAAAAACCAGAAGCTTTAGAAGATAATAATGCATATCATACTATTTCACAGGATAGTTATATTATTTGGGGGAGAAAATGTGTTATGGGTACCACTTTCCATACCATAAAATAAGAAATAAGCACATAAGTACTAAATGTCACTCTTTAAAAAATGAGATTTATTTTTAAAAATTACTCCAAATACTACAATGATTATATTTTATAATGTATTTCATATTAGTTTCATCAAATATGTTTATGGTACATGTATAATGCATTTACACAGATTTAATAATAGTAAAAATAAACTCTGGTCAACTTTTTGACTTAAGAATATTTTTTGAGTGAAATAATGGCCATATTAATTTATTGCTAATATGCCTAAAGTTGAAAACATACATATCTGAAGAGATTACCTACATATTTATCTGACAGAAAAAAAATGAGTTAATGGAGTTTACTGAATTAAATTACAAAACTAATTTGACAGCCTAAATTGTAGTACTCAAGCAAAATCTTTGTGGAATTCATATTTACAATCAAAGCATGCCTGAGTTAAGAAAAAAATTAACTTGGCTTTATAGCTTTAGGCAAATACTGTTAAGGAATTTTAGGGGACTTCCAGTAGTGACAAAATGAGGTCGGGAAAAACCATAAAAATAACCATACTTTTCTGATAACCGGAGCTCAAAGTCTTGGGATACAGCCACATCATAGACTGGTTCCTCCAGATGGACCAGGTCCTCCTGGACCTTAAAAATAAAGGTCAAAAGTATCACCTCAGAGCTGGGAATCAGAAATCAGATTCCAAAGGGGTTGGGAGGTATTAAGTCAGCCAAGGATACAGAGTTCTCTTGAATGAAGCTTTCTTGGGGCATGAATCATGTTTATCTTAGACACAAAACTTTCTAGCCCCAAATGGAAAGAAAAAAATTGTTCTTACTTTATTAAAAAAAAAAATCTCTGTCTGCTAGAATGTTAGGGAACAACTGTGTTGACTTCTAGGTTCAGCGGCTCACTTGCAAAGTTTCCTGCTTCATCTGCTCTCAGTGCCTCCTCGGCCCTGGGCCAGGCCAGTTCTCAGTTCTACCGCTGTGCTAAGGACAAAAGCACTTCTGGAGTGTAGGCTGCATTCTCCAGTGAGTTTGATTACTTTCTCCAGGTAAGTTACTATGCCCCGAGAGGATCTTGGGACACAGAAAGCACACTGTGCCCAACAAATGCAGCCCTGTTGTAGGCCTGCTTTAGAACCTGTCATCAAAGCCCTGGCTGCTATGGCTCACTGGGTTGAGTGCCCGCCTGCAAACCAAAAGGTCACCAGTTTGGTTCCCAGTAGACGTACATGCCTGGGCTGCAGGACAGGTCCCCAGTTGGGGGCATGCCAGAGGCAATAGAACCTGTCATTAGACAGTACCATAACTCTCTGCTTTCTGAAAGCTTCCTGCATGAGTGTTAAAGCTACAACATGATTTACAACCTTGTTAATTTTAGTGGCAAACTTGAGCACCTACAGAATGCTCTATTTAAATCATTGATAAACCTATGCACGCTACACTGAGTGGAGTTGCTGTCAGCTGTGCAGTTGAACTTTTCCGTAGTGGTAAAATGAAAGTCTATGCCCTCGAGTAGAAATTCCCCAGTGTGGTGCCTATTTCCGTGGGGCTTCTTATAGACAGTACCCATATATTTGCCACTACCATTTTTAGGTTTCCAAGTTTAAAACTCTGAATCTACAGAAGATTTATCTTCTAAGGCATAGAAACACAGGGTAGCCTTCATATAGAACACGGTTTCTCAACCTAGGGCTGAGTAATTCTTTGTTGAAATAGTTGTCTTGTGTGTTGAAGGATGTTTAGCAACATCTCTGATGTATTCTAGGCCTAAAGCTCCCTAAGTGCTATAGTCCAGACAGGCAGTCAACAACAGTTTTGTTTCATATCCACTTTCAAGCAATAAGAGCTGGCCTCTGGCCCTTTCCCTTAAATGGAATGCTTTGAGCCCATTTTCCCTTTAGGAGCTCTGATCTAATCATTGGCAACTTCTGAATCTGAGCTCTCAAGCAGGCCAGGAGCTTCCACTCACTCCTTTACATTTCTGCCTTTTATTCAATTCTGTGAGCTACCCCATAGTCTTCTAATGAATTCATTTTACACTATTGATTTTCCCCTCAGTTCAGTAAGTAGCAACTCAATTCTTCCAGTTGCTCAGAATAGAAACTTTGGAGTCATCTTTGATTCCTCATTTTTTTCACACCCTGTGTCACCCAGGGTATTGTCAGGATACAGGTAGCAGACCAAAAGGGTATCTGAGAGAAATTCAATGTATTGTCTACAAAAGTGTAGTCAGATTCAGGGAAACTAATAAGAAACAGTGACGCATCCAAGAGAGGTAGTCACAGTGGGAAGCCATTACTACTTGCAAGCTGGAAGGCAGAGTGGGGAGGGTTTATCAGAACCAGCAAGTGCTGTAACTGTAATAGAAAAGGGCAGCCATTTCCAAATGATAGCCTCTCAGAGAAGGAGCCAGGAGAATATGTATGCCAGTCTTATTCTCCCCTTACCCTTTATTCTCCTACTAGTTTATTTCATTGTCTGAACCCAACCAGAGGACAGGAGAATCCAGATATGTCGTCTCTGGAGGTCAGACTTCCAGCCATGGGAAGAAGTAGGAGTGGATATGATGGGGAAATCAGAGAATCCTTGTGCACCTGCACAAGCAAATCTATCAGCTCTGCCTTGAAATATATCCAGAGTTCAACTCTTACTCACTACTTCCCTCATTACCTTCCTAGTCTAAGCCACTATTTTTCACCTGCACAATTGCATTAGCCTCCCACTTCTATCCCTTTACCCAGCTTTATTATTTATAGCACTTACAAGTAAATCTCCTAAAATGTTATATGATTTATGTATTTGCTTATTGTCTGTTTCTTCACTGGAATGTAAATTCCATAAAATCAAAAAGTGTTTTCTTAATGCTATAAAATTCCTTATACATTGTAGGCAGGTAATACATATTGAATTACTCAATTAAGATTTAAGTCAGTCTGATTCAGGTGTCTTCTAGAGAAGCTCAGCAATTCTTTTTCATCTGTTGGTTCCCCTTCTATTTTCTCACGGCGGCATTGCCAAATCTTTTCCACTCTCCTCAAGCGCTTCTGCTGAATCCATTCCCCACCTTCTCTATCCTGCTTGGTGCCCTAGGATGCTGATCATGAGATTGCAACCGCCTGGCTCCCTGCCCCTCTGGCTTCCAGCTGGGTTCAACTAATGGCTTTTGAGAGGAGAGTGAGGTCAGACAGCTTATTCCCCCAGCTCCCTTTACCAGTTCCCTTCAGGTTGGCTATGTCCCTTTACCTAAAGGCCACAGTTCCTGTCAGTTGGTCCTCTCCAAACAGCTTTCTCTGGGTCCTAGAAAGTGCTCCTTCTTGCTTTTTCCATCCTAGGGATAGTAATAGCCCCCCTTGTTACCAGCCCTGGGGGAACTCTTGTTCTTCCTAATCCTTGCTTACAACTCTGTAACCTCTCTCAGAGTATCCAGTTTGAGTGTCCCACATGTTTTCCTCCCAAGGTCCCAACTAAGCATTCAACCCCATCCTCTTCCATTCACTCAAATTGTGCTTAGTTGTCATATATCTTCAATCTCCTTCAATTTGGAACAGTTCCTCATCCTTCCCTTGACTTTCATTTCTGTGGTCCCTTTGAAGATTACAAGTTAGTTATTTTGTAAAATGCCCCACGTTGTGGGTTTGTTGGCTGTTTCCTCATGATTGGATTCAAGTCATGCATCTTTGGTAGGTATATTACAGAAGCAGTGCTATGTTCTTTTCATTGTGTGATGCATGATTTCATTTTGTCCCATCACTGAGGTTAACTTTGATCACATTTAAGGGGGTGTCTGCCATGCTTTTCCACCACACAGTTACTCTTTTCCCCCCTTATAATTGTTAAATATTTTGTGGGGAGATAGTTGAGGATTATGTAAATATTCATTGCTTTTCAAATGGTCAATTAATCCATTTGTTTATGTCATGTGGGTGAGTACGGGCTAATGTTAATCTATCTCAGTCCTTTTGAGATGCTCCCATTGTTTTCTGAACCCATCCTTATTTCTGACACAAGATGCTCCAGCTTCGTTGTGCATTCCCAGCCCCAGCACTGGAATTAGCTCTTTCTCCAAAGAGGCCTGTTTCTTTTAATGGAGAAGAATATTTAGAAACCAACATCCAGACACTAGTGGCTTATTGCTACCAGGGTGACACTGCTCTCAGACCCTCGGAATGGACATATATTTGTATACATACATGCATTTATATCTGTGCTTATTTTTGTTTTCTTTATTTGTTTCTTTCAAAGCCATGAGTTAACACCAGTATCCCAAATTCTAAGCCAACACCTCCTTCTTATTTTCTCCCATTCTATAATGGTGATTTGTTTCTTTGGCAGTGAGAAACCTGGCCCCCTTATCTTCAATATATTGTATGTACTTATTTGATCAATCCCCTGTGTGTGACCAGTTCTAACTGCCACCATGCTCTCACCCCTGCAGATGCCTTTTTCACCCTGATTGGGCTATGACACCCTGCTCTGGGCTGCCGCCTCCCCTCCCACAGAGGCTCTGCTCTCACCGCTGGCACTCCTGCATCCTGAGCTGAGTTATTCCCCTGCAGAGATGCCTTTCTACTCCAGTGGTGCTCTGCGGTCCCATATGGGCTGCCATGGCTCTTCCCCTGCCCACCCATGGGGACACCTGTCTTGCTGAGCCTCAACCTAATTGCTCAGGAAGTAAACAATTGAATGGAAGGGAACAAGAGAAGGGAATGGAAGAGGAAGGAGAATAAGATCTGTAATTTTTAAAAAAGATATATTAGCAATAATATTCCCTTTTTGTACTTGAATCTTTATCATTAATTCAGGTTATTTTCAAGGACAGATTCCCAGAAATGGAATTGCTTGATCGAATGTTATAATCCAAATAACTTGTCTGAATTTTTTACTTCCACCAGCAGTACATGACAGTGTCTATTTTAGCCTAGACAGCTTTTGATATATTTAACTTTTTTTGCTGTTTTATTTTATTCCCTCCACAGAAAACACTAAAGAAACTTCAAGCCAAAAATACATGCTGAATTTCTCACAGAATATAAAGAGATTTTTAAAACTATGGGTGTGTAACATAGGCATAATTATTTACAGTTAATAACTTTTTATTTAAGGATAAATGTTCTAATCCCTTCCACTGCCTTATTTTCTCTGAATTTGAGTCTTAATCCCTTTTTTGCTCAATCCCATTGTCACGTCAGTCAGTCCACAATTCATTTAGTTGAGCCTCTTTGATCTCCACTTAACTATGGACATACTTAAAAAATTCCCCACCTATAACTGTTGGGACCCAATTTCTTCACGTGGTTTACTTTAGAACCATGGTGAGGGTAGATTTGATAGATTTATCTAATTTTATCAGGTCTTTTCACTTTACATGATTTGAGGGTATGGTAGTAATGCTATATTACTGGTGAAGTGAATGTTTCATCATGCATCTCTTTTATCTTTAATATTGTTTTTTAATCTTAAGGTCTACTTTAGTACAGCGATATCAGTTTCGGGGGGTGGTATTTATGTGGTATGACATTTCCAACCTTTCGTTTTTAGCATTTCAGTATTCTTGTATTTTAGGTATGTCTCTTGTTGTGAGTCAGGATCCTGGCAGGAAATAAACAGGCAATGCCCTCAAAATGCCAACAGAAGAAATTCTTCAGAGAGGTATGGACAGCATTAAAGGAACCAATAAAAAAGTTGAAGTAGTCAAGCACTAGAAATAGGAAAAAGCACCTATACTTTAGCCCAGAGGGTCAAAGAAAGGAAGTGATGTTGTTGGAACCCTGTATAAGCTGCTGCTGGGAAAGGAGGCACCTGCAAGATCTGTGGTCCTAAGTAAGAATAACACAAACAGTGAGAAAGCCCATACGTCCATGTGAAAAGGCCATATGATGGTATTTCGCCAAGAGCCTTAGCTGAAGTCCAAGGCAACAGCCTGCATCAAGCACCAGACTTGTGGTTCAGCTATTTTGCAGGTCATTTCTGCTTCCAGCCCCAGAGTCGCTTCCTACTCTTTAAGTTTTCTCAAGTAAGCACCAGACACCAGGCAGCACCAGACAAGCTGTGCACTTTGTAGTGCACTTTCTACATTCTTGACCCACACAATCCATGAATATGGTACATCTTGTTGTTTTATAATCCTGAATTTGGAGGAGCATGGGTCTTATTTAGCATTTAATAACCAGAATACCTCTTCCAGATACCTAGGGATAAGACCAACCTAAGACTACTTGAAATTACCTTCCAGGCTTTAGTGTCTTTTGGGCTACAAAAGTAGTATAAGTTCAGGCTACAGACCTACTTGAGGCTGGTTTGCAGTTATTAATTATAAGAAGTTCTGGGATTTTTTCCCCCCTCTATCCAATGCCAAGGTTCACAAGTGGCACTGTTGCTGGTGGTCCCATGGTTTGGGGGTATGAGCAGGATACAGATTTATTTCGAGCTAATGTTACACTGAGTGTTTATCCCTTTGGCTTGTGGATGCTCTTTTAGATTCTTCACTTTGGGTGGGTCTGGGTTTTCATCTCCTGTTCTCTGCTCCCTGTAAATGAAAGAAAAAACAAAAAACTAATGCTTTAGTTCCTCAGGGGTTGAAAGTGTCCTCAAAGTGAAACCAGTTTCACTGCTCCCTTTATTTACCTAGGATCTCACTTTAACTAACTTTTTGGCCTGTGTGTATATCTTTCTTTCTTTCTCTCTCTCCACTCTTGGATGCATTTTCAAAGATGCTTTACATGTTATAAATGAAATTTTTGGTGGTTTTCAGCAGGTGGCTTGGGCAGGACCCTTTTATGTGCTGAATGGTGTTCCCCTAAAGTTTATATGTTGACGTTCCAACTCAATACCTCGAAATGGGACTGTATTTGAAGATTAGATCTTTAAATATATGATTAAGTTAAATGAGTCATTAGCATGGGCTCTAATCCAATATGACTAGTGTTCTTTTAAGAAGAATAAATTAGGATATAGACTTGTTCAGAGGGAAGATGATGTGAAGACACAGAGAGAAGACAGCTATCTACAAGACGAGCAGAGAGGCCTCAGAAGAAACCAGCCCTGCCAACTCCTTGATTTTAAACTTCCAACCTCCAGAACTGTGAGAAAATAAATTTTTGTTATTTAAGCCATCCAGTCTATGGTACTTTGTTATGACAGCCCTAGCAAACTAGTACAGGAATTTTCTCCCCATTCATTTGCTTGGTTAATCAATAGTTGAGAGCACCATTAATACCAATTTATTAAGGGACTGACTATTCAATTTGTATATTTTGCAAGTTCTTTGTTTCTCCTGACCTCTCTTGCTCTCTCCCTTTAGATCATTCCATTATACTTCAACACTCACAAACAACATGAAGAAGGAAAATAGAGGCCAAAAAAAGTCTTTTGTTATACCTCCTAGTTAACACCTCAGGTTATTAAGGTGATGTAAGAGGAAAGGAAACTTTAGGCTAAGTCAAGTTTTTGCATAACTCCATGTATCATTCCATGTGACTCTAAACATTTTAACAATACAGCCTCTTGTTGTGTTGGCTGTAAATAATACTACACAAATTAATGTATAATCTATGTTAAAAAAAAGTTGACTGAGTACATTTTAAAATCTTATTGGCTTTATTTAATAATTCATGAATCAGGCAGCATCCAATCTAGCAGAAAGAGAGAAGCTCTGAGGAAATGCCCAAAATGAAAGACTTTATAGACAGAAAGGAGGGGAAACAAGAAAGTTATACCAGACAAAAAAAGTGCATTGGTTATGGCAAAGTCACTTTCCTTTAGGGGATGGCATGAGGCTGTCAGGAAAATTACCTAACTAGTACTGACTAGGCAATTCCTGATTGACTGGTGTAAGATTCTGTTTTTCAGAGAACTGAAACTATAATTAAAGCGTGGTTTGGTGACTTGGAGCTTAGCATAAGTGAGTTCATTTTGAGCCTGTTGTCTTGTTTTCATATCTACAATATATTGTGTGCTGCCCAAGATTCATAAAGGTTTTAAGCTTCTCAAATAACTTAAAGTTATTAAAGAGTTTATAACTTAAATTTGCAACAGGGAAACCACCAAGGTGGTTATATTCAATAGTTATATACTAAGATATTTAAAATGAGAAGACCCCTGTTAGTTTATCTAATTTTTAGAATTTTAGTTCCAAAAATAAGTACTTAGAAAACTTGAAAGAAGCATTTGCTGCTCAAATTAGTTAAAAATTTATAACATAGACCATGAAATGACTTTCCTTAATGGAAATCTTATGGCTTTTCTAAGAATTTTGAATTATTTTTGTAGATAATTAAGATGTACTACAGGAACAGATGGAGAATCAAAACCAAGTACTCATTTTACCAAAGTAAGCTGGAATTGAGCTAAGTCACAGTTTCTGTTCTTTCAGACAAATTTAACTTCATTTGTAATTGCTCAGGCTGAATGACTAAGTTATCACAATATGAGTGTGACACTGTGATTTATAAGAAATGTGTATTTGGTCATGCAGATGACCAACATGTGTTTCTCATATGTATTTCGTCTTCATCCACAGTTCCAGGCTAACAGCTCCCCACATCTTTGGAATTTTGTGTGTGGAGGGTGACAAAAGTGTCATATGTTATGTTAATGAGGCAATGCTGGAAAACTCAGAATGGGTGCTGGGTGCTAAGAATCGGATTGCCAATGGAGCCAATCTTGTGATTAGAGGGTTGGGAATTTCAGTTGTCTCCCTACTCCCACCTTGGGTTGGGGAGAGGGGCAGGACTTTGAAGCCATCACCGACGGCCAGTGTTTTAATCGAGCCCGTGTAAATGAAGCCTCCATAAGAACCCAAAATGGCAGGATTTAGATTGCCTCTGGGTTGGTGAGCACATGGAGGCTTGGAGAGAGTGCGGCACTCAGTACAAGAGTAGATGAAAGCTCCACGCCCTTTCTCCACACTTTGCCTTATGGATCACTTCCATTTGGCTATTTCTGAGTTATGTCCTTTTATAATAAACCAGTGTCCCAATAAGTAAAATGTTTCTCTGAGTCTGTGAACTACTCTAGCAAATTAACTGAACCCTCTCTGGGACAGGTAAGAGGCTAAGAAAGGAGAAGGTTTGAATAGTGAGTGTGATATGTGGAAAGGAACTAAATCTCTCAATTGGTAAGATTTCCATGCTTGAGAAGGGACAAACCAGCAGAAACAAACTTTGCTCTCTCCAGCCTTACCATGATATGATGAATGGTGTAGAATTCTCCATCTGGCTCTGTCACTGTATAATGATAGGGTCTGCGTAGTTTTCTCCCATGAACATCAATTTCTAGAGAGCAGAATCTGAGTTCCGTCTAGTCCTTGAGAGAATAGGCAACAGTGTTGGAAAGTTTTTTGAAATACTTAAGATTTATCATTAGAAACCAACACACTTTGTTTCCTTGTTTCCAAAGTAGCCTATGCCTTTTATTCCCGTCCCCTAACCCCAGCTTTCCCTTGCACTTCACCCATTTAGTTCTCCACACTCACAGTGAAAGCATGCACGTGTGCAGAGTCAGCTTCAGAAATTCTTTCCCCACGACAGTCTCCAGAACCCTTCTTTTCTTTCTTCAAGTTCAGCCTTCCTCAATTCTGGTAGAGCCAGGTGATTATTCATGAGGTAAATACTTGGTATAATTTGTGGTTATAAAAAGCCTTTATGAATACATAATTTAATTTAGATATAGTTTATGAGCAAACATTTTAATAGGCTATTAATTTCATTGGAGTGTTTGGGTTTATATATTGTTCACAATAAGATCTTCGTACTTTCTTCATTAGTCCTTATTTCCCAGTTTTCTATGATTTAATGCCTTGACTTACATAGTTTCAGTATTAGATATTTTGGGCAATTTATCTCTATCTTTTCAAAAACTTAAGGCTTTTTGGACCTGATCCACTCTGTGGGCATGCATTGTTAGATGACTGTAGACAGGAATAAAGGTCAGATGGAACCTAAAGGAGAATTAAAGAGGCATTTTGAGAGTCTCAGAGCATTCTCTAAATAGGAAACAATGTCCCTTTGCCAGTAATCTCAGCAGATTCCACCCCTCAGGTCCCTCTTTCCTATCCTCTGTATGTACACATATAGAAAGAATGAGGTCACTTTGCCCATATGCATTAAGATGGATGAGCAAAGAAGAGCTTATCTTAGCTCTTCTCTCTCCACAGCAGAGAGTGCAAACCCAGCATCTCAGGATCTTAAGATTCCAGGAATGTGTTCTGTTCTCTAAACATCAGCACTTTGAGACTCCTATCTTCAGCAGGAAGGTGCTTTAGATAGTTCTCGTTCACAATGTGTAACGTGAACAGGCTTCACATAAAAAGAGACACATGAAAGATGCAGCTAGTGTGAAGTAAAACAGACCATTTTAAGGACTTACTACCCTCCTTCCCCAGAACTGGAGGCTTTGAGAGGTTCAGTGATTGACTTCACTTGGGCATTCTTTTAGAGAGCAGTAAGGCTAGGATCTCTGGTTCTTAAGCTCTTCTTCCACCATGGGACCATACTTCCTTCCTGCCCTATTGATTTGCAGAGAAAAATGTAAAATGTAAGCAGGTGGGGTGGTGACAAAGGCAGGAAGGAAAACACTACAGTGTCACTGAGCAAAAGTATAAAATAAAATCTAAATTAGATGACTCTTTAAAAAATTGCTTTGTAAATTAAATAGAAGGCTCTCATGTGTGAGTAAGTGAATGAGACAATTTATTTAAAATGTACCATCTGCTAGGCACTGTGACAAGTGCAAGGAACACAAAGGATGCACAGAATGAAGTTCCCACTGTCACATGTCAAAAATCACCAGTGAAAAACAATGAAGACATTTGTGGCAGACAATGTTGCCCAGCCCAGATCCCTTTTACAGGCTGGGCAGCCATCCTGCAGCTGCTGTCAGTGCGTTGGCTGACATCTCATACCTGCGACTTTCTCCAGAGACTTGTCTTGGCCAAGTGGAGCCCTTTACCGGAGACCCCTGAGAGGTTATACTCCTCCCCTACCCAAGGGTAACCAAGGACTGACTCATTTTCTTTCTTCCATATGCTTCCTTAAACTTTCACCTGGGACCATACCCTCACCCAGCTCTTCCTGATCCTGCTTCTTCTCCTCATAGGCTTTTCCTGAAGAGCATTCACTCAGTAAAGTAAATACACTGGAACCCATCTCTTAGTTTCTACTTCAAAACCCAGCCTTAGGCAGCTCGTGTTGCTTTAGGTTACTGAGCGGTTTCCTAGATGCGTTGTCTAGGGTAGGATTAGTACGATGATGCAGGTCTGTAAAAGTTTTAATAGACCCCAGCTTTTTCTTCCATCTATTGGACACTTGACATGCTACCCCACAAGATTAAAATATTAGAGCTGTCTCCAAAATATGCTTCTCCCCCTACTCTGCACAAGAAATGATTAACTATTTAAAGACAAAGACAGGGTAGTGTTAGAGGAAAAAGTCATGACTTACAGAGATGGTAGGGCAGACTTTATTCAAGGGGGACTCTCTCAATGGGGTTTTGTAGTAAGGGAGAAAGATCTGGTTCAACTCCAACTCCAACAAGGACAAGTGGGGATTTGTAGCCACGGAGGACAGTAGGGGGTCAGTGGGTAAAAAATTACCAAGAGAAAACATCAGGGATGACAAGCATTCTTGTCTCACAGATTTCTTGCTGAAGGCAGGCCAGGGTGATAAGATATCAAGGGTTCAGGCTTCTTGGTAAACTGCTTTAACAGGATTCTTGCTCAAATGGATTCTACAAGGACAAAGAGGAAAGGCCAAGGTCTGGTCTAGTCCAGCAAAGCAGTCACAAGAGCTCTGGTTAAAATTAGGTCAAGAAGAGAGTCTTTGTCAGTAGTAACCAGAAGTCTATGAAGATTATGAAATTAGTGCAATAATAATGAACCCTTAGTATGGCCAGCTGCTGTTCTAAGAGCTTTGCAATGTTGTTAATTTGTTTAATCTTCACAATAATCATGAGTAGGTAATATTATTACCCTCATTTTACAGGTGAGGAACCTGAGGCACAGATAGCTTAAACAACTTTCCCAGAGTCTCCCAACTATTGACCAAAGGATTGAAACTTAGAAGTCTAGTTACTACATCTGCTGTCTAACCAGTAAGACATACTGCCTTTTTGTGCAGGAAATAAGGAGAATTAAAGCCTAAGATCTGGGTATAGATTTTACAGCTTAGAGAGTGAGCTGGAAGGTCTGACAGAATAATTTATAATCTTGTCACTGGTTATGGTACCATAGTTACGGATAGAATTTTAAATTAGGTAGGTCACTTTCTAAAATGATTTGCAGCCCCTTGAATGAAAATGGACCTGAAAGTACAAGTAGTACTTATTAAAATGATGTGGCTCAGTGGATTAAGCACCAGCCTCTGAACCAAAAGGTTGGCAGTTTGATTCCTGGTCAGGGCACATGCCTGGGTTGCAGGCCAGATCCTTGGTTGGGGGCCTGTGATGTTTCTCTCCCACACTGATGTCTCTCTCCCTCTATTCCTCCCTTCCTCTCTCTAAAACAATTAAATAAAATATTTTAAAAAACAGTTCTTACTGGACATTTGTAAATTTGCATTTTAAGAGAACAAACTACAACTTTTAGAAAATTCTCATCTTTGAAAACTCTCTCAGAGCTCATTGAAAAAAACACATTTGGCCCTGGCTGGTGTAGCTCAGTGGATTGAGCGTGGGCCTGCGAACCAAACGGTTGATGGTTCGGTTCCCAGTCAGGGCACATGCCTGGGTTGTGGGCCAGATCCCCAGGAGTGGGTGTGTGAGACACAGCCACACACTGATGTTTCTCTCCCTCTCTCCTTCCCTTCCCCTCTCTATAAAAATAAATAAAATTAAAAAAAAAACACATTTGTTTACTCTTTAGGATATTAAAAGGCATTGCACAAATGGAGATTCCTCAAGATTTTGCACTGAATGCCTCTTTTATAATTTATTTATTATGCAAAGAGTATGATGGCTATGGTGTGAAAATCCAGAGACAGCAGTTACTTCATATATCTGGAAAACAAGATTGCCAGTTTGGCATGGAAACAGAAGGAAAGGTCAAGTCCCTTATTTTTGAAGAAATAGGTTGCATGGTAAGGAGTACAGTGTAGAACTCCTTTTTAAATGTACACTTCTCTCCCCCAAATTAGCTCAGATGTTGCTATCATCAGAAACCCTCCTTGCAAAGATGAAATTATACTAATAAACAGTTCTCTTATTTGGGATGGTTAGTAGTATCAGACCATCGTAGTTCTAACACAGGTGACTTTTCCAGCTGTTATCATGGGCAGACAGATTTTGCTGGAGTGAAAAGAATGGAAAAGAGTGGGTTTGGAATGTGGGATATTGCATGGGGGATGACCAGCCCAGGTCTGCTGGCAGCATGGACTCTGAGAAGCACAGGTGTATGGTAGGGGGAGATCAGCAAAGGGAGAGATTTCTCAAAACACATTTTGACATCATTGCTGGGGTCAGCATTTTTCTCTCTCTTTCTTTCTTTCTTTTCTTTCTCTTTCTTTCCTTCTTTCCTTCTTTCTTTCTTTCCTCCCTTCCTCCCTTCCTCCCTCCCTCCCTCCCTCCCTCCCTCCCTCCCTCTCTCTCTCTCTCTCTTTCTTTCTTTCTTTCTTTCTTTCGAGTGGTGAATCTGGAATGTCCTTTTCCAAAGTCATGAGATGGAGCTTCATGGGACATCTGGGATCACTTAAGAGTTGTTTTTGCTTCATGTGGTGGATGTATATGGTTCATCTTTTGTAGTGGGCATCTTTTGGAGTCAGCCAGCTATTAACAGTGAGCCAGCCCTCCTCCACCTAACTGACCCAATCTGGGCATCCCAGGTGGTAAGACCAGCCCCTACGTTATTGCTCCACCATCCTTTCCATTTTGTGTGAGGTCGTTCCTTGACTCTGCCTCTCAGCTGCAGTGCACTGTACCATTGGCCAATATTTAACCCAAGCTGAACCAATCAGAACACTTTCCCTATGAATTTGGAATGGAAGTGGGTGAGGAAGAGAGGGAAGCAGGAAGGAAAGGAAGAGGAGTTTGATTCAATTTCCCTGTGAGGGAGCCCAGTGACCAGCAGACTCAGGAACGGCAGGGAGCCTTACTCTTCCAGACAGGAATACAGAGACAGCTAGGGTGCCTGGCCGGAAGAATGCAGAGGTGACTCAGAGAAACACAGAGACCCAGAAGGAACCCAGGTGTGGCTCTTCCTGAGGCTGAGCATTTCTTAATGCTTCCATGAGATGGCCTGGTAGTGTTTGAATAAATTCTGTTTGTTTAATTTAACTCAACTGGATTTGTTTTCATAACTAAAAGAATCCCAACTGGATACACCCTTTTCTCTTATCACTCTAATACCATCTAGTTCAATTGTTTTTCTCTTTTTGAGCCAGGAAGAAAAAGTAACATATTCTTCAACTACCCAGTTTCCTCTTGATTGTGGCCTCTATATAATTTGTGTATCATATGACCTATGAACATGAAAATCATATCAACTTTGTTATTTCTCATTTTACCTGATGTGTATGGTTGGTACATATACTTAAAGCGAGAAAGACGGTTAAAATGGAAATAATGACGCTAAAAGACCTAGCGTGATGCCTTCCCAGTAGTTAGGGGTTAATTAGGCTCCGTTGGAGACAAGGACAGAGACTCATTACTTTTTTTGAAAAACAAGTACGTTTTTGGAAAGGCATACAAAGGCAAAAGGAATGTCAGCAGAGAGCTGAGTCCTGGCAGGGTAACTCTAAAACCAAATTTTCTCATTAGCCTTTCAGTAGCCAAATTTTGTTGACCCTCTACCGTCACAGTGACTTGGTTGCTTTCTGTCTCTGCTTTCACTGCTTCTGCCTCCACTGACCACCTTGCTCACCTTCTTCAGCCACCTTTCTCTCCCTCATTGTTTTTCCTAACTCCTTGTGCCTCCTTTCTTATAGCTTCAACTTACCATAACTTTTGTATGCTTGTGACCTATTATAACCCCACGACCCCATTTCCTATCTGAATGTCATTTTCTCTCCAAGCTTCTATGCCACCTACATTTGACAGATTGTTTTTCTTTTGTTTGTGTAATTTTCCCTTTTAAAATGTGGAGGGAAGGAGTCTGATTCTCTAGCTAATCTTTGTTCAAGAATAGCTCTTACATTAATGTCCTCATAATATCCCAGTTTCTCTGAACCTCCATATTGGATGTCCTTAGTCCAAAGTCATAACTGGATGGTAATGTGGATGATGGGTGTTATGAAAGAGCCATATGGTCTAATGATAAATCATGACAGCCTAGAGCTGCCTCTCCAGGAGGGAATATGGACATGATTCACTTGCTTAATACAGCTCTTAGTAAGTCTTTCTTATCTTTTTTCCTTTCCTCCTTCCTTTCCAGTGTAGTGACCTAAAGAAATACCTCTCCAGAAATGTACAACCTATCACATTTGTATGGTCTTTGTATATATTGCAAACTTTCCAAAAGAAGACTGTGGCTAGATATTTTTTTTTAGTTGTTTTTTACAGCACTTCTCAAAGTGTGGACAGTGGACTCCTGGGGAGATCCTCTCTGGAGTCTATGAGGCCAAAATTATTTTTATTACAATACTAATACTTATAATACTGTTTCTCTGTGTTGACATTTGCACTAATGGTGCAAAGCGTGGTGGTTAAAATTGCTGGCATATCAGTATAACTCAAGGCAGTGGCACCAGATTGCATTAGGAATCATTATATTTTCTTTTTTTTATAAAACGTTAAAATTTATTGATTATGCTATTACAGTTGTCCTGATTTTTCATCCTGCCTGAGCTATAATGCAATCTGAGATGGCTGCTACTTGTGATTGGCTTGGAGATACCCAGGCCAAGCCAAGTTTTAAATCAAGGCTGGCTGCTGCTAGTGCCGGGCTAGTGCTGGGCTAGTGCCGGGCCTGGAGCTCACTGAGACCAGCTGTTGTTTGTTTGAGAGGCTTTAGAAAGTTGTGTAGTATGAGCCCAAACCAGCCATTTATATGGAAAAACAGCTTGGATGGTCCTATAAGTTGGGTGAGGTGGAGTCTCTGGGGATGTCCAAGGTGGGTCACACAGTGTTAGCCAGGTTGATGGAGTCTCAGATATGACAACAGCTTGCTGGCTCTGTCGGGGAAGGGTTTAGAAAAGGGACAATGGCCTCTGCTCACGCTGATGCCAGACACTTCAGATTCTCCATGTGGACCACTGGTGCCTTTCAAGCTTCTACCTCAGAACTGGAGCTCAAGGGGAGTAAGTCCGAGTAGGTGAGTCCATGTGTGGGTTCATTAAGAGGAAGTCCTTGGGGCTCCAGCAGTTTCTTTCACCAACTCAATCCCTGCTTGTGTTTGCAGCCAGCAGTTGTGGGAACTTACCTTCCTGGCACTGGAACCCTAGGTTGGGGGGCCTGGTGTGGGGCTGGAACTCTTCACTTTCAAGATATTCCTTCCGAATTTTTATCCACTACACATGGGAGAGGGACAAACCCATTGCATGTCTATGCTCCTCCTACTAGTCTGAATGGATGTGGTTTATTTAATTCCATAGTTGTCAGACTTCTATTCAACTTGATTTCTGACAGCTCTGAGTGATGGTTGTTCTATATTTTAGTTGTAATTTTGATGTGGCTGTGCAAAGAGGTGAGCCATGTTTACATATGCTGCCATCTTGTCCAAAAGTCTCATTGTATTTTCTGTCATGCACTCACAGTAAAAACCAAACCACATGGGGGAAAACAAAGCCAGTTTGCACTGAGAATGTCCTTTATGGAGCAGTAAAATTATTAATTTTATTAAATCTTGATACTTGGCCCTGGCCGGCGTGGTTCAGTAGATTGAGCGCGGGTTGTGAACCAAAGCATTGCAGGTTCGATTCCCAGTCAGGGCAAATGCCTGGGTTGCAGGCCATGGCCCCCAGCAACCGCACATTAATGTTTCTCTCTCTCTCTCTCTTTCTCCCTCCCTTCCCTCTCTAAAAATAAATAATAAAATCTTTAAAAAAATGTAAAAACTTTAGGATGCCAAAAAATCATAATCAACAAAATTTTAAAAAATGAAATAAAAAAATCTTGATACTTGACTATATATTTTTAATATCCTATGTAAAAAATGACAAATATGCTTAAACATTTTTGCTGCATACTGGAAAGTGCAGTAGTTTTCTTGGGTAAAAGTACTTGCATGATTGAGATACAACCTGAATTAGCTACTTTTCTCATGGAACATCATTTTTACTTGAAAAACTAGCTGACAGAAAAACTATGGTTGTTCAGACTTGAGCATTTGAAAATGCATGAAGTGAACTTGGAAAATTATAAGATACTAAAAGAAATAGAAGAAGATACAAATTAGTGAAAGTATACACCATATGCATGGATAGGGAGAATTAACATCATTAAAATGTCCATACTACCCAAAACAATCTATAGATTCAATGCAATTCCTATCAAGATACCAATAGCATATTTCACACAACTAAAACAAATATTCCAAAAATTTATATGGAACCACAAAAGACCCTGAATAGTCACAGCAATCTTGAGAAAAAAAGAACAAAGTTGGAGAAGTCACACTACCTGATATCAAACTATACTCTCAAGGCCATAGTAATAAAAATAGTATGGAACTGGCAGAAAAACATATAGATCAATGGAACAGAATACAGAGCCCAGAAATAAACCCATGCCTTTATATTCAATTTATATTTCACAAAGGAGGCAAAAACATACAATGGGGTAAAGATAGTCTGTTTAATAAATGGTGTAGGGAAAATTGGACAGATATGTGCAAAAAATGAAACTAGACCACCTCCTCACACCGCACACAAGAATAAACTCAAAATTAATTAAATACTTAAATGTTAGACTCAAATCCATAAAAATCCTAGAAGGAAACATAGGCAGTAAAATCTCAGACATTAAAAGATTTGCCAAAATGTAAAACAATACTTCTCGCTAATTGTTTTTTTTTGTTTGCTTGGGAAAATATAGATATATTTTATAAAAATGTTATTAATGTTAACAAGTAGTGAGATTGTTATTGTTATTTTAATAGGACTAATAAATTAAAATTTTAAGAATTTGTCAGTTCTAATTTCTTAATGCTGTCAGGTCCTCAATAATATTTAATAAGACAATGGTGTGTTGGACCTGGCTACATTAATAAATAAACAGGTGTTTGATTCCCAGTACTTGTGCAGCTGGTTAGGATAACATCAGAAGTTCCCATGATTCAGTGGCTTCTGGGAACACGTATGTACTTACTGGACAAATGAAGCCATACAACTTGGTTTACATTACTATTATTCTATGTGCCACAAACTATAATACATCAAAAATTTTGTGCTTTTCAACTGTCACTTTAGTTTTTGTTTGTTTGTTGTTGTTGTTGTTGTTTTTATGAAATTACATAAAGGATTAGCATCATTTGGAACCAGAATTGTCCCATACAGCTGTCTGGTTCTCCTAACATTGTTGAAATGAATTTAGGTCACAAACATTTTGGAGATCTCTGACCTCAAGGGCTGTCAGGAAACATGGGGCTTTTCTCCATGGTGACCCACTTTATCCACCTCTCAGAAAAACATGGATAAAGGACACTGGGTGGAAACAGGCAAAGGCATTTGGCTGTAGAAATGGGTGATAAAGACGTACAGAGTACAGATTTCCAAGGACAGGGTGATTCAAAAACCAAAGCAAAGAGAGAGGTTATATGATTGCAGTGTCCTTTTTAGAAATAAATAAGCAATTTTTATTCTTATTCACACATTTTACAGAGTGTGATATTTATCAGTTATACTGATGCTGATCCCTGGGCTTTGCAACAATATTCTTTGCTTGTGAAATCTGTTTATATAGTTTGTGACCAGGTTGGTTCAGTTAATTACCTAGTAAGGACAAGGGTCAGTTTTCACATTAGTCAGCTAGCTCTTAGAAAGAAAAGATTTATTCCTTTGCCATAGCTGTGTGATCTAATTCAGGTCTCTCTCAAGTTTAGTAAAATCTATTATCATATTTAAAGAATGATTTAAAGCAATTTTTCTCCTCATATGGGTAATAAGTGAAAAATAATGGTTACCCTTACCAAACCCTATCATATTCTATGAGCTTAAGCTCTCCCTATTTATTGTCTCATTTAATTCTCCTAAACCACCATTTTCAGGTAAAGAAATAGGCTTTAAAGGTTAACTAGCTTGCCATATAAGCCATATAGACATTAAATAATAAAGCTGGAATTTGAACCAATAATAACAATAATAGTAATAATACATGTTTAGTATTTTATAAAATGCATTTACATATATTCTTTCTCTTAATCTTCCCAGCCTTGTGAGATAGTCAGGAGTTATTATTCTATTTTTACAAATGTGGGAGCGGAGATTTTGAGAGGCACTCAGCTGGTAGGTATCAAGGACAGTATTCAAAGGTAACTGCGCTAAGTCCAGGTTTCAGGACCCTTCAACTATTAGCTGAGATCAGGAATATGTGTATTTATAGTGAAGTTGTCGTCTGTATGATACAACATCAAATGTAGATTTCATAATTATCCAGACTAGTTAGTCCTTTCAGGGCCCAGCCACTTCATCAATGCTTAATGAAATTAAACCCATGAATAAGTATTATCAATAAAAAATATATAATATTTTAAATATGAGACACAATACAGTACCTCGGGTGTGATCCTAGAAAGCTTACATTCTCTGCTACTTACGTCACTGTGTTTTCTAACTGGTGGAATAGGATTTCTTTTCAACTGAAGTATCTGAAAATATTTTTTCCTAATCTCAAAATTATTAGGTAACAAACACATGTATTTGTCTTACTCTTTTTAATGTATTATTATTTAATGTATTATTAATGTGTTATTATTTAGTAACCATTTATATTTTTTATTAAAAATTATATATTTGATCAGTAAGAAATTATTTCATTCCTTTTTAGAACTGTAATTTACTGGTAAAATTTTATATTTTGCTGATTTTGAACTATGTTTAAATTACACAAATGCTATTTTTAGGTTTTAAAGTCTCAAAGTTTGTCTGGAGATTTCCTTGATGGATGAATAAAAGTTTTATATTTTAAAACAAAGTTGGTTTTAAATTGTGGATGTGATAGAAGGATGGAAATCTGTTACAGGTAGAGAAAAGGTAAATTTAGAATTTTAAGCCCTATTTCTGCTTACAAAGGTGCATATTTAAGCTCACCTTAAACTATGTTTTTTAAGTTTCTACACAAATTGACAATGGAGAACCTGTAATCGAGGGTTCCAAATACTGGGCTTCTGAAGTGAATAATGTGTTCATATGACAGCGTTTTAAAATCCGTATCACTCTCAGATGCAAACATCTAAGGAGATACACACACTTACACACACATGCACACACCTGTGCCCCCAGACACCACATGCATGTGTGTGTAAAAAATTTAGTTACTATTTCCTTGATCCCACTTTTTGTGCTAATAAGCATTGTGTATTTATGTGTTTTCATGGGTATGCATGTGTCTGAATATATGTTTATGTATGAATTTTTTTAAGCAAAGCTTTCTTCTATTTATGGAAATAAAAATTGTATGTTTAATACAGCACAACCTTTAACTTTATAGAATATATACTCCAAAATCAAGCAGCCAGAGGATTTTTACTGAGCAACTGCTCTGTGTTTAGCTTTATGTAACAAGGAGGATACAGAGTATGTCATTCTGGCCATTGTCTGAAGTGTTATGAAAACAGGTAACATGCGTTGGTGAAGATGTGCTACATATGGCAGGAGCTCATGCCGAGAGTTGATGGGAGTGGAAAATGGTTCAAGTGCTCTGGAAACCAGTAAATGCTACTTAGACCAGTTGAAGCTGAGACCCAGAAGTTCCGTTTCTAGGCATCTACTAGAGAGAAACTCTTGGATGTGTGCACAAAGAGACGGAGGAAAAACATGAATTGCTGCATTTTTTGTAATAATGATAAACTGGAAAGGTTCCCAAAGTCCATTCACAGTAGAATGAACAGAGCACGGTGTTTTTATACAATGGAACATTACATAGGAATAAAAATTTCAATGGCTACAAGCAAACATGGGCTAAGCTCCAAAATATAATGCTGAGCAGGGGAGGGCAGCAAAAGCTGACAGCACTGGTACTCTCAGGGGGCTCCCTTTCAGGTCCTCTCTCAAAAAGGAAAAAATCAAACTATAATGTTGAAAAAGAAAGTCACAGAAAAATACATTCAATGTGATTCTACTTTTATAAAATTCAAACATCAAACAATATATTATTTAAGGATACATATCAAGGAATCTATTTTTAAAAGGAAGGGAATAATTAAAGTGAAAATTTGGTTCTAAGTCTACTTGTAGGGAAAGACTGAGGGATGTGATCTGAGGAAGGCATCCAGAGGTTTCAAAGGTACATACTATTTATTAGCTTGGATGGTAGATATCAAGGGCTGCCTGGAAAAAGTCCAGCCATTGTTAATATACTGAGAACGGTTTGCATGACAGTGATGTAACCTGGCAGCCAAGGAGAGTGGACTGGAATACACATGCATGAACAATGACAACTTCACTGTACTAGTCAGTGGGGGTGGTAGACACACCTGAGTGACCATGTGTACTGTGTGGCTGTCACATTCAAAATGACTGAGTGAGTAGAGAAACAAATCTGCATCAAATTTTCCATTAAGCTTGAACATTCCTCCACAGAACCCATTTGGATGACTCAGAAGGCCACAGCTATGAGCAACTGGTGACTGACAGCTTCATCTCAACAATGCACCTGCTATTGCGTCACATCGCCTGCAGAGATTTTTGGCAAAACATCAAATCGCCCAGGTGACTCAGACCTGCTGTAACCCAGATTTGGTGCCCTGTGACTTCTGGCTTTTCCAAAAACTGAAATCACCTTTGAAAGGGAAGAGGTGTCAGACTGTTGATGAGATTCAGGAAAATATAATGGGGAAACTGATGGCAATTGGGAGAACTGTGTGAGGTCCCAGGGTACCTACTTTGAGGGGGACTAAGGCATTATTGTCTTATGTACAATGTTTCTTGTATCTTGTATCATCTTCCATAAATGTCTCTATTTTTCATAGTACATGGCTGGATACTTCCTGAACAGACCTCATACAATTATTTGTTTTATTAAAGTTTTTAAATTGTATATATACTGTATATATATTCCACAATACAATTAAAAATAGGTATATTGGGGCCCTGGCTGGCATAGCTCGGTGGATTGAGCGCGGGCTACGAACCAAAGCATTGCAGGTTTGATTCCCAGTCAGGATATATGCCTGGGTTGCAGCCCACAGCCCCCAGCAACCGCACATTGATGTTTTTTTCTCTCTCTCTCTTTCTCCCTCCCTTCCCTCTCTAAAAATAAATAAATATTTTTAAAAATAGGTATATTGGAAAAGAAACCTGAAGTATTTCATCACCACAATAACAGTTGTGTTAGATTGTTTGGTTATAGGAGATTTCTTTTTCCACATTTTCTGTAATGTGTTTTTATTAATTTCATAATTAAAATATATTAAAGTTATCCATTTATAGGGAAGTGGCAATATTCTGACTTAGCCTAAATAAGTCACAAAATATAACTTGAAGTAGTTTTTGTTAGGAAATGAATTCCACAAATATCTGAGAAACATAGGTATTAAAAGAACATCCTGTAGATGGCAGTTCCACGGACATGTATTCTTAAGTAAAGTTCAGATGCTGCTCTGTTCTTAGGATGGAAGCTGCTCACTTTGAAAAATGAATATAACATTCTGCCTTCTCTGATGTGGCTCAGTGGGATGAATGCCAGCCTGTGAACCAAAGGGTTAGCAGTTTGATTTCCAGTCAGGGTTGTGGGCCAGGTACCCGATAGGAGACATGTGAGAGGCAACCACACATTGATGTTTCTCTCCTTCTCTTTCTCCCTCCCTTCCCCTCTGTCTAAAAATAAATAAATAAATAAATAAATAAATAAATAAATAAATTTTAAAAAATGAATGTATCATTCTGAATTGGAGGGAAAAGACATAGTCACATAGCAGAAGCAACCAAGAATCACCTCCCCTATAGAGACTTCCCTAATCTCCTTTAACTCTTCTCTCCCTATCTTGCTGCTAGACTTTGTACACACTCTTACGATTGCACGCATCACATAGTATTATTGCTTGTTGATTCAGCCCTCCCCCATTAGTCTCTGAGCAGATCTAACCATAGTTCTATTGTATCTCCTATTTTCACCACTTTGCCTCAAGTAGCTGCCAAGTCAGTGTTTATTAAACTGAATGAAAGAAGCAGCAAAGATTTCAACATGCAACATGGACTGTGTTTATAAAATATGGCTATAGAAACCTGAGTATTCTAGAAAGCTAATCTTTATGCAGAGTGATTCAATACCTTTCTGTAATGTTTAAATGTAAGATCTAGAGATATTGTTATGTCCATCATCAAAATCTAGAAACACTGCACAACACAATAAGCACAATAAACTGGTACCTTCCCGGTACATGCCAAAAGAATATCTTCCAATATCCTATGTGTATTGCCGCTCCCTACCTTTCCCCTCTTCTTTTGCAGCACAGGCTGTAAAGCCGAAATCTTCTATTTTTAGCAGTGAGCGTTGGCCCTGACTTCCACTTAGCATGATGGTATGTGGGTTCTACAAATAGGAGAAGAGAACAAACTGTGGCAGGCTAATCAGAGTATTTGCTGATTACAATCTTCTGTAATAAAGACAAAAAATGCTTCTGTGTAACAGTATGGAAAATAGCTCAAATGTCTGCCAAATGGCCCTATCAGCGTCAATAGGAACACAGCAGCAATTTCCCCAGGCACCTAAATATCCACAAATGACTGGTATGACTTACTCACACGATGTTTCAAAAGCCTTTAAGAGCTAGCTCTCTTTGTGATATCTAAAGAAAGGCAGACAAGAAAGCCTTTTCTCTTCTCCTACTGCTTTCCTGGTATTTGAGTGGTGGGACTGTGCTGAAAAAATTGAACTGCTTTGTTAGAAACATGTTAATCCAAAACTTCAGGGCAAAGGTAATTAATCCTGGTAGATTTGGTCTCTAGATGGACAATTTTTTTCCACATCAGGTTCATAGAGATAAATCAGATTTCTTAAAAAGTATAGTCACTTGCTATTGAAGAAAAACATAAGAATACACACAGAAAAACTATGCAAGTGAATAATTTATTGATGAAACTTACTAGTAAAACATCCAAATCTAAATTTCCTTGGCTTAGGCTAACCTAAACTACTGACACAACCATTTTGCATGAATTTAATGGAAAGTATAACCAACTGAATCAAGCTTATGTCCAATTTGGAGTTTTATTTTCCTTATTCTTCCTGAATACCAGAATCATTATAGTGGTTAAAGTGTTGGTCCTAGAGTCCAATTTTCTGCAGTTTAATGCTGATTCCACCACTATATGCCTGTAGATAAAGTTACTTAAATTCTCTGCAACTGGTAAATTCTCTGCAATTTACTTGTGTTGTGGGTATTAAAATTATGTCAATATATATAAATCATTTAGCACAGCACTTGACAGTTAATTATTGACTGATTCCTAAGTGTGAATTTATTGTGAAGCTAATAAAATTTAGTTTCAGGGCCCCTCAATTCCACAGGCTCTTTCCAAAGTCTTAGGATGATTGTTCACATATATGTTTTTCTGAGTTTTGCAAAAGTATGAATTTTAAGTGCAGTCAATTAAGGCTGCTATCTTTCATCATGTTCCATAAGTGGTAAATTCCACCATACTATTTTCCTTTGTGTTTGGAGGTGTTTGAGTGTCCACCAGTATTTTTGGGATCTGGCTGAAGGGAAGTTGAATTAGGGACATACCATTTTAACTAAAATGTGGAAACACATTTTGGGATGTTTCAATAAAACAATTTAGAAATTATAGACTCCTAACTTTGATATAACAAAAAGGTGCATTCTTGTTGTCATTTGTAAGTACTTCTATTAAAGAACTAAGAGAAAATTCTGATAAAAATATATGATGAATTCAGTGGAATGTGGTTGGACATTGAGAAGCAAATTTAACACATTTTTTTTTCCCCCAGATCATTCCAAAAGCAAAATTTCCTTAAAATAAGAGAGAAATTTCTAGTAGTACTAATAGATAAGTTCATAGCCCTGGCTGGTGTGGCTCAGTAGATTGAGTGCCGGCCTGTGAACTGGAGGGTGGCCAGTTTGGTTCCTGGTCTAGGGCTCATGCCCGGGTTACAGGCCAGGTCCCCCATGGGGTGCATGTGAGAGGCAAGCACACACTGATTTTTCTTTTGCTCTATTTCTTCCTCCCTTACTCTCTCTAAAAATAAATAAAAATAGATAAGCTCGTAGATTGTTTGATACCATAGTTAGTGAAGAGAAAGGAATCATATCATTTGCGAAAAATAGATATTTATTACAAAATACTGACATTGACAAAAAGAACATAGAATTCAAAATATGCTTCTGTAATAAAGAAACAGGCAAGTAGCTTCCTACTGAGTATGGCCAGTTTTCACTGATGCTCTGAATTTTTACAACTCATACTTGATAAAAGTTTTCTCAGATCAGACACCAATCCTAAAATATAACATATTAATAATGAGTTATAACTCATTACTAAAAGAAAACAAATTTCAAGATTGTATTTATGTTTTAGAGAGAGGGGAAGGGAGGGAGATAGGGAGAGAAACATCAATGTGTGAGAGAAACACCAATCAATTGCCTCTGGCATGTCCCTAGGTGGGGACCTGGCCAGCAACCCTGGCACATGCCCTAACTGGGAATTGAACTGGTGACCTTCCACTCTGTGGGTTGATGCTCAACCACTGAGCCACACCAGTCAGGGCAAAAATATTTTTAAATATCAACAATTTTTAAAAATTTTGAACAGCCATGCTAGAAGAAAGACTAAATTTAAAAACTTTTTTTATATATAGAAAATTATGTTATAATATTATTATCTTAGGAGGAGGTGATCAGAGATTTTCCAGACAAAAATATTAGCAAAAGTTTTACAGCCATGTGTCAGGTAGTTTATCAATAAAAAAAATACCATGGCATTTCTTAGATTTTTTAATTTTTATTTTAATTGTTGTTCAAATACAGTTTTCTGCCTTTTTTTCCCAGTCCTCCCCACATCCCTCATGTTTACACCCCCCCCCCATGGTATTGTCCATGTGTCCTTTATACTTGTTCCTGCAAACACTTCACCCTTTTCCCCTGAAATTCCCTCCCCTCCCCACTCTGGTCACTGTCAGCCTGTTCTCAATTTCAGTGTCTGTTTATATTTTGTTTGTTCATTATTTTTGTTGATTAGGTTCCTGTTAAAGGTGAGATCATATGATATTTGTCCCTCACCACCTGGCTTATTTCACTTAGCGTAATGCTTTCCAGTTCCATCCATGCTGTTGCAAAGGGTAGGAGCTCCTTCTTTCTTTCTGCAGCATAGAATTCCATTGTGTAAATGCACCATAGTTTTTTGATGCATTCATTTACTGATAGGCCCCTAGGTTGCTTCCAATTTCTTAGATTTTCAATGTTTGTGACTGCGAAGATTTTATTTTCCAGAGATGATCCCTGCCATATCTCCCATCTCACATCCTGATCAAACTCCTTTCATGTTTCTTTCCCTTGAGCCTTGAACGTGAGTAGACATGTGACTGTGGCTAAAGAAATGCTGAATAAGGAAGAATAATGCTTTCCCCAAATATGTCCATGCCCTAAACCCCAGAACCTACTAATATGCCATGTTACATGACAAGGAGGAATTAAAACTGCAGATGGAATTAAGGTTGCTAATCAATTGACCTTGAGATGGAGAAGTGATCCTGTATTGCCTGGGTGAGCCCAGTGTGATCACCAGGATCTTTATTAGTGTAAAAGGAAGGCAGAAGAGTCCCATTAAGAAAGGTTTAAAGACGCTGTGCTGCTAGAGTTGTAGATGAAGGAAGGAGTCATGACCCAAGCAATGCGGTGGACTCTAGGAACTGGAGAGGCAAGGAAATGTGCCTTCTATAGACCTTCCAAATGGAATGCAACCCTGTCAACACCTTGCTTGTAGCCCAGTGAGACTGTTTCAAACTTCCATCCCCTAGAACTATAAGACAGTAAGTTTGTTTTGTTTCAAGCCCCTAAATCTGTCATTTGTTATAATAGCAATATGAAATTAGTATAGAAGCTATGTGACTGCCAGAGCTGGTTCATAAAAGGAAATACGGTGGTCACCTAGTTTTCTTTGAGCCTTGTCACCATGTCATGAGGAAGTGGAAAGATCACATGAAGCCACATATGTAGGCGTTCTGGCCACCAGCCTGAGCTGAGGTTCTAGTCCATGGTCACCATCAGCTCTGGACACGTAAGTGAGTGAACCACAAGGTGACTGCAGCCCCAGCCATCATCTGAGTGCAACTTCTTGGAAGACCCTGAGCAAGGATTGCCTAGCCAAGCTCAGCCAACCCCAGAACCCCAGGGATGATAACAAATTGTTGTTGTTTTAAGCAGCTAAGTTTTGGGTGATTCATTATACAACAATAGATAACTGGAACAATGAATATACATCAATTCTTAACAATTTACAACTTTTCTGGATTTGTCTCATTTAAAATAATCACTTTTATATCTAATTTTGTTTTTGTAAATTGTACTCTTTTTTTCAAGAAAGAACCAGAACTGCTCCAAAAATAAAGTTCCAACTACCCTCATCCTGCTCCCCCAAGTTTGGTTTTGCTCCTTCATGTAGCCAAAATTTCTTATTCAGAATGTGGTTGAAAAACATAATAATATATATAGTTAAACAGCCCTGAGGATCTTTGAAATAAAGCAATCTTTTCAGAAGTTAAAAAAACTTCATTTTGAAGACACTTAAAACTGTAACAAAGCAAAATTCAAGTTTATATTACATCACTTTAAATGTTAGTTGCCTTTTCACTTGATATTAAAATAAGAGATAATTACTTTCACAGAAAATAAAAATTTCCTTTAGGAAGAAGATGATAGATTTGACAGATGTGTCCTAAATGACTCCTTGCTGACAGTGTCAACTTCCCACACCACTATAATGTCAAGAAAAGACAGGAAACAACACACTTAGGTTGTGGTTCTTGGAACACATCATACAAGAAGAATGTGTTATATAAATAATAATGTATAATGTCCGAGAATGCAGTTTGGGCCACTTAAAATATATTTGCTTTGGCACAGACCCACGATTGGGGATAATCAGCTGATTTCAGAAATCACCATAATCTCAGCTGCATTCTCCTTTGCCAGTCTTCAACACAATTTCAGAGCTACTCCATTATTTCAGTTGACTTTTAGCATAACAATTAGAGCTCCAGATACTAAAATAATGAATTGGACCACAGAGTCCAATAAGCATTGAGTTCTTGGGTTTCAGAGATAGTTTGAGTAAATCTAACTTACTTTCTGCCTAGCAGAACTGGAAAGGGCTAACCTGGCTGGCTGGAAAAACTCCACTGGTGGTCATTTGGCTTTACAATGTGGATAATTCCCACAACTCCAAAGCCCAGCACATCCGTATGTGGAAATTGGCTGTGTTGTGACGATCACTAATACTTTCATAAACAAATAAGCACTCCTTAGAAAGATACAGGATATTCTATCATTAACAACAGTTCTCTCTTTCTCTCTCTCTCTCTATATATATATGTGTGTGTGTGTGTGTGTATATATATATATATATATATATAGATTCTGAAATAGATTCTGAAATTTGGATTTGCTAAGTTCAGATTTAAGGTTTTGTCCAAGAGAAAGAAAGAAGAATATATGAGATGTTCACTAATTGCTTGAAGAAAGAGATTAAATTTTCATGTAAATTGTCTCATTCTTTCAAGTTCAGATTTAAAAAATGAGTTCTTGAATGAAAAATCTGAATCACTTGAAGATGGCACCCTGAGTGAGGTCATGTCTTCCCTGCTCCTCCTCCTCCAACAAGCATTGCTGCCTCCCCTGCAGGTTCCGTTAGCAATGCTACCCTAAGCAGAGTGTTTGGGTCGGGGTGGGGGGGTGGGGGGGGAGGGCGGTGGTGGTAAAACACCCTTATTGGCAGAAAACAGCCCAGGCAGGGAGGGGTGGTGCTCATATCTGATTTACCAGTCCTAATCCAGAGGTTCTTTTCTGGGCTGCTTTCTGGCAGATTTCTGTGAGAGGTCAGGGATGATCCCTTCATTCCCTTCTTCATCTTTTTCTTTTTTAGTATATTTTATTGATTATGCTATTATAGTTGTCCCATTCCTTCTCTTTATTCCCCTCAACCCTGCACACTCCTCCCACCCACATTCCCCGACCTTAGTTCATGTCCATGGGTCATACATATAAGTTCTTTGGCATCTACATTTCCTATACTATTCTTAACCCCCCCCCCCCGTCTATTTTGTATCTACCATTTATGCTACTTATTCCCTGTACTTTTCCCTCCAATCCCCTCTCACCTTCCCTGCTGATAACCCTCCATGTGATTTCCATTTCTGTGATTCTGTTCCTGTTCTAGTTATTTACTTAGTTAGTTTTTGTTTTTGTTTTTGTTTAAGTTAGGTTGTTGATAGTTGTGAGTGTGTTGTCATTTTACTGTTCATATTTTTTATCATCTTTTGTTTCTTAGGTAAGTCCCTTTAACATTTCATATAATAAGGGCTTGGTGATGATGAACTTCTTTAACTTGACCTTATCTGGGAAACACTTTAACTGCCCTTCCAATCTACATGATAGCTTTGCTGGATAGAGTAATCTGGGATGTAGGTCCTTGCCTTTCATGACTTGGAATATTTCTTTCCAGCCTCTTCTTGCCTGCAAGTTTTCTTTTGAGAACTCAGCTTATATTCTTATGGGAACTCCTTTGTAGGTAACTGTCTCCTTTTCTCTTGCTGCTTCTAAGATTCTCTCCTTCTATTCCATTTTGGGTAACGTAATTATGATGTGCCTTGGTGTGTTCCTCCTTGGGTCCAATTTCTTTGGGACTCTCTGAGCTTCGTGGACTTCCTGGAGGTCTATTGCCTTTGCCAGGTTGGGGAAGTTTTCCTTCATTATTTTTTCAAGTGAGTTTTCAATTTCTTGCTCTTCCTCTTCTCCTTCTGCAACCCTATGATTCAGATGTTGGAACATTTAAAGTTGTCCCAGAGGTTCCTAAGCTTCTGCTCATTGTTTTGAATTCTTGTTTCTTCATTCTGTCCTGGTTGAATGTTTATTTCTTCCTTCTTTTCCAAATCTTTGATGTCCTTCCTACTGTTGTTGGCTCTGCTATTATTGGCTCCCCATATATTTTCCTTTTCATAGTTCTCACTTGTTCCTCTATTTTGCAACCATACTCAATCATTTCTATGAGCATCCTGATTACCAGTGTTTTGAACTGTGCATATGATAGGTTGGCTATCTCTTCACTGTTTAGTTATATTTTTTCTGGAGCTTTGATCTGTTCTTTCATTTGGGCCATTTTTTTTTTTTTTTTGTCTTGGTATGCCTGTTACATATAAGGGGCAGATCCTTAGGTATTCGCCAGGGTGGGGCAACCTTTGTCACAGTGTTGTGGCTTATCTGTGGGGGAGGAGTCTGAGAGGGAACAATGATGCTTGCTCAGCTTTCTGCCAGCTTTCAGTCACTTCCCTTGCTACCCACAAACAAATTGAGCCCTTCTGGTGCTGATTCCAGGGTGGGTGGTTTGTGTACATTCTAGGACCCTGTGGGTCTCCCCAGTGAACTCTTCTGTGAGACTGAGAGTTTCTCCCATCCCCTCAGCCCCCACAGATTTTTATGCCAGAGGTTTTGAGGCTTTATTTCCCTGAGCTGGAACCCTGGGTTGTGCGGTCTGCCTTACTCCCCAGGCATTCCACCTGCTGTAACACACATGACAGTGGGACTGCTTGGTCCACCAGCTGCTACCTTTCCATGAGTCCTCTCTGCCCCGGCTGCCCATCTTCACCCCTCCTAACAATCAGGATGAATATTTCTTCTATAACTCCTTGGTTGTCAGACTTCCATATAGTTCGATTTTCTGGCAGTTCTGCTTGGTTTTTGTTTTTGTATTTGTTGCCCTTCTTTTGGTTGTGTGAGGAGGGACAGTGTATCTACCTATACCTCCATCTAGACCAGAAGTCTCCTTTTTTCCCTTCTTGAAGTCATAGCACTGTGACAGGCCTAACAGCCTAGGTGTATATAAGTAAAAGCGTTTTTTGCAAATGTTTGTATTTAATCTTTACATATAAAGTAGAAAAAAGTACTACCCTGGGGCCTCCCCATTTGTTTGTTTGTTTGCTTGCTTGTTTTTTTCAGATGAGAAGGCCTAGGCTCAAAGCAATTCAAATTATTCAAGATATTCAAGGTACTATCTCTACTGAGTTGGAAAGTTGGGACTCAACTTCAGGCATTCTGATCCCTAGGCTAGCACTTTTGCCCCACACCTCAGATGTATCAGGGTATAATCTGGGACTATGTTTTAGTTTATTTACTTTTGTATCCCTGAAGCCTAGTACCATGCCTGGCATCTGGTGTGTATTCATTAAATGTCTGTTGAATGAAAAGCTAGGATTTATTGTCTACAACTATCACCTGTGAGGAGAAAGATGATCTCTGGAAAGTTTTGAGGGAGTTTTGATGCCTTACACAGTTCAGGGAAGCCCAAGCATAAAGCATCTAGAGAAGCGCTGTAGCAGGCTCCTGGGAATGCCCTGTTTTCTTTTCAAGGTAGGAGCAGGAATTTAAGTAGATTTGAAGGACACTCCTCAGAGTCAAAAACTCAGTGAAAGAAGGCGTTGTTTCCTCTATGGGTGTGCTGCTGCTTGTTTCCTGCTCTGTGCCCACGTTCTAGTTTCATAGTGTCACATGTCACTGAGGACAACGGGTTCTCTGTTAGGTCTTCATGGCGTTATTGGGGGCAGAGTATCATGCAATCCTGCTGCACCCCCTATCACTGTATGGTAGAAGACTAAATATCTTATAATGAAGTAAATCCCCTCAAAGTCCTTTCAGGGAACTGCCAAGTTTCTGATTCCCTATTTTGTATGCATGCATGAGGCAGGAAAATTGCCCTTAAGAAAGCTTAGGAAAGACAGAAAGGTAGCTGACAGGTAAAGGCTGATTAGTTTAAGTGGGAATGTTTATTTAATAAATAACACCTAAAGCTACAGCAAAGTAAGGACAGAGAAATAGAACCTGGAGAAAGACTGTCATTAAAAAAAAAAGTCCTGGCTGGTGTGGCTCAGTGGATTGAGTGCTGGCCTGCCAACCACAAGGTTGCCAGTTTGATTCCCAATCATGGTGCATGCCTGGGCCGTGGGCCAGGTCCCCAGCTAGGGGCATGTGAGAGACTACAAATCAATACATCTCTCATATGCAGGTTCTCTCCTTCTTTCTCCCTCCCTTCCCCTCTCTCTAAAAATAAAATAAATAAAATAAAAATATTAATAATAAAATAAAGGATATATTAACAAACAGCCAAAAAAAATCAGTGGGGTAAAATGAAAAAAACTGGCATCATTTTCTATCCTAGAATATCATCACTCTTAAAAAGAGCTGTTTTGAAAAAAAAGATTATGTAACTACTGGACAATATTTTTTATTTTTCTTTTTATTTATTGATTTTAGAATGTGAGAGGGAGGGGGAGAGAGAGAGATTGATTTGTTGTTCCACTTATTTATGCAGTCACTGGTAGCTTCTTGTGTTTATCCTGACTGGAGATGGAACAAACACACAACCTTGGTGTATCAGATGACTGGACGGCGCTCTAAACAACTGAGCTACCCAGACTGGGCTGGACCTATATATTTTTGATGATTACTTTTCTTTCCCTTAAAAAAATAAATGGACAAATATAGATAAAGGGCTCCATATTGGACAATTTGATTAGTCTTTTCTGTGCTGAACAGGGCCTTCCAAGGACAGGAAATTCAACACCATTTACAAAGTTTTCTTGTCTTACTCGTTTTTGTTTTTTTAAGATTTTATTTTTTCAGAGAGAGGGAAAGGGATGGAGAATCAACACATTGCCTCTTGCATGCCCCCAAAGTGGGTACCTGGCCTGACCTGGCCCCCAACCCAGACATGTGCCCTAACTGGGAATCAAACCAGCAACCTTTCTATTCACAGGTCAGCACTCAATCCACTGAGCCACAACCAGACAAGGCTGTCTTACTCTTAAGTGAACTGCTCATCATTCCAGAGGCTCTCTGTTAAAAGATACACAATACTAGCTAGGAAATATATAGTATACATTTCATATAACTTTGTAACAGTTGGTGAACCAAACAAAGGACAATTTCTTCATCTCTTCCTTTTTGTCTTCCATGTTATCTGTTATTTTAGAAATCCACCACATAATTTTACATTTCTTCTTTTACATCACTTATTTTATACCTTATGTTTCTTTTCTATCTTTATCCTCCTGCTTAAAAAAGGTTCCCACACTTCCGGCCAAGATGGAGGCATAGGTAGACACACTGTGCCTCCTAACACAACCAAAATAAAGACAACAAAAATTTAGAAACAATAAGACAACCAGTACTGACAGAAAATTGAACTGTATGGAAGTCCGACAACCAAGAAGTTAAAGAAGAAACATTCATGCAGACCAGTAGGAGGGGAGGAGTCGGGCGGTCGGGTGGAGAGGACTCGTGGTAAAGCAGTGGCTGGTGGACCCCAGGTGCGTAAGGTGGCAGTGGGCACACCCAGCAAGGTGGTGAATTGTGAAGGGGTGTGGCACGAAAAGGGGCTGGCAGACCCTGCAGTCCCATATTCACGCGAAGATAAACCAGAAGAAACTGGGGAGCGAGCCAGACCGTGCAACCCAGGGCTCTAGTACAGGGAAATAAAGCCTCAAAACACCGATTGAAAACACCTATGGGGGTGGAGGTGCTGGGAGAAAGTCCCAGTCGCACAGGAGAGTTCACTGGAGAGACCCACATGGTCCTAGAACATACATAAACCTATCCACCCAGGAATCAGCACCAGAAGGGCACAGTTTGCTTGGGGGAAGTAAGGGAAGTGACTGAAATCCAGCAGAGAGCCAAACAAGCGCCACTGTTCCCTCTCAGGCCCCTCCCCCACATACTGTGTCACAACACGGCAACATGAGTTACCCTGCCCGGGTGAACTCCTAAGGCTCCGCCCCTCACTATGTAACAGGCGTGTCAAAACAAAAAATGGCCCAAATGAAAGAACAGATCAAAGCTCCAGAAATAATACAACTAAGCAATGAAGAGATAGTCAACCTATCAGATGCACAGTTCAAAGCACTGGTGATCAGGATGCTCACAGAATTGGTTGAATTTGGTCACAAATTAGACGAACAAATGAAGGCTATGCTAAGTGAAATAAAGGAAGATGTACAGGGAACCAATAGTGATGGGAAGGAAACTGGAACTCAAATTAATGGAGTGGACCAGAAGGAAGAAATAACCAATCAGAAAAGAAGGAAGAAATAAGAATTCAAAAAAATGAGGAGAGGCTTAGGGACCTCCAGGACATCTTTAAATGGCTAACATCTGAATTATAGGGGTACCAGAAGGGCAAGAGGAAAAGCAACAAGTGGAAAAGTTATCTGAACAAGTAGTAAAGGAGAACTTCCCCAATCTGGCAAAGGAAATAGACTTCTGGGAAGTCCAGGAAACTCAGAGAGTCCCAAAGAAGTCGGACCCAAGGAGGAACACACCAAGGCACATCATAATTACCTTACCCAAAATTAAAATGAAGGAGAGAATCCTAGAAGCAGCAAGAGATAAGGAGCGAGTTACCTACAAAGGAGTTCCCATAAGACTGTCAGCTCATTTCTCAAAAGAGACCTTACAGGCAAGAAGGGGCTAGAAAGAAGTATTCCAAGTCATGAAAGGCAAGGACCTACATCCCAGATTACTCTATCCAGCAAAGCTATCATTTAGAATGGAAGGGCAGATAAAGTGCTTCTCAGATAAGGTCAAGTTAAAGGAGTTCACCATCACCAAGCCCTTATTATATGAAATGTTAAAGGGACTTATCTAAGAAAAAGAAGATAGAAAAGATGTACAGTAAAATGACAGCAAACTCACAATTATTAACAACCACACCTAAAATAAAAAGCAAAACAAACTAAGCAAACAACTAGAACAGGAACAGAACCACAGAAATGGAGATTACATGGATGGTTAGCAACACGGGAGTGGGAGGAGGAGAGAGGGAGAAAAGGTACAGAGAATAAGTAGCATAGATGGTAGGTAGAAAATAGACAGGGGGAGGGTAAGAATAGTATGGGAAATGTAGGAGCTAAAGAACTCATGACACATGGACATAAACTAAAGTGGGGGAATGTGGGTGGGAGAGGGTGTACGGGCGCGGGTAGCGAAAGGGGAAAATGGCACAACTGTAAAAGCATAATCAATAAACTATATTTAAAAAGTTCCCAATCTCCTTCATGTTTGGTCACTTTATGTCATGGTGCATATTTTCCATCCAGCTGCTTTCTGTCTCTCTCTGGACTCTGTCCACTGAACCTCTTTATACACTGTACAATGAGTCTTCATCTATGTAATTCTGATTTTAGCTCTCCTTTCCATGTTAGTTGCAGGTCTTCAATTATGTTTTTCAGCATAGATTTCCAGTAAAAAAGTTTTCATCAGATAAGAGTTACAATGTTTAAAAGGTCAAACATTGAACAAAACTGCATCCTGTAAATCACTTAAAAGTAGTCTGTTAATGTAATTACTTTTATTTTCCAAAACCCTGAACAAGACCACACCTCTCTGAAATAGGAGTGTTAGTTCCTTGAGCTGAGCTCCCCTGCCCCGAGTTGCTTTGAGCTCCAGACGCCTTGTCTAGTCCCACCTAATAGGCGAAGGGACCTATTTCTAAAATTCTGTTGTCGCTGTTAATAAGAAAAATCTGTTGCTAAAACTACGTTATGTGACTTCTCATGTTTTACGAGCAATAAAACAATTCACAGAAAACATGCGCAAGAGCAGAAAAGAGAAATCTGTTCCTAAGGCTTATCTAATTACTTAGATTAGAACTCAGGATGTGCCACTGATGTGTGTGTTCGACTGAGGGCAGTGGGGAACCGAAGAGGGTGAAAGTAAACTTGTTGAAGGGGAGTCTCTTCCAGCCCCAAATATACTCCGTGCGAAAATTTCTCCCGCCTGAGGCATCCTTTGCTCTCTGCCCTGCCTCGGGAGAGGTGTCACCTTTTAATAACGGTGATTAAAATGGGCAATAAGTGATAATTTGTGGGTGGCCAAGGACCAAGAAGCCTCTCAGAGCCGTCATTAAAACAACAGCACAATTACAACCTCTGGGGGTACATTATTATAATCATTACATGTTTATGTGCAGTCGTCAATATGCACCGGTAAATTTGTTCAAAGTCCCTTCACTGAACATTTATTTTTCATTACAGAAAAATTTCAAGGTACACACAAGTAGAAACCCTCTTGTACCTATCACCCACATTTAACAACTCTTCCACAATACTGTCTCATCTATCCTCTCCATTTTTGACTCTCCGTCGTTAAAATTTCAAAGCAAATACCAAAGTGATAGTATTTTACTCATTTAATATTTCAGTAAGCGTTCTGAACATATTATAGCAACTTCTTTGGTTATAGCAAAATGCACGCGCGCGACAAAATAAAGGAAAAACGTAGAGAATGCCCCTTTGGTTATCTAGCTGCTCAGGCTCAGAACCGAACGTGGCATTCCCCTGGGAAGGGTGGAGGTGGCGGGTGGGAAGGAACAGACCCCAGGCACAGGTCCACGAATTCCATCACCAGCAGTCCCCACCCCCGCCAGGCATGCGCATTCAGGCTGCAGAGTTGCTAAGGCTCCAAGGAAAATAGAAGCGCAGAATGAGGCGAAAGCCAATCAGAGAGCTCAAAGACTAATCAGTTAGCCAATCCAGATTCGACAGTGAATCAGGTCCTTAACCTTCAGCCAGTATCCAATCAGAGAGCGGGCTACTTTGGGCGGATAATTCAAAACAACAACAAAAAAACCCCCCAACAAAACAAATCAGAGACCTTTAAATGGTGTAAAGGAAACAGAAACTGTCTCCTTCCGCGTCCAATCTTGTTACTCCGTTTCCTCCCCCTCCGGGTCAATGGTAGAATGAAGTCGACGCCCAGATTCCAACCTCTGCCCGGTAACCAAGAGAGAGGAGTGGCTCATCAAAGCAAAGGCGGTCTGAAGAGGCTCCCAAACCAGCTGGGGACAGTGGGTGAGAGAAGGGACTATTTTTCAAAGGTTTTGGAGCAGCGATAAATCCCTCCGCAGGGAGTCACGTGTCCCGCCCCTTGGTGGCGTCGGGAACGCAAAACAAAAACAAGGGGTTTGGTTGGGTCTCAGTGGTGGTGCCCGTAGAGGGGCAGGGCTTGAAGGGTGACGCTACGCCCCAGGAGGGTGGGTACGCAGGGAGCAGAATGGAGCCGGGCTTGTGAGGCCGGGGCGGCGGTGACGGAGGGGAGGGGTCGGATGCGGGTCCGGGGACACCGCTGAGGCGGCGGGTCCTTGGAGACAGGTCCGGAAGCTCTCGCCGCACCCAGTCCCCTCCGAACTGCAACGCCAAACGCCTGTGGAGGCGCATCTCGGGCAAGGTGAGTGGTCCTGCCTGGCTTTCTTTGTTCGTGGTCGGGACTTGGGGGAGGGGGTGCATCTTAGTGCCCACCCCTCGGCCCCGGAAGCGACCCTGGTCCTGCCGTCAGCTTCAGGGTAATGGGCGTTGGATTTGGGGAGATGATGGTGGAAATGGATGGAGAGTCAAGGAGGCTCTAAACAATTGTTTGGTGCCCTCCCCCCATTTTGCCACCGGAGTTCGTTGGGGTGGTGCTTGAATTGACAGCCCGAGGCTCCGCACAGTTACCGGGGCATCAGTGGTTAGACGGGTGTGTCGGGATACGGGGTGGGCGTTGGCACCCCACCGCTCTCTGGGACCCGGGTCTTGCCACTCGGGTACATAGTAGGCGCTGCCGAAGGCGATCGGGAAGGCTCGTGGGTCGGACTCCAGCTAGAGGGGCTTATGCGGCTGGGCCCCCGGGAGGGGCGGGACTCCGGAGTCTCCTCCTTCTGGGTCTTTGTTCAGTCGCGAGACTTGCTCTCCCTTCTCCTCTATTGTGCACAGCCCGCACCCCCAGAACCCGCTGCAGTGGCTACCCCTGTGCTTTGCACGGGGTAGAAGCCCTCTCCTCACGGCTTCAGGTTGGGCGGACCCTCCAGATACCTCCACCCGGGGACATTTTCCGGCTTGTGAATCGTCCGGGAAACCGGCGCAGGCCAGTCTGACCCAGAGCTGGCCTGCGGGCGGAACCACGGCTCCTCCCCCATGCCACACCTCCCTGGTGGGTTCGTAGGATCCTGCTGGGGACGTGACTAAGTCCCTCGTCCGCTCCTCGCCGTGTGTGTTGGGGCGCCCCTCGCTGGAGGTATTTTCTGCCCTTCTCCCCTACCATTATTCCCGCTTCCCTCAAGGATACACTGTAACTATCTGGTGTCTTTGCCGTAGATGAAGGATTTGGGGGCAGAGTACTTGGCAGGTCGTGAAGGCGTCCCGCTCTTCGGATTGTTGAACCTGTACCTGGAACAGGAACAGAGATTCCAACCTCGAGAAAAAGGGCTGAGCTTGATCGAGGCTACCTCGGAGGTAAGTCCCCAGAGAATGCAACTTGCTCAAACAGCCGATAGGGTGCAGAGAGGATAACCCTCCCCGCCCCCGCTTTTTGAGTTGAAGCAAGACTAAAGGTTGCCAAGTTTCTTAAGATCAAAATTGGGCTTCCTGGAGTACTAAGATAAATCTTAATCCTGGGTTAAGCTTTTGTTTCTTAGCAGGAATGAGAATGATACTAACTCTAGAGAAGTGTTTCTTTAAACGTGGAACCCCAGCCTGCAGCGTCTGAGTGGGAGACTGGGAGTTCATTTGTGGAAATATCCTTTGCCTATGAAACACTTGTTACAGATTCTTATGTCAAAAACAGACAAGCAAAAAACCCATAAAACAAGCAGGTAACCCTTTATGTCTATTACAGGGGAATTGAATTATATTCGCTGTAATCCTCTGGAAGTATGGCAACAGTTCACTTTTATATGTTGCCAGAGTTCTTCTATGATGTACATTTTTAAAAGCCATGATATTTACACCTTTTGTATCTGAAAAGGTGTAGTGCTTTAGTTAAATGATAGTACTCTTTCCCATGTTCTTGAAGGTTACGGGAAAAATTGCTTTATTTGATTCTGTATTATGTATTTAGTGTAAGAAAATCATAAATTTTGGCTCTTGGTTTTTATTACAGAATGAGAACACTTTGTGTACAAGATTGAGAAATGCCAAAGTAGAAGACCTAAGGAGTTTAGCCAATTTTTTTGGATCTTGCACTGAAACTTTTGTCTTGGCTGTCAATATTTTGGACAGATTCTTGGCTCTTATGAAGGTATTTGTTTTTTTATAAATTTTCATTTTTCTCTATCTAGAACCTACCATGGTGGCTAGCATAGAAGGGTTCAATAAATATTTGGCAAATAATGTAATTATGTCACTCTACATAAACACTTTTAATATTTGGAACTGTGATCTTTAGCAGATTAAGAGACTACAAATTTTGTATTGTTTTTTAAGTTAGGTTGTACTTACCACTTAATATACCTCTTCTTTGAAAATATAACAAAATGAAGACAACTGGTTTTTGTTTTTGTTTTTTAGGTATTCTCTATATATCTGTGCAGTCCTTAATAAGGTTTTCATGTTTTTGTTGGAGCCTAGATGTTTTTTATACTGAAATATAAATGGAAGTATAGCAGTCTGGTAAAGGTGACCAACTGCCTTCACTATGAGACTTCTTTTTAAAGCAGAGCGCCACGTTTTATTAACAGTTACCAGCAACCGTTAGAAAAATGTGGTGATTCTTTTGCCAATAGGTTGGCTGTCAGCTGCTGGGTCAGTTTTCAGGGCACTGAAAAGAAAAGAAAAGGGCAGCCATCTGTTTGTGGCAGTTTTTACATAATCTCCACTCTGTGCAACTGATGTGATATTTCTCGTGGGCAAATTTGTATTGAAATACGGGATGATCCTAATGTATTATTTTTATATCCAAAGAAGTAGTGTATTTTCTAGGTGTTGAAAGCTTTATGTTATTTTGGAGAAGATTGTATTAGGAACTTTATGAGTTTGGAATACAAAGTATACTGTGTTAGAAATCTAGCTTTTGAACTTGTGTTTACATTTTTACTTGTATTTAAATGCTTAAAATGGTCTTTTTTTCTTTTAAAGGGTGGTAAGACAGTTTAAATTGTAAAAACGATTAAATGTAATTGTGGGTAAGAGTAAGTACAGGGAAGCAACTTGTTTGTGTTCTGTGTTAAAAATAGGGGCATAGTGCTTGCTCTGCTAAATCAAGTAGCAATTGTTAGAAGAAGCCTTTTGTTTTTTTGTTTTCCAGGTGAAACCTAAACATTTGTCTTGCATTGGAGTGTGTTGCTTTTTGCTAGCTGCTAGAATAGTTGAAGAAGAATGCAATATTCCCTCCACTCATGATGTAATCCGGATTAGTCAATGCAAATGCACTGCCTCTGACATAAAACGGATGGAAAAAATAATTTCAGAAAAATTGCACTATGAATTGGAAGCTACTACTGCCTTAAACTTTTTGCACTTATACCATACTATTGTACTTTGTCTTACTTCAGAAAGGTCAGTGGGATTAAAAATAAAAATTTTGTACTTCAGCATTGCTGTAGCTAATAGTAAAGAATTAGAATGCCAGTGAAACCTCCTCCAAACTTTCAACTTGTACTGTAGAAGTTTAGTAAATGAATACTTTGTTCTTTTTTTTTTTCCATTGTCTAGGGAAGAAATACTGAGCCTTGATAAACTAGAAGCTCAGTTGAAAGCTTGCAACTGCCGACTTACCTTTTCAAAAGCAAAAGTAAGTCAATTTCTTGCTTACATGTGATTGATTCACAGTTTCTGATCAGAACTTTAAAAAAATGTATTTTTTTTTTGTAGCCATCTGTATTAGCTTTGTGCCTTCTCAATTTGGAAGTAGAGACTTTGAAATCCATTGAGCTATTGGAAATTCTCCTGCTTGTTAAAAAACATTCCAAGGTAAATATTCTAAATTCTTTAAAGCAAGTTTCTTTCCTAATATTTTATTTTTAACCCCTGTGGTGACTAAAACATTAAGTAATACTTTATGATTTTTTTCTTATATCTGTGTTGAAGTTCTCAAAATGCAGCTTTGACGTAGACAGGTGAAGCTGGAAGGGAACCCAGTCCTTATCCTAGCTTTTTTCTGCATTCAGATGTCCCTTCTGTAGCACTTTTGCAAATTGCTGATACAGTGGTCTGTTCTGAAGTATATAGTAGGAAGTAGACTTACTAAATATACTAATGGCATCCCATTTCATCTTTAGGGCTAACTCATCCCATTAGTAGCATTACCAAAATAATAGCTATGTTTTTCTTTTTAAACCCCTTAGGCCAGCCCAGTAAGTTTTTGTAGTCATAAAGTATTAAACAAAGACACAGTCCTTTTTCTTAAACAAATAGTGTAGTTGGAGATAGTAGGAATTTAACGTGGAGTCGTGTGTTCTGTCACTTACTGTTCTATGCTTGAGTGCCAGAAAATGCTGAACGTAGGGAGTACTTGGGAATTTTTTTAGTAGAGAAGCAAGGCAGACTGTGAGAGGCACTATGACTGGGAGGCTGTGGACCAAAAGAAACTTAGTGAAATTATGGGCAGCAAAGGCTCATGGCCAGGAAGCTGGTGGACTAGAAAGGTTTGGGAATTATTTTAGGGTTGGGTTGTAGGTAGAATGTCTAGGTGATAGTCCAAGCAGGAATGGGAATATCTAACTCAAATAATGGTTTTGGAAGCCAAGCATGGAAACAAGTCAGGGAGCCACAATGATCAAGATTTAGACCTAAGGATGGAGAGAACATTGGTACCATTGAAGGAAATAGGAGACCTGGTGGGTGTCACTCAGTGACTTAAGCGCTGGCCCGCAAACCAAAAGGTTGTCACAGGTTCAATTCTCAGTCAGGGCACATGCCTGGGTGGCGGGCCGGGTTACCAGGTACGGGTGAGTGAGAGGCAACCAGTCAATGTATCCCTCACACATTGATGTTGATCTTTATCTCCCTCTCTTCCTCCCTTGCCTCTCTCCAAAAGTAAATAGATAAAATCTTTTAAAAATTGAGAAAAGTTAATTTGTGATCAAAGAAGTATGATTTGACCTTCCAGGTAGTAGATGTCTAGCTGATACTTAGTCTGGAGTAAAAACTCAGAAGACAAATCATAATCAGAGGTTAATACCTGAAGTTTCTGCCCTGGCTGGTGCGGCTCATCTGGTTGGAGCATCGCCCAGTAACCAAAAGGTTAAGGTTAAGGGTAACCAAAAGGTTGCAGGTTTCATTCCTGGTCCAGGTGCATATGATAGGCAAACTGACCGATGTTTCTCTTTCACAATGATGTTTCTCTCCCTCTCTCTAAAAACAAGGAAAAATGTCCTCCGGTGAGGATTTTAAAAAAATTTTAAAAGATTGGAAATTTCTCAGGAGGAAATAACAAGTGAAACCATAAGAAACTTGAGGGAGTCTTTTGCTTAGGAGGTTGGTTGAGGTTCTTGGTTCTCAGTGTTGACAGTTTCACCATTAGGAGCCAAGTGAAGGAAGATACACTATACAGGTAAGCACTATCAGGTTGGGAAGAGGTTTTCAAGAAGAAGGTAGTCAAGAGAGTATTGAATTTTGGTGAGAAGCCCAGTATAATGAGAATTGAAGGAGGTCATTGGATACGTAGGAGGTGATGTTGGTAGAGTGAGAAGGGAGTGGTAGCAGCCAGAATGCAAGGTAGGTGAGATGTAGCTGGATTAGGTGGAATGGAGGTCAAGATTATATAAAATTATCCTGTTTGTGGACAAGGTACTTAGGAAGTATTTTGTTTTTTACAGGTAACTTCTAGCCTGTGATTTAGTTATGAATTTATTAGTTTCAATGTAAACCTTTTATAACTCTCTGGAAACATCTATGGTGAAAATTGATTCCTTGAAATAAACATAGTTCCCCCAGTGGTGGAGGAACTATGCCCTTTTGGGGAAGTTCCTCTTCTCTGTCATACTGCTTACTTCTCCATTAGCATATATCTGGTATCTTAACGTAAATACCCATTTTTAGCAGTCAAGCAATGCTTTGTTACAGAAACCTAAATCATGTTAAATTCCTTTGCATTAAGACTATTAAAGAATATACTTAATGATTATCAGACCAATGTTTTTAGGTCATTGTGTCTTCTTAGTAGGCAAAACATTCTGTGTATTGAATCTTACATAAATTATCTGTATCTGTGATGTTCCTCTCCTAAACCAGTGGTTACAAATTTTGACTGCACACTAGAATCACCTGGGGAGCTTTAAAAAATCTTGATTCCCAGGTCATACCCCGAATTGATTAAATAAGAATGTCTGGGGTGGGAGACACGCATCAGTACTTTTTAAAGGGTAAAGGATAATTCCAAGGTACAGCAAGGTTTTGGAACCACTGTTGTAACCACTTCATTAAATTATGTTTTTCAGGTTAATGACACTGAATTCATTTACTGGAGGGAGTTAGTCTCTAAATGCCTTGCTGAATATTCTTCTCCTGAATGTTGCAAACCAGACCTTAAGAAACTGGTTTGGATTGTTTCAAGGCGCACAGCTCAAAACCTCCACAACAGCTACTATAGTGTCCCTGAGCTGCCAACAATACCAGAAGGAGGTTGTTTTAATGAAAGCGAAAGGTAAGCAGGTTCCTTAAGTAAGACTTCCACATACTAAATATACTCAAAATGGGGATATTATAAGCCATCAGAGAAAGTCCCTATTCTAATAGCATCATTACTTCAGGGGAGAAAATTAGCCAGAAGTAGTTAATTATTAAAAAAGGTGGTAATTTCCTGGCTGGCGTAGCTCAGTGGATTGAGCGCGGGCTGCGAACCAAAGCATTGCAGGTTCGATTCCCAGTCAGGGTACACGCCTGGGTTGCAGGCCATGGCCCCCAGCAACGGCACATTGATGTTTTTCTCTCTCTCTCTCTCTTTCTCCCTCCCTTCCCTCTCTAAAAATCAATAAATAAAATCTTAAAAAAAAAAAAAACCTTTAGAAAAAAAAGTAATAATTTAGAAGTGTGCCTCCTCCCTTTTTTTTATTATTAAAAAAGGAAAACACCATGTTGTACATTATATCCCAAGATTTATAATTGGAAATTCGTACCTTTTGACCATTTTCACTAACCACTACCCCCTTTTCTGGCAACCACCAATTTGCTCTCTGCATCTATGAGTTCTGTTTTTTCATTTTAAGGTTCCACATATAAGTGAGGTGATAAAGCGTTTTGTCTTTCCTCTGTCTGATTTCACTCCTCTTTGTTAAAAAACTGGTTGTTTCCCATTTCCTTTGCTCTTTGAAATATAGTATAGTTTAAAAAAAAATGAAACATCATTCTGGGCTTCTCAATGTTAGTATGAATTCCTAATATGGTACATGGGAAGAGGCTGCAGGTTAAATACTTGGGGGGAAAAAGGGAACAACCACCACAAATGTGGCAGAATTCTGTAGATATTTTTATAGTTTTTATCAAGTGTCTTTGTCTTGTTCAGAGTTAATTTTGTTTGTAAAATGAATTATTTAATTTTTATACTGTAGGGATAAGGGACTGGAAGTTCCATTTCATAACTTTTTGGGTGTTTTGGTTTGATATTTGAAAGTATTAGTGATGAAATTATTGATGGAAGAAAAACATCAAAACCATGTGATAGAAGTTATGTTGTCCTTAGACTGCATTTATTGGACTTGAAATGCTTAAAATTGAATTATTAGTTGATGGTAGAGTTATTAGTTGGTACAAGACTCATAGTTTGGCAAATGGTAATTTGTTTTAACCTTTTAGGAAAATGTATTTCCTAAGGAGATTACAGTAGACTTCACTTTAGGAAGTCCTTAAGTTAAATTTTCTTTCTGTAAAACTTAAATTTTAAATATAAAAATCCTAAGACTAGAGATACTCTTTGAGCAGTTCTGTTTTGTCTGTAAAGTGTTGTAAGTATATTTAAAATAATGGAATACACTTTGTCTTTTTTCCCCTTTAGTGAGGACTCTTGTGAAGATATGAGTTGTGGAGAAGACAGTCTCAGTAGCTCTCCTTCCAGTGATCAAGAGTGCACTTTCTTTTTCAACTTCAAAGTGGCACAGACACTGTGCTTTCCATCTTAGAAATCTAATTGTTCTGTGTCAGAGTTTAAAGTGTGCGTACAGGCTTTAAAGCAATAAATGGGGGAGTAGGTAGTTTTCTGGTCCAGCCCCCATCTAGGCAGGAATTGCATAGACTGGAATATACCTACCTTCTATTTATTATTCAGATCAGATCTGGCCTATTTTCATATTTAATCCTAAGCCATCAAATGGGTTAGTGCCTCTCAAAAAATTAACAATACTTTAGACATTGGCACTTTATTTTTCTCGTTGATCTTTAGCTACTTGGGGGAGGAGGGAAGGTGTTGATACCTTCAATTTAATACTTTTCAAGAATTTTTAAAGAGGAATAGTATAGTTAGTCTTAAACCTTTTATACAGCCTTCAGGTGTCTTTATTTAAACAGATTGGGAGTGGGCCAGTGCTTCCTTAGCAGGGAAAATGGATAGTCCTTTAATGGTTTATCTTAAGTCTCTCCCCTCCCCCCATTCTCAGTACAGAGAATATACTCTTAAATGTCAAACACCTTCTTTGTTTTTTTTAAATGATCACTTACTGTCTAGTGCAGACTCTATAAACTTAGGAATTATAATATCGCCATTTCTGTGAATTTTAGTATGTAACGTGTTAGTTGAGGTTTCTGCCAAAGCAGAAATAATCAACAAGCTATGGTTGTTAGATAATTGCATTTTTGATGCCTAAGTATTGTCAAACTGTAGTATTATTTTAATGTTACTAAAACAATCCATAATCTGCTAGTTTTGCATGCACCTGTATGAAAGTAATGCAGGAAGTGGAACAGAACTAGGTAACTATGGAATTGATAAATGTTGATCTAGTAACACATCTTATCTCATTTTTATATATTAAAAGTCTGCATGATTACATTTTACTTCCTTTGTAATTCACATTTCAAAGATAATGCTATTAGTATATGGGTGCCAAGACTGAATAAGAAGTTAAAAAAAAGACAAAAAACTGTGTAGTGTGATAGTTTTAGGTATATCTGTGTGGTGGTACAGCCATAAAAAAAAATAGGGATTTAAAACTCTGTACACGTGAAATTTTGTACAGAGAATTTTTAAAACTTTATAAACTATGAAAATGTAAATCTTAAAAAATGTACATAAAAATACTGTATTTTTTTACCTTGTGTGTGATAGTCTAGTAATTGCATGTAAATATAATTTATTGTGTATTCTGTATTATAGGTCAAACATGACGACTTACTTTTTTAGTGGTAAGTCAACATTCATTGGATGTTTTCTGTAGTGGATCTTTTTGGAGTAATAATGAATTACAACTCCAAATAAAAATATTAATGGGTCGTACTCCTTGTTTTCAATCACATCTTAATTTTTTGGTAAAAGAAAAAGTGCTTGCTTTATTTCAGTGGGAAGGCTTGAAGTGAGGCTGGAGTGCCTTCAGGATAAGCCCTCTTTGGTTACCTGAAGTCCTCTGGGTAGTATTTCCTTATCACAGTTTGGCCCATAGTCTTGGAGACACCGAAAGTGAATCTGTCATTTGAGAATTGACCTCTTTCTGGATGAACTCGAATTAAACAAAATACATACTAATTTATAGTGAAAGGCAACTGGTATCAAGTAGACCAGAATATTCCGGTTGGCAGATTAGTACAGTTTCTGCAGACAAGCTGAATTCTCAGGTTGCTTGGTGAATAAGCAGTTAGGGTAGTGTTGGCTGTGACTGGATCCTGCCAGCCTCTGGGTCTTAGGAACTTTTTTCCAAGCCTTAGGCTTGTTTTGCAAGTGGTTGTGGGGTTTTTTGGTTTTGTTTTGACATAGGTTCTGTCTCTAGTTTGATTTTGCAGACCTAGTTAGAGAATCAGCATATACTGAATATGGTGTTCATGTAATACTTCTTCCCTCTTGGAGATATGGGCATGTTTTTCTACTCTGCTAGTGGATATTCTCTGGTTACATAATTTTGGTAAATAGTAGACAATATATTCTGCTCTCAGATTTTGATTTGTTGATATGTGCCATTTTGAAACCTTCTTTAGTTCCTCCAGGGTTTTATTGCTTTTTCTAGATTCTCCTTCTGCATGAACCTTTCCACACATGACTTCATCTGTTTCCCTTTCTGTTTTTCAGTACTTTTAGTCTAGAGCTCTTTACCCTACTCTCAACCTGTTTATTCACAACTGACCATCCTAGTTGGAGGTTTCTGATTGCTCCCAAACCTGCTGTTCTGTGTATGTCTTGGTGAAAATGTATTCTCTATACTCGAGCTGGAGGAAAGTTGGGTAATACCCTAGTTTCACACCTGTCTACAGGAGGTTACCATTTATTGATAAATGGTAACCTCCTGTAGACAGGTGTGAAACTAGGTATTGAAAATGATAAATTTTCAGGTGTGAAACTAGGTATGAAAATGATAAATTTCATTTATATTGTATAGCTCCACTCTTGACTCCTCTTTTCTGCTACTGGTTTGGTTCAGCCTTCACTCTAAGCAGGGTTACTGCAATCTTAGTTATCTCTCAGCCTCCAGGCTTGTTCCGGGTCCCCTTACTGCTGGGATATTAATACTTTTAAAATATGCAAATGCAATATGCCTTCCCTGAAAAATTGTTGAATAGGTCCCTCAGTCAGGATAAGTCTATGTCACAACGTACAGGACATTTCCTAATCAAAACACTACACCTGTCTCTCGCCTTTTTTTCCCTTTCCATTAACAAGCAAGGGTGTCCAATCTATTGGCGTCTCTGGGCCACACATTAAACACATTGTAACACGTAATCACAAAAAAAATCATAATGCTTTAAGGGAATTTGCAATTTTGTGTTGGGCTGCGTTCACAACCACCCTGGGCTGCATGTGGCCCATGGGCTGCAAGTTGGACATCACTGTTGTGTGTGTTAAGCAAGGTAACTGGGGGAGCTGTGTGGAAGATGCGCTGGAGCAGACAGATGAGCAGGTGGGAGGCCTGCCAGGAGTCCCGCGGAAGTCCAGCAGAGGTGCTGAAGGACTGCACTAAGGCAGTGGTCGTGGGGATGAGGCAGAGGAGGGAATTGAGACACACCGTCCATTCTCTTGAGGCATTACTAGGATACCCAGACAAGTCCAGGAACCTAGTTATGCCCTCCTTGGACCATTCAACCCGGTGGCTTCCCTGTGACTGACGAATAAAATGGTGATTTCAGCCTCCTGCCCCATTCACAGCAGAGGGTGAAGGAAGGCAACCATTTTGATCTGTTTGCTGCTTGACTTGGCAAGAGATTTGGCTTTTCAGGTTTTGATTCTGTCATTTTCTAGGATGTGGCATGCAAACTCCGCTGCTTCTGTTGTGTATGCTGAAGTATCACTGCCTAGTCCCTGGTCTCCACCCATTTGTCCTTCAGAAAGTGAGATTGGACAAATAGCATGTTTTAATCACCTGTCATACTCGAAGTTAATACTCGGTGTCAAGTATAGAGGCATTGGTTGTAGAATACTTCTCACAACATTTTAAACCATTTTCTTTGTTTAGCATCTGACTTTTTCCTTCAATTCCTTTCATTTCAATATTGGGTTTCAAATAGGATGTTCCTCTTCCACCTTCCCCTGTACACATGCAAATTGTCAGCTTGTTTACGTAACCTACTTTACCAGATTCTTTTATGGACAAAGACCATATATTTGCATTTCACTTTTGAACTCAGTTTTTCTCATTTTTTTTTTTAAGGCTACAACTTACTGTCTTTGTATTTAGCAAATGAGATTGTGTGGTAGATAGTTTTCCCAGGAGTTAAAAAGCCTTCCCATCCCCTCGAATTTCAGTTGGCCTTGTGCCTGGCTTTGCCTACTGAAGTGCACTGGAAGGAGTTCAGTGCACGTCCAAGCCTAGGCTGTAAGAGGACTGGCAGCTCCCTTTTATCCCTCTTGGAAGCCAGCCACCATGCTGCAGAGAAACTCCAGTTGGATCACGGAAAAGATGAGAGGCCATTGTGGAGGGAGGCTCCTGAGGATGGGTTATGCCAGCCTCAGCTAAGCTCCCAGCTGAATGCAGCCTGCAGAGTATCCGCAGTGGCATAACACAGAGCACAGGAACCACCCAGCTGATCCCAATCAACCCAAAAGACTCATGAGAGCTAAATTGTTTTAGGCCACTCAGTTTTGGGGTGGTTTGTTAGCAACAGATAACTGAGGTTGCTTGTAATTTACAGTCAAATGGTGGTCATATCTAAGTGGTAAGTTCACAGGTGATTTTTTTTTAAATGACGGTTATCTGTAGCTTTCATTTTTCCCCCCCTGAAGTGGATATGAATTATTAGTGTAGTAACAGAACAAAGACACGGTTAAAAACAGTATCTTTCCTTTGATTAAAATCCTTAATGGCTTCCCAGTATTCCTGAGCATCAAGTTCAAACCCCTTACCAGAGCTTACAAGACCCTGTCTGATTGGGTCCCTTCTCCCTTCTCAGCCTCATACTCATGGCATCCACATACACACCTTCCAGCCTAATTGCGTTTCAGTTCCTTCCACTTTCCGTGCTTTTGCTCACTTCGTGCCTTCACACCATTTCACCTGTCTGGCACGTTTTTGCTATCATCCTCATTTGGCAGACTCCTACTTACCACCTTAGGGATCACTTTATTCACTTATTCATTCACTCTTCATTCACCCACCAGGTACTTGAGTGCCTCTTCCGCGCCAGGAACCACCCTAGGTGCTTGGTATATAAAACCAAACACAGTGTCTGTGCAACTTATATTCTAGTGGTAGAACCAAATAATTAAATTCAAAGGAAATAATTTTTAAGGTTGTGATGGTGTTTTCTCCCATGAAATCTTTCTGGATCTCCCCAACTTTCCTCTTGTCAGTGTTGCATGTTTCCATATGACTTTACATTTTTCTTATTCTAACAGTTAATACCTTGTCTGTCTCACGGCTGCTTACCTCACCTGTCTGCTCTGGGAAGGCAGGGGCTTTTTGTTTTTCTTGTTCATTGGTCTGACCCAAACTCCTCTTTCTGCTGTTACTGGTAGCGAGTAACTTTATGCGTTTCTGATTACTTAATGCATTCCAGGCACCTTATGTGAATTGTTTAATTCTCACCACAAGACAAGCACTGCTATTAGTTCCTTTACATATGAAGAAACCAAGGATTAGACAAGTACTTTGACACAAATTTGGTAGGTGGTAGGGCTATAATTCAAACCAAGCCTATCTGCCAAACCCTACATTTAACCACAATGCTAAACTACTACCCAAACCTTGATAGTATTCATTAAACAGTTGTAGAATGCATGAAACAACAAAAACTCTTATAAAGAGTATTCTACTCCTAATACCAGTAAAATAAACCATACTATTTTCCTGTTCAATTTTTAAATGCTCTCACCCACAGGGAAAAAATGGCTAAGATTTAGAGTTAAAAGTATCTTTAATCACCCAGGAACCAAACATGGTAATGTGCAAATTCCAGGCAGTAGAGTGGTAGAGAAAATGAAGCCTCATCAAAAGCTGAGGATGTTAATTTGCCCTGGGAACTTTTCCATATTTAGGCTGTGGGCCCTTCTCAACCCCCTTCGGTCGAGTTCCTTTTACGCTTAGGTTATAGTTTATATTTTATCATCATCTTGGGTCCCAAGGCCCATTGTCATTGAGTGTTAGAGGGAAGGAACTTTGTAACAATTGAGGACTGTTAAAGGCTTGCTTGCCCTTTGCCTGTTTTACTGTTATCCAACATAGCACTCATCTGCCACTTACTCACTGACTGTTCCGGGGTTGTTCCAATAACTATTTCATGTGTTTGTGGTTTATCCCCTCGCCTAAACTCAGAGCTTCACGTGAGAAGAGACCATGTCTTCCACTTTCTTTATATCCTTTAATGTGTCTAACATCGTGCCGGGACCTAAGTCAACTTTTTTTTTACGTGTATCACGCCTGAAAGTGTCTTTTCCATTCCTGATTGTAGCATTCACGGCTGGTAAAGGTGAACTTCCATGCATGCAAGGATGAATTCAGCCTCTCCAATGTTAGGATTTCAAATCATTACTTGGGTGTGCAGGGGGACACAGCTCACTGCTTACTATCATGTGTTCCTTATTCAAGAGTAAGATGGAGTGATCAGGAACACAGGCTCATTAACTAGACTGTCAGGGTTTGATCCTGGTTTGACCACTCACTATCCTACCTCATTGGCTGTTAACTAATGTGTTTCTGCCTCAGTTTCTGTATCTGTATAAAGGGCTCAGTAACATTAGCTACCTGTGATGGATACTGAAATGTGCTACCTAGATGTCTGGCTACCGTGAGTGCTGTTGGCCCTTTCGGGCCTGCACGCCCAGAGAGCAGCCTGACCCAAGGTCATGCCCTGTCCAGGAGGGTTCACATCTGATGACTAATTAAGGTGGAAGGAGATAGAAAGGCTTGGTCACTTCAATCCAAAACAGGGTAACAGATCATTTTGGTCCCAAAGCTCCCTGTGGGTTTGACTGAGGCTGCTTGTGGCTCAATTCCTGCCACCCCCATCTTGCTTCCTTCTCCTCCCTGCCATGGGTGTTGATCCCAGGATGCTTCCTAATGAGTATTCTGCACCCCAGCCTATGTCTCAGAATCTGCTGCCTGCAAAACACCAACTGCAATCCCAACTGGGGATAGTGTGTGTTGAGTGATAGGACAATATGTGATAAAGAATTTGGAACAGTGCCTGGTATGCAACCAATAAATATTGGCTGTAATAATTATTACCTCAGTTCTGTCCATACCTTCTTCCCTGCTGAAATAAGACTCAATTATTTATTTCACTATTATTGAGTTACTGCGATATACTGAGTTTTACTCTAGGTGCTGAAGATGCAAAAGGGAATCAAAGCACAGGTCTCACACTGAAGACCTCATACTCTAAAGAGAGGCGCACATATCAATCGCCATGCAGTGGAAGAAGCACAATAGTATAGATATGTCCAAGTCCTTGTGCTAGTGCCCTGGTCTTGCCTCTGCCTGCACTCTAATCTTCCAGAAGGACCTAGAAAACCATCTGGTGTGATTTCAGTCATCTCAGGCAGGTCCTGATGGTCCATCCTCTCTCCAGTGCCTCTCATGTCACCATTTCCCTCTCATTCATTCTGCCATTCCCATTTCTAGACAGACTTTTTTTTTTTTTTTTTTTTGAGCTGAAGATTTTGAGTCTGGATAAAATGCAAATGTCTCCAACAGGGTTTACACCTTCAGTGCGATTCAGAAACTGTGGTTTGGGCCCTGAGCTGAGCACCTATTCATTGTGAGTAGAGTTTTGGACAAGACGCATGTGTTATCTTGGGTACCCCAGGAAGCAGATGAAGTCAGAGTGCAGTAGATTTATTGGGGGTGACACCTGTGAATGAGAAAGGGGGAGGACGGAGGGTTGGACAGGGACAGCCTGGGACTGTGATGCAGATCTGACCAGATCCAGCCGATCTGGGATGAAGGAGCACAATTTGCCAATGAGAAGAACCCCATGTTGGGCAGCAATGGCCAGGCCTAGCACCCCCAGTGCACAGTCATTGCCTGAGGATTATTCAAGAAGAGTGTGACTTCAGCTGGAACACTGAGGTGGCTCCTAGAGGGGCTACAGCTGGAGGCTGACGGCTATGACCCTCCTTGTGGCGGAATGGCAGGTTCTCTCTGGAGGGTGATCTGTGTGGTGCACCTCCAAGGTGCTAAGCAACATATTTATTCTGAGAGCTAGTTTTTTAATCTAAAAAGGAGAGATACTGAGAGCTGCAAAAACTTTTGGCAAGAACACTTCATCCGACCTTTTGTGCTAAGAGATTTGACCAGACTTTTTCATGGCTTCTCACAGTTCAAGGCGGTATCCCCGGGACAACCCAGCCTCCTTACACATTCCTGTCTGGAAAAGCTCAGGCCTGTCAACAGAATTTACTGTTTATTGTAGCCAACACTTGACAGCCTTTTCCTAGGGCATTTACTAAAAAGGGCTTACAATTGCAAAAATTTTTTCTGTCTCTTAGAGATGTATATGTACTTTCTATAACTCAGGGGTATTTCTCTTGAGGATCTGAAAGCCATTCCTGTGAAATATGATCATAAGGAAGGATAGGGCCTCTCTCTCTGTGGGAAGATAGAATCCCAACTTCCATAATTGCCAGCTTGTAGACATAGCTGGCCTATCACATTGACAGTCCCCAACTCTCTGTAATTTTTCATGGAGCTGTCACTTTCTTCCCCTCCCTTAACCCTCATCCTCCCTTTGAAACACCCAGTCATCTCTGCCCAAAATTTGAAGGGAGCCCAGCTCTTTTTTCTGGTCTCAGAGGAAGATGTCACTAAAGGGGATAGAGGAAGCATAGACCCCTAAAAGTGGGGCTTACTAAGTGACCTGCTGTCTGCTTTCTGTCTGGTCCCAGGTCACAGCTCTTGCACCTCCTAAGCCACCAGAATGCTGGGACTCCTTTCAATAGGGTGTGGCAGGCGAGCAACTGCAGGATCTTCCCTTGGCCTGCGCAGGCAAAAGTCTTTCTGCACAGCGTTGGAGAAAGCCCTGCCTGCAGTTATAACTGCCTGGCCTAAGCTCGTGTCCCATCTTGCACATTAAAGAGGAGCAAGGTTGACGTGTCCCATGAAGGAAAGGCGTTCAAAGGCTAGACGAGCTGCCAACTCTCAGAAGTGGTGCCGTGCCTGAACTTGGGGCCTGGCCGCCGGAGCAGACATCTATCTTGATTGCTCCAGGGAAGACTTTCATGCTATTTCTTGGGTGGGGCATTGGGAGGGGGAAGGAGGTGAAGACGACAGGGAGCCACATATAATCTGCCTCTGTTCCTGAGTTGTATCAGCAGCCAGGGCTCTTCCCTTTCTTTCTTTTTCTTTTATTATTAATTTTTCTAAAATTGAAAAGATGAGTACATAACTGTTATCTTAAACTTAAAAATCCTAATTGAAAGCTTATCCACTATGTATTCATTTTAATGCCACAAATGTCTTCATGATATACATTACCTGCCAGCTGTTGCCACAGAGGTTTCTATTTTTCACATAGCTTCATCTTACACTGGGCAGCTTTAAGGCACAATAGTACAGCTGCTGAACAGCTGTTGCCTGGCCTCAGGGCAGGAGCCCTGTCTGAGGTTCCATGACACAGTTCCTTTATGCAGTTTGTAGGACTCTCGAGTTCCGAAATAGGCAGGCCTGCTCAAGCAAGAAGTGAAATGGTCCTATGAGAGGCCCTTCTCCTTTGTCTGGAGAGTGGAGAGAATGGTGTGTCTGCTTTTTCAGGGCCAGCCCCAGGAGGTTCTCAGGTCTGCTTTCCCTTTCTCCATGCTGCTAGAAGAGTATGAAGAAAATGGCACAGAGAGGAGCAGCCCTAATTATACATTTCCTCAACTTAGTAGTGCCCACTACTCTTGGTTTGTTTAAGTCAATGAGATTGACCACTCTGGGAGGGAAAATAACCTACCACAGTCAAAGCAATCAATTATGCACAACAGAGGGTAGGTAGTCAGCTTATCAGTGGGCAAGAAGCTAGAGAGGGCCCTGAAATGCTAAAGAGGGAAGCTGGCTGGACAATAGGGAAGAGCTCACGGTGACAACACTTGCATGCGGTCACCAGGTTTAAGTTAAGAACCTCAGCTCTGCAGGCCCAGAGCTAGAGTCTAACACAGGGAGTAAAAGAGTCTGTCAGTGGAAGTAAGTGGGGGCACCAACAACTAATTTATAGGAGATGACTTCCCCTCCCTGGATCTAGAATGTTAATGTGTTCAGTCAAAATTGTTAGAGTCATGTGCCTTCTACTAGCGGAATAGATGAGAAACTAATTGTAACCAGAGAGTCCATACTTAGAATGGACTGAGAATTAACAGTGGGTTTACTTCCGGGCATGGCCCGATCCAGACTTGATAAAATACAGTGCATCACTCCAGTTACTGTGATGGGAGTTTTCTTGTATTTGTTGTTTGTTTGTTTGTTTTCACTCTCCCCAGTCATTTATTCCCATTGCTACTACAGAGAGTTAATGTCATCCATTACATTTTGAACCGATTATATTACGGAAGACTGTAATCCCTTTATAGGAACCTTATATCTTTTCTCAAGTACTGAGGGCCCCTAAGCGGTCATTTCAAACCCTGCTTTACCATTCCACATTCCAGAAGTGCTTTTGTACTAAGTCTTGGGAATTTGGTAGTATTATCTTTCCAGTAGACTTTATAGTATATTTATAGAATTGTAACTTTAAAGATAGTTCTGTATTTTCAAACATATCAGGTTTTTTTAAAGTACTAAATGTAGAAGATGCAAAGATAGACATGCAAACTGGCTTTCCTTTAGTGACAGTGAAGACAGAAAGAACAAAGGGTTAGCAAGCAGGAACACACAGCACTGACAGGAAAGTAAAAAACCCTATGGAGGAGGAGGCAAGAGAGCGGGAAAGGAAGCTGCAGAGGACAAAAGATGATAAAAAGCAGGTGCCGTGAGTATTAAAATATGGGAGGGAGAAGAACGAGCTGTGGGAGCCAGTGAGACCAGGCAAATTCAGTATGGGACAGCTGTTGGAAAAAGCTTGAATGAAAAGGGATCTTGGGATTCAGTCCCATACTGTGCTGGTGCTAACGTTCCTCTTCATAAAAGGATAGGGTTGAGCCAGGTGACTTTCTGAGGTCCATTGTAGCTTTGCCATTCACATTCCAAAACTTATTACGAAATGCTAAGTAACTCAAAACTCATATCTTCTGGGGAATGTTTGTTACATCCCAGACTAGAGGACTGCCATTATTTGTAGTTGTAATCGTTTCTTAAGATTACATCTAGTCCGAGATCCAGTCCACTCTGTTTTAATCTTTGGATTACATGCAGTCAAGTCTGTCCTGAGCTTGGTTAATTTTAACTTGAAAGGGTAGAACTGATAAATAAATGATTGTATCAATAGTTATGGTGGAGAAATAGAATAATAAGTATCGCTGAACACAAATGAGCACGTTCAACACAAATACCGTCAGAAAACAAGACAGGGGTGACGACCTCTGTGCAGACACAGTGGGGATGTGCTGAAAGTATACCTTGTGCAGAAACAGCCACCACTGGGGCAACTCCGGTATTTTTCAAGCCCTGGTGAGAAAGAAGCCGCCTTAGGCCAGATCTGAGGGTGGCAGCAGACAGTGCCAAGCAGCACCAATCAGTAGAAAAGAAGCCACGTCCATATTCAATATTGAGTGTATGCAGAGAGGTTATGCTGGCGTGAGAAATCTCTGAAGTTGTACCTCATGGAGGATGGAAAGCTTACAATACTTGGGCTGTAAAAAGCTCTGGTGAGTGATTCCCTCTTTCTCGGTTTACCTCTCACCTCTTCTGACTCCATTTCCCCAGCGTTGTTTACCTAAAGAACAGCTTCCATGAGATTCTTGGGTGAGTGCCTGTGTCCTAGAGCCCTGTCACATAGTAGGTGCTTAGTAAATGAAAGTTGAAGAAAGTACATTATTTTATTTACTTATTTATTTATATCTTCACCCGAGGACATTTTTCTCATTGCTTTCAGAGAGGCAGGGGACAGGGTGGGGAGAGAGAGGGAGAGAGAGACATCAATTGGCTGCCTCTAGTTTGTGCCCAAACCAAGTACAGAACCGGCGACCTGGGTGTGTACCCTGACCCAGACTGGAACCCAGGTGCTCCCACCAACCCGGCCACACCGGCAAGGGCTATTTTATTTATGTTTAACTTATTTTCATTTCTTCTGCTTCCAAGTTTTGTTAACATGAATTTTTAAAAACAAGCATCCCTACGAGTGCGGGGTTGAGAGTGGAGGAAGAGGGCAGGGCAGGGCATTGGGACAGAACTCTGCTCTCTAGGTCATAAAGCTCTAGGTTAATCCCGTCGTGGCTTTCACAATCCGCCAGAGAAACGAGGTCCTTAAAAATCGTGCACCCTTTCTTTAGGACGATCTTGTTCCAAAGGGTACCCGTTTGGGCTGCGATCAGCTTAAGGTCCCCATGGTGTCATCCCCGTTGCACTTCATTCGGACCTTCTTCCCCAGGCGGTCGTGGCAAACCACCTTAATAGTCCTTTCTGGAGCTCCGATCCCCTAGAATCTGCTGGTGCCGCAGCCAGGGGCAGAGCTGATGCTGAGAATGCGAAGCCCAAGTGCGCAGCCCCCAAAGCGCCGTCCTGCCCACCCTCCCCACTCGCCAAGGTGCACCTGGTGGCGTTAGTTACAGTCCCAGCTCCTCCCACTCCCAGCTCTCCCCTCCTCCCACCCTTCTCCCTCCTCTGGTGGGTTTGGGGTCCCCAGTCACGGCTTTTGGGTCTCCAGACTTGCAGCCCATTTACTGCAGGTCTGATCCCCCAGGACTGCTAGGATAGGAGTGAAACGGTGTTTCTAAAGAACTAACCTCCCAGGGTGATCTGATCATACATTCCTAGCTGGGAGGTCCTAGTGGATAATCTCCTCCTAGCTGATGCTATTTTAAAGACTCACATCAGGGTCCTATAAGAAGTAAAAGGGAGTGGCAGTGAGGCTCGTTTGGAACTCTGAGAATTGAAATCATAAAGTCAATGCATTTAAAAAATTTACTTATTTATCTTTATTTTTATTGTGGATACTGTTCGACATGTCCCCATTTTCCCCTCCTTTGCCCACCTCCACCCAGCCCCACCCCTCCCCTTCCCTCTGGCCTTCACCACACTGTCTCTGTGTCTGTGAGTTATGCACCCACGTTCTTGGCTCTTCCCTTCACCCTCTGTCATTCAGTCCCCTCTCCCCCCCTCACACCTGACAGCTGTCAGTGTGCTCCTCGCGTCCATGCCTCTGTTGTTATTTTAGTCATCAGTTTATTTTGTTCATTAGATTCCACATGTAAACTAGGTCAGGTAGTAGAGGGCAGGTATTTGGAGAATTTCCTTAAAGAAAAAACAAAACAAGCACACAAATGAAGAGAAAAGAAAACAGAACGTCATCTGGACCCCCAGATGGGGAAAACTGGGAGGGCTTGGCTGCAGCATGCCATGTTGGAATCAGCATGCTAACAAAGCAGAAACCAACAGCCTAGGAATCGTTTGAATGGAAAGAGAAAAACAGCAGTCAGAGAATCAGAGATCAGCTCTGCTGCTGTTTACCAGTGTAGTCTTGGGGCATAGATGTCCCTTCAGAAAGGGAGAGAAAAATTGCCCACATTAGGAACGTCCTCACGGTGAAAATGGATTAGTCAGAGAACCCTCGCTTGTTCTGACCCTATATTCTTTCAGCACGAATATTTGATTTCCATGGAGACTTCCTTTTAGGGAAGTTATTCAGATATAACCAGTTGCTGTAAAGGAAGAAGATGCTGAGGTGGAGTTTGGAGTACAGAGGCTTACTGTGGGGTGGGGTGTGTGTGTGTGTGTGTGTGTGTGTGTGTGTGTAGGGGGGGTAATGGCCATGTCAGAAAAAGGGGGAGGAGGAGGGCAGTGCTGGGCAGACAAAGTCTTGAGACCACAATGGAGACTCGACAGCTGTGAAAGGAAATGGGGAGGAACCAGAATTGGTCAGGGAGAGCTTCAGACTGTGCTGAGGATCTGCACAAGTCTCTAACAAGCTCTAGAACAAAGATTAGAGGAGTCCCACCGTGAGCAGACAGGGCCAGACCTAGAACTCCCAGCTTGTACAGGATTGGCTGACGGCTACCTGGGAACAAGGTGGCTTCAGCCTGAACACGCAGTATATCCTGAAGGCACTGTGGCTAGAAGCATCAGCCAACTGCCCCCTTGATGCGGAACAAGCTGCCGCATTATTCAAAAAGCCATTTCCAAAGCTCTTATTTCATGCTGATCCTCACTATAGAACATTGCTGGAGAGTTAGATGCTTGCTTTCCCAGCCTGCCTGACAATTGCAATGACCACGTGACCCAGTTCTTGCCATTGGGGCTTCTGGGGAGCTAACCAGGTAAAAAGAAAAAGCTTTATAAAAAGAGAATATTCTCCACTCCCCACCCAGGTATTTGTTCCCTGATTTTGGATGCAGCATGGACGGCTGGTGTGGCAGGGCCTCGTTTCCAGGAGGCCAAGGGCAAGCACGCAGAGGGAGAGTTCCTTGAGGACAATGATAAGACTGCTTTCTCTTCTTGTTGAATAAACCATGAAAAATGTTGTTATGGTTTAATCCACTGATTCGATTTCCTTTTACGTGAAGCTAACTGATACACCCGTTGCCTGGTTCCCATAACTTTGTATATATGGCACATATACAAAAATTACCATTTGATAGATCTTAATATAAATTGGTTAAGTTGGCATTCTGCTTTGTATGTAGTCATTTCTTATTACTTGGGTTAGAATGAGCTCGTCTTTGTGGGATCAATATCCACCGAGTGCCCTGAGAAGGTATGAAAAGCTAACGACTAAACCTGGAAAAGGGTGTCATTGTGTGGTTGCAAGTCTCACAGGGAACCTTGCAGTTTAGGAGAAAGAAAGTTCACTCAGAAAGAAGGTTCCAGTGGGCCTGTCCCAGGGTGGGAGAGTGCTGGCATCTTGGAGAGGATTTGTCTGCTTTCCAAAGTCGGGCATTTTAGGGGCGGTCTTGGGAGGATCGCAATAGACTATTCATCAGCGTTTCCAAGTGTGTCCTTTCAGGGTGGTGGCATCCACTGATTGGTTGGCACCACGGGTTAAGTCATTAGCCATTTCAGGTGGTCTTGGGGTTGCCTGGCTGGTTCTGCTGCTCTTTTATTGGCCTGGAGCTGAAACACTATGGAGGTCTAGGTGTTCTCTCAGGGGAGAAAAGCTCAGCAGAGGGTCAGAACTGAATGAGCAGCCAGGTGCCACAGGAGGAAAGCCCATCCTGGGGCCAAGGTCCTCCTCCCTGGGGATGAGGTTCCCCACCAGTTTCACCCATTGTTAGACGCTCAGGGGCTTTCTGCCCTGTTTACCTTCTGTATCTAGCTATAAATTGCTCAGCCAGTTTGTTCATCTATCTGTCTGAGTTTCCTCATTCCACTTGCCATGGATTTTCCTAGCTTCTTACTATCCTACTTCATATTATACTTTAATTGGCAATCTTGAATGTCTTAACATTTAGAAAGCTGTTAGCGATTCTTGTCCTGGAGAGAAACTATTGAATATTTTACACTTGCTCTTCCAGATCCCACCCCACCCACCACTTCTTCCCATCCTGCCCTGCACGTTGACCCTGCACAATCACCCAGTGGTGATTGCCTCATTGGCTCCCTTGCCCTGGGGCTTCCGGTTGGTGTGGCTCCTGAGAGGCAGTTTCAGGAGACCGGAGAATGTGAGGAGTGTGATTTTTTTATTTCCTCAGTTCCAGTCAGGCCTGGTTACTGCAGGTTGGAGTCATATCCACTGAAGGCAACACCCAACTCCGTCCCCCCTGTCCGTGGGCCCTCCTGGGCAGTGATTCTCTGAGAGCTGCACTCTCTCCTTGTACCTGCAGTTCCTGCTATAGCTAGTCTTGGGGGTGCCTCATGTTCTTCTTTTTTATTTTATGATTCTAAATGTGTTTATATAAAATACTTTATGATAACAATCTTTTATTGAAAATTTAAAAAAATAAAGGAAATATAAAGAAAACGAACATAAGAGGAACAAATTTACATAGTTTTGATATTTCATGACATATAATTAGATTTTTCTTATTTTATTATTTAAAAAATTTTTATTGTATTTTTTCCATTTGTCCCCCTTCCTCCCCTTCCCCCCACCTGCAATCACCCCACTTTTGTCTGTCCATGAGTTCTTTTTTCCCTTTTTTTAAAAATGTTTTAGCTAAACAACCATACAGTAATATTGAAATAAATCCATTTGTTTTATACAAAAGAAACACCCTCTCACAGTGGTCTCATAACTTGGCTTTGGCGAACACCAATTTGATGCTTTAGGATTTTAATGTTAACAAATGTTCAAACCCAAGCAAATTTAGAAATATCTTCATATCAAATTCCTTCAACTCTGTGTCCTTAAAGGGCCAGTTCCCACCACTATAGTAGCTGAAAAGGTCTCCTCATTGATGGATTCTCAGGTGCCTTCACCTCCTCTGTAGCCTCCATTTAGAACGAGAATTCTTTTTCCTGGTGCGGGAATTACTGTTTCTTTTTTAAAAAGAATTTTTAGGAAGATGGGAAGGGAGGGAGAAAGAGGGAGAGAGAAACATCAGTGTGTGGTTGCCTCTCGCACACTACCCACTGGGGACCTGGCCTGCAGCCCAGGCCTGTGCCCTGACTGGGAATCCAACTGGCGACCCTTTGGTTCACAGGCTGGGGCTCAACCCACTGAGCCACACCAGCCAGGGCAAGAATTACTGTTTCTAAATGAGTCTGATCAAAGTTCAGCTTGTCTCCAGAGTCAATCATCTTCACAGTAGCTGTATATTTGTCAACATTTCCTTAACAATGCCCATTTTCTTATATTTCTCTCCAAGGTTTTTGGTTATAATTCTCATGATGATTTCAGCCTGCAGCTCTTTTACTTCCCTTTTTAATCCCCATGATTTCACCAAGTGTGGATTTCTTTTTCTTTTGGTTGAGCTGAGCTCTGGAAACAGTGTTTCCGTTTCACTGACGCTACATCCCAATTGCCTTCAATGCACTTTGTCCCAAAGAACTTGACTTGGAAGATGTTGCTGTTGAGCTACGTGCTCCTTTATTCAAATTTAATGTCACTTTCTCTTCACTGTTTTCTCTGATTAATTCTGTAAAAACAGGGTCTCCTGTTCTTTCCTTCCCAGACTTCTTCTCACTTGCTCTTCAATAAATTTGTCAGTTTTTTCCTCATCAAGGTTGTGCTTCTTCTTTTTCTCTAGTTCCAGGTGCCGGCAGACAGTTTCTGGGTCCCTGTCTCTATACTGAGTGTACTGGCCTTTCAGTGTCTCATCCACTCTGCATGAGCCTTCTCTGCCCAACCACATGGTGAAATCAGAGTCCCGCTGAGTGGCATCCATACGATGTGCTCTCCGTGGCAGATGCACTCGTTAAAAACCATGTTGTCGTGAACTCTCTTCGTGCCAAAGTGTCTCCTGAGAAGTTCTAGAAAGTCATTTCAGAATTGCTCTGAAAAATAATCCACAAACTGCTGAGGACTCTCTGAAGCCAGCAGAAGTTGTCTCTGATGTGACTGGGGCACGCAAGGACACTTAAGGCCATTCTTGCCCCCGCTCTGCTTCTGGCACATCTGGCAGTACCAGACAGCTTCTGAAGCCTCTTGGATCTCGTCCTGTTGGCAATGGCTGCAGGGGCAAGAAAATCTGTCTTCCCCAGTGCGACCACAGCAGCAATAACTTCCTGGAGCCCAGCAATCTGCCACCAGGAAGGGGTGGAAAGGGGCTGGCAGGGATGGGCAGGACAGCTTCATCCCACCCCCACCGCACCTCCCAACTTCCCATCCCATTTAACTTTCTTCTTATGGGTTTCCCTTACCTTGTCTACACCTTTATAAGTAGTTGCTTTATCATACTCACCTGAATCACATCATTTGAGCATACCTGCTGTTACTAGTTATAGGAACTTAGCCATTTATTCATTCCCTCATTTAAAAAATATTTTATTTATTTTTAGGGAGAGGGGAAGTGAGGGAGAAAGGGAAACATTCATGTGGGTGAGCAACATAGATGGGCCCAGGCCAGGGACCCAACCTGCAACGTGGACGTCTGACTGGGAACCAGTCTGGCAACACTTTCGGTGCAGGCGTCGATGCTCCAACCAGCTGAGACGCCCAGGCAGGGCTGGCATGCATTTTAAACTGACAGCACATCTCAGTCCAGAGTAGCCCCATTTCAAGTGCTCAATGGTCAGTGTTTATTGTGCTGGACTAAAGAAAAGGTAACTTCAGGGCCTACTAGTTCCCTTAAACTTTATTTGCTATCTGTTTCAGAGAGATGTTGGTTTAAAATAACTTGCACAGAGTGTAGTTTCAGTATTTCTGCCAGGTGAGCAGTGACCTTTCAAGAGGTAAATTCGTGGCCTGGCTGGTGTGGCTTAGTGGACTGAGCACTAGCCTGCGAACTGAAAGGTCACTGGTTCGATTCCCAGTCAGGGCACATGCTTGGGTTGTGCGCCAGGTCCCTGGTTTGGGGCATGTGAAAGCCGACTGACTGATGTTCACATCACATTGATGTTTGCCTCTTTCTTTCTCCCCCACCCTTACCCCTCTCTCTAAAAATAAATAAATGAAATCTTTGAAAAAAAAAAGAGGTAAATCCTCAGGAATCAGAATGTGGAAACCATTTAAGCTAGTTACTTGAGCTTTGTCAGAATGACTGCCCTTGTGTTTCTTTCTTATTGTGTGATTCCATATACATGAAATGTCCAGGACAGGTAAATCCATAGAATGGAAAGCACATTGCTGGTTGGCAGAAACTAGGTTAAGGAGGGAATGGGGAATAACTGCTTAATGGGTGCATGGTTTCATTGTGCAGTGATGAAAATGTTTTGGAACTAGATGGGGCAGTGGCTTTACAAACACTGGGAATGTACCACATACCACCGAATTGTTCCCTGTGAAATTGGTTACCTTTTTTTTTAAGATTTTATTTATTTATTTTTAGAGAGGGAAGGGGGGGAAGAGAGAGAGAGAGAGAGAGAGAGAGAGAGAGAGAGAGAGAAACATCATTGTGCGGTTGCTGGGAGACATGGCCTGCAACCTAGGCATGTGCCCTGACTGGGAATCGAACCTGCGATGCCTGGTTCGCAGCCCGTGCTCAATCCACTGAGCTACACCAGCCAGGGCTGAAATGGTTACTTTTATGTTATGTGAATCCCACCTCGCTAAAGATAAATAAATATACAGGATGCAAGAAAAAACAGTGAAGGCATGTGTCAACCAAAAACAAACAAACAAACAAAACCCAAAAGATGTTTACATTTACAAAAACAGCAAGGGGTGGGGAGCGATCTGATGTCATGCACCACTGCCACATTCACGTCAAGCTGTCCAAACCTAGGTAAGCCACACTTCTGTACCCTATGGGCCTACCTGTCAACTGGAAAGGTCACTGCGAGTGTTCTAAACATCTAACACAAAAACTAGACTTCCAGAGTTACCTGGTATTTCCTCTCTATTGGACATGTCATTACTAGTCAGGGTTGTAAGTAACCCCTTGGGCCATATTTATGAATGCAATTCTTGGATACACACTCTGATAAATACCAAGCATATTACCAGGGGCAATGGACTTCCCTCAAAAGTCCAAGGCTGTTGAAACTACAGCTCTCTCAATGACTCTTAATATTCAAGGGATTAAAGGATACAGACTCAGATTTTACATACAGAAACATTAAAAACATAACTGAACTTGACTACATTTTTATTATTATTATTAATCCTCACCCAAAGACACGTTTCCATTAATTTTTAGAGAGAGACGAAGGGAGGGAGGGAGAGACAGCCAGGGGTGGGATGGGGAAAGGGAGAGAGAAACATAGATGTGAGAGAGAAACATGTATCTATTGCCTCCAACATACCCCAACAGGGGATGAATCACAACCAAGGCATGTGCCCTGACTACGAATCAAACTGGCAATACTTCTGTGCAGACTGCATTTTTAAAATGTTCATTTCCAATTCTGTGGAGCAGCTGCATGGGCTACAGCTCCAGTCTGATGTTTGAGGTCGCTGGGATTCAAGGGGTCCAGGTCTGGGGAGTTCCCAGACCTTTTAGGCCTATGGGATTTATCTTGACTTATACTTCAATGGCTATGTCCCCCAAAACGTCCCTCGGCCGGCCAGTCTGAGCTTCGACCTCAGTCACTATCCCTCCGTTTTCTTTTCTTTTTCCTTCCTTCCAGCTTGAGGACTTGTGCTCCTGCTTGGGCATCTCCTCTTTCAGCTCCCTCTACTGGATCCCCGCTGCCCCCATATGTTGTCCTGACCTCAGGGGAGTTGGGTGGGTGATCCAGCACCTCCTGGACTCTGCCTTCTGACCCCTTTCTGAGTTCTTGCTCCAGTGCTTTTTAGAGTCAGGGTCAGGTTTTTCCTTTATCGTCTTTCTTCTGGGAATTGAAGAGGAGGCTGGCTGCTCCACCAGTACCTCTCCATTAGTCTTTCGTCTTCCTTCCCCCTTTTTTTTTTTTAACTTTCTGTCTTTGGGTGTGTCTTTGGTGGTTTTGCCATCTTCAAAGTCCTCAGATGAATTCAGTGAAGGGGTTTGAGCCCCACAGCCCTTATCCTTTGGTCACAGTATCTGCGTTTCTGAGTCCTTAGGAGCCCGATAGTCGGACACATGATCCACTCGAATAGTTCTTCCTTTGATCTTGATCCCATTAAAATTGTCAACCGCCAGAATTGTGCTTCTCTGGTCTTCATAGCAGAGGAAACAGAATCCTTTGGATTTTCCAGTCTTCTTGTCCCGCACCAGATTGATGTGAACAATCTCCCCATATTGTGAGAACACACAGATGATGTCCCCTTCAGTCAGCTCAAAAGGAAGTCCTCCCAGGAAGATCCAGGCGCTGTCCTTGTACTGGGAGTGCCAGGACACCTCATCCGCCACCCCAAGCTGGACCTCACGCTCGTTCAGCTCATTGATCAGCTTGACTTTAGTTAAAGGGTTCATGTCCGCAGCCTGGGATTTCTTCAAGAAATCCTTCTCCTTCGGGGTCACACGACCCACACACTGGTCGCTCCCACGACCGCCAGCCTTATGGGTGGGCGTGTGACTGGAGCCGAATAAACCGGAAGAGTGGAGAGCCTGTCTGCCGTAAAACTCCCTCCTCCGGGTTGGCTACAGCTACCTTGCCCCGTCCCAGGGCCGCTGCGCTGCTTGCTGGGAAGTTGAGTTTGGGCTCAGTTTGCCCGGGGCCAGACAACCAGCGCGAGAACTACCTTTCCCATGAGACACTGCGGCATGGATAAGGAAGGTGGGTAAGGGGCCGTGGGAAGTACTTGTGGCTTCTGCACTTCACGGAAGCGCTCGGTCGCCCCCCTCTCCCCCCCGCCCCCGTCCTCCTCAAGTGTACAGGGAAATGTCATTTTTCAGGGAGGTAGGCCATAGGAGTTGGATTCATTCTTGTCAGATATTCATTCTTTCGTGTAGGCATTTGACAGTATTTATTGATCACCTACTGTGTGCTCGTTACTGTGCACTAGGATGCCAGATTAAATACTTTACAATCCTGGGTTCAAATATTAATAGACCTTTCCTCTTTAGAGGCTCCTAATTCAGTGTGGAACAAGGACCCGCATCGTCCTCCGTCCTCGGGGCGCAGGCGCAATGTGGGGCCTGCCCTGCGTGCCAGCCTCACGGTGGCGCTGGGGCCAGTTGGCTGGGGACTGCTGTGGACTGGCTCTAGAGATCCAAGAAATAACCTGCATTCCTTCTGTTTGGGTTCTCTGTAGTACTCTCCTAGTTCTTCTTGTGTTCGTACCAGCTACTTTCTTGCCTAACTTTATACCACTTTCCCCCACCTCTTGACCATTTATGTTTGTGTTCCCTTCCCTATCTTAATTCATTTTTTACCACTTTGCTTTAATGTTTAGTGGATATTGAATATTCTGGTTCCCCCTTCCCTTATGTTGTAAACACTTTTGTCTATACACACATGTTCATTGCTTAAATAGGTAGGACCATGGTGATAGTTATGTGAACAGTAGGTTAGGGTCATGCATGACTAAGTATAAATGTGTGGATATGGACAAGGAGTAGTAGCAGCAGTAGCTAAACCTTTATCACGTTATTCTCAATGCTTTACATGTACTTATTGATTTATTTCTTAGTAGTAACTACCTTATGAGGTGGTTTCATCACTTCATAGAGAAGAAAATTCTCTATGGCGCAGAAGTTAAGTCACTTTCTCAACCTTACCGAAAACAAATAATTTCCCAAGCGTCTTCATGTACCATTGAACTACCCTTACAATGACTTTCTATAGCATGACTATAGAACAGAAGTTTCACCTAATGCTTAATATTGTAGTTAAGGGTTAGGTGTCAAAACTGAATCTCTAAAGTAAACCAAATCTATACAAAATGACAAAGATGTCATTTCTACCTTGCTTAGCAGGAAACTAAGTGTCTTAGGAGAACGAGTCACTTCCTGTATCGCAAAGTCTGGTCTGCTTACCTGGCTCTTGTACACTGACTCAAGTGTCAACTGTGGGTGACACGGAGCTCCTACTACTATGTGAATGGAAACTTTTGGTGTGGCAAGATGACTGGTTAAGTGTCATAAGCTTAGTCAAATACATGTTTGCATCAGATTAGTGACCAAATAGACATTAAAAGGTGGAATAAATGTCATAACTTGGAAGATATCTTCTTGTTCCTTTTTGTGTGTGGCTTAACTCCATCTAATAGATCTCTGGGCTGTTTCAATGAAAAAAAAAACAGTTAAGGCCTGTCTCTTATCATATGTGATTAATGCATGCATGCACTTAATTTTTCTATTTAATAGTAAAATCTGAATCCACTTAACAGAGTACCAGTGAAGCAATCAGTACAGGTCTACAGATAAACTAGATTTGATGTGGAAATCTTATCGTGATGTATTACAATAGCCAATTTCTTCTGCTGACTTAACCAAGAAAGCATTCCAGCTGACCCAATGTCAGATAACTGAATCTCAACTAATCAGTTGTAGGTAGTTATCAACTTTTATAGATGATGCATAAAAGCTAACTGCCCAGAGTCTCCATTATAAGAGGTACTAGGATTTTGAACCCCAGGTCTCCTTCCAAAGTCAGTTACTAGTTCTGCATGAAGATGTGATGGGATGGTTATAGAAATGACTCTGTCATCCCCTGACTCATGTTATTGTTTATTGCTTTTATCTACTTCCTTATAAAAGGCTGGGTGACACCTTGTACTTTGTTTTTCCAGTTAACTAACCCAGCTGTTTCACTCAATTACCTTGTCTTCCTTCCTGGCTTGCTTTTTCAACTCTTTCCATTTCTGTCCTGTTAAGATTGTTCTGTGTCTTTATATGGACTTTCAGCCTGTTGACCCTTTTACTGTATCTCAATATCCAGTGGTTGTCTTTATTTCCTTGTTAGTTTGTCATTTTTCTCAAATAACAATCTTGTAGCTCTATTTATTATGCCTTTCTTTTTTATGCTCTTAGGATTTTACTTATAATTGGGGGGGGGGTTCACAACCCCCTGATCTCCCTGTGATCACAAATGCCTGCTCAAGAGACTGTGCTCTTGAGGTAGAGGGATTACCCAAGTAAAGAACCCATATTTTCTCCCAGCTTGCTCAGGAAATATTTCCATTTTCCATGTGGTCTCATATCGTGTAGATGCTGAAATCTGGCTACCTAAATTATGCCAACAAGAAACTAAAGAACAAAATGAGCCTTGTTTTTACTTGGTTCCCAATTCACTTCAATGCCAATCACAGCCTTGGGGTACATGCTCCCTGGGACACTGTGGTCTCGAGGTAAAGAACGTTATCAGCAGCAACTGTGGTGAGCCCTGGTGGAGCTCTCAGATTCTGCCAGCAGGTTAAGACATGGCGGTAAGCCCCACAGTCCTGAAAGTTTCCTGTCTTGAAGAGCAATGAGGAGTAGAACATCCTACTGAAAGTAGGCAGGGTCCTAGGAGAAGGATAGTACAGTGAAAGACGGGAAAGAAGGACCTGACAACCTTCCTGAAAATCTTTTCAGTAGTGCGTGTATAGGATGATGAACTCAGCTGTCTGGGTTCAAATGCTGACTGTTACCCATTAGCTGTGTGACCTTTGACAAGCCACTGAATCTCTCCCGGACTCCATTTCTTAGTGGGTTAACAGTATCTTCTTCATATGATGTTATGAAAATTCAATGTCGGGTATTTGTTAACTTGGTATACATTTATAGCTCAAAAGTATTATCATTGTTCTGTTTATAATCACTATTATTTTCTTATTGCTTGGATTGTCCTCTCTCCCATGATTCGACATGAGGACTGAAATACCAGCTAGAGAGGACATGAGGGTGAGGAGGCACTTGATTATCGTATGTAAATAAACCAGAACAGCGCTCTCTGGGTTCTGCTCCTGACCCCTTGCTCTACCTCACAGCTGCCAGTGAACATTTGAGCTCTACTCCCTTCCTGTCTCTCCAAGGTGAGGATTCATGTGGTTACATGTATAGGGGAACCCAGCAGAGAGGGCCAAAGGACTTCGTCAATCCTGGTCTGCTAAATCTTGCCGGATGAGTCAAAAGAGTTGACTTTTTAAATGTCTGAGATTCTGCCTATCTCACACAGCCTTTACATTGTTTTCTTGCTAAACCCTATTCATTCTATAGGTCAATTATGTTGTCCCAGAGAACTCCTGTGGCCATTCCCTGTCATCGTATCGTTCCTGGTTCTTCTAGTCACTATGCTATTTGAGGTGGAATAAAGGATGGGAAGGTAAAATCCCTTTTTCTCTCACTCCAGTGGGAAACTACCTTGGCTCTACTGTTTAAAGCTCTTTGTAATTTTAATCCTGTAATGTAGTTTTATGTGTTTTCTATGCCTTGGAAACTGACCAGAAAAAACACAAGCAAACAAAAAACACACATGAATTGGGCAAAGAACATAAGCCACCTGCTCTGCCATGTGCCCCCCGTGGAGAGAGTTCTCAGGATTAAAGTTCCCGCATGGGGGCTCAGCACAGGCTGCAGCGGAGAAGCATAAGGAGAGCCTGAAGGACTGGACTGAGGGTCTAGACTCATCCAGAGACAGCAGTGGGGTGGGATCCAGTAAAGTGAAGTGGGTGACGTGTTCCACAGAATAAGTAAGCAGGGGAGCGTGCGTGGTTTGTATTACACACTAAAGAGAGAAGTGGGTCTCTGCGGACCACCTGGAACAGGGTAGGGACTCTTGAGAAAGATAGACAAGGCTTTTTAAACACGTTGTGTCTCTTTGCTGACCTGTCCTATACCTGAAGTCCATGGGGGGGTCGTGGGTCTAGAGAACTTCCACCCAGGAGGGTATCGAATTCCCAGAGACTGGCTTCCACTCGGATAGGGAAGGCCAATGCCTGATGGGTTGGAGCCAAGATTCTCTCATTTTATAGTACCCATTCAGGTGGCCATCAGTGATCCTGATGAACCTCAGTGACCCTGCGTGTGACCAGGAAGCTGTTCTCCAAGCCCATCCTCAGCAGTCGAGATGGCAGGCAGTTCAACTGAAGAGCCCGCTTAGCTTCTTCCTTTTGACCTTTGACAGCCTAGAGCTCTGCCCAGGGCCTGAAGTACCTGTGGGCTCTTTCTCAGGCACTGGGAGGGATGGTGCTGAGGAAACTGGCTCTTCTGGCTGGTTCAGGAGTTGGCTATCCATTCCTTGTGGGGAAGGACTACTTGAGATCTGAGTATCTCCAGTGCCTTGATGCTTCTGCCTCACTTGGATCTCTAGTCTGGTGACTGCCACATACAGATTCTGTAGATTCATGACAAAGGGTCTTCTGTCACAAACAGTGCATGCCTCTGGTAGTTTCTGTGGGATTCAGGATGACTTAATTTCTCTGAGTGAATCCATCATATCTCTTCAACCTGAAGTGGCCTTTTCTCAGAAGCTTCTATCTGGTTTCTTTTCCTGATTGCAGATCCCTGAGGTTAGTGAGGTGATAAAAAGGAAAAAAGAAGCAGAAGTAAAACTTGGCCTATTTCTTTTCCTGCCATTCTTTAGCAAGGGAGGAACCCAGAAGGTTCACATTCCCTTCCTCATGGAACTCTCTAGTCCTCTAAATTCTTGGCTTTGGTATGCCTTTCTAATAAACCTGAACCCAGCATGAATCAAGTACCTACTGTGTCTCAATATTGGAAAGGTAGAGCTTGAATAAATTAATAAAGACCTAATAAACAATTAGGTAATATTAATTAGGTAACTATTAAAGAATTAATAAGGTGGATTCATGCCTTAAACTCATTACTGACTTTGGATTCTTCCAACTGCCAAACATTAGCAGAAGGGAGGGAGGGAAGAAGCCAGAAAAACAGTGTTTTGGGGCAGTCTTAAGCTTAGATTTCTCTAAAGCAGAAACAAGAAAATATAGGTAATTTTTCTTTTTTCATAACAAAAACTTCCCCTTGCTTTCAAAGATTATAAATAAGTTGGTAGAGCATGCATTAATAACCACAAATTGATGTAGCATGAGTTGAAATTTGGGTTTTGACCTTATACTCATCAATTCCGCCATATTAAACTGACCAGTATGGAGTGGCTCAGTGGATTGAATGCCATCCTGCCAACCAAAAGGTCACAGGTTTGATTCCCAGAGCCTGGGTTGCAGCCCAGGTTCCTCAGTTGGGGGCATGTGAGAGGCAACCAACTGATGTAGCTGCAACACACTGATGTTTCTCTCCTCTTTCTCCCTCCCTTCCCCTCTCTTGAAAAAGTAAATAAATAAAATCTTAAAAAAGTAACTCACTAATTTAACTAACTGCCATATTCTAAGATGGGTTCCTCCCGCTGACTTCCTTCTTTCTGAATCAGTCTCTGGTATGTGAGTGTTAAGGCTAAGTCCTGGGACTGCATCTCTGTCAACGGGGACACAGAGAGAGCCCTTGGGGTGAAGAGACTCAAACAATGTGAAGCTCTACAGGGTGGTTTGAGACATTACATTAGGCCTCTGAGGCATGCCCAAGTTCCCCACTGTGTCCTAAGGGGGGCGGCTTGGGTGACTGTATTTCTAACCAGTTGAGAAGATAGCTGTGCCTCACTTTTCCTCTGAAGGATTGTATAAAACTGAGAACAAGTATCTTCTAGTGGACTTTAACTAAAAGTGTTTCTCTTGACTCATAGATGGAGAGTAGATGACAGCTGGTGGTAGTGGTCGGGGAGGCTACGGGGTGGAGGGACTGAGCAAAAAGGAAAAAGGAATCATGGACATGGACAGCAGTGTGGTGATTGCTGGGGGTGGGGTATAAGAAGACTAAATGATAATGGAAAAAAATACAATAAAGATTAAATTTGAAAAGGAAACAAATTATGCTGTCTTTATATAATAGGATACTATAATTAGAAAATGTGTCAACAACATACAATGGGTTTTATTCTGAAATGAATTAAAAAGTATTTTAAAATAAAAAAATAAAAATGTTTCCCTCTATCTCAGTGTGGTAAAGCCGATCTCTGTAAAAGTGGCAATATCTATACTTTCAGGCCCAAAATTTCAGGCAAATTACCAAAATCGGTCATGGTTTTTCAACTTAAAGTTTTCCTCTTTTTCTACAGTTGCTAAGCACCCCCTGCTGGAAACTGTGTTTAAAGCTCTAATTGGTGGTTGTGCCCTGAAATGCTCAAACAGGAGACCTTGCGTGTGTCATCCCTGAACAGGGACCAAGGCTTCGCAATCGTGAGGCCACGTCAGCAGGCCCGCATTAGATCATGTCCCTGTGGCCTTCACTCTGACACATACTTACCACAGCTTCATCGTCAGGGCTGCTTGTCTGGGCTCTTATCCCAGGCTGATGCTTCTGAGTTGGTGTTTATCAACATTATCTCTCTACTCCTCCCACCAAAGGCTAGTTGCTTTGTTTTCATTTGCTCAGGATATTTGAAAATGCATAGAACTGGAAATTTTGAGTTGGTCGGGGCCCTGAGCATTGGCTTCTGATTGGTCTAGAAAAACACCTTTTACCCTCAAGCATACTTCCCTATTTTTCGGTGGAAGTTTTAGGGTTTGGGGGTAATGAAGTGACAGAAGTGAAACAGTTGACTCTCCGGACAGTAACCATGTTTATCAAATGCTTTTACATGGCTGGGGCGGCCCAGACTGGTGCGCCTCAGACAGACTGTCTGGTGCAGGGCCGGCTCGTTTCTAAGCTGCCAGGGGCCGACATCTTATAAAGCAGGTAACTGAATTATCAAAAAAATAAGAGCCAAATTCTATTAGATGTAATAGATGTAAAACATAGACAATATGTTTTGATAAACAAACTCAGAAGAAAAGGGAAGAACTATCAATTGTATATTCATTAAAATAATAAGTGACTAAAAGTATTATAATTGCAGAATGATAGGTTAGAGTTGTCAAGAATTATGGTAATTACACTAAATGTTCTTGCTCAGAATGAAAACTGTGCATCAGTACTTCAAGCACTCAGTTCTTAATGTGACAAATTTGCTCCTTAATTTATCGAATCTGGGTTGGACCGACAGCAATGCTCCTCACCAGGGATGATGTAACTGAAGCCTCCTGTTTTGTTTCAATACTTTTTCTAGTGGGGAGACTGATTTCATGCAGGCATGTTGATCAGAATGGAAGAAGACTTTAAAGCCATCACAGTGGACTCTGGGAATACTTAACTTAGCCAAAATAAATCAAGGGATGTTATATTTTAGAAACTCAACCTTCAACCCTTTATTGCTAACCAGTTGTGGTTAAAGCTAAGATTATCTTTCTGCAAAATAAGTGGATTCCAGGTCTGAATATTCTATGAAAGGATCTTCTGATGGAAAGCAAAATTCAACATGTTCTACTTTATAAGGTCTTTGATTGTCTTGTAGATGTGTGATAATCAAGAATCCCTACCTCATTTATAAAATTACATTCAAATTATGTAATGTAATAACCTCATTGGCTCGAGAGTGTAACTTTTGCTTTTTCTCCTCTGTCTGACCTGTAACTGCATGCCCATATTGATGCTTGGATGCTTTGCAAGGCTGTTGGTGTGGTTTGGAGTGCAGGGAGCATGTAGAAGTTCCCTTATCTGCTCATCCACTTGGATCATTCTATCAATAGGTTATCATCCAACACTGGAGAAAGGTATGTTATAAATAAATGATATCAGCTATTTGGAGCTATAGCTTTTGGAGTCTTACGTGGCCAAGGAAGGACTAAAATTTATGATGGGAACCTTAAAATTGTTGGAGAACTAAAGTTGCCAAAGTTTCACTATGGCAAGGTTCAAAAGTGGCTAAATCCTAGAGATTGTTGTACTTGGGATGCCGTGCCTCCAAATTCCCGTAAGACACTATGCCAATGCATGCTTGAAGAGTTCTAGCCACCTCCTCTTTCTCTGGTGATATCCCCCTGGTCTGCCCTCTGTTCTTTGACAATGCAATTGATCCTTGCTTAACTGATACGGCTTGATACATAAACATGGTTTCAAGCTCTAAGTGCATTTCTATGCAGACCAGGCTGTCATTCCTTGAGGCGATCCTGTATAGGGCTTCTGGAGATGCTGCTTTTCCATGGACTAGTCTGCACTTTGCGGGGAGGTGACATAATTTAGACATCAGAATGAGCACAGACTTGGCAGCCTGGACTGAGCTGGAGTTCTAGACCTTCTGTCTTCTAACTATATAACCTGTTGGTGAACCAGTTCCTTCCTCCAAGTCCCAGTGTCTGATTAGAAATAGATACCAGGGTTGTTGGGAGTGAACAAAGTACACAGAAGAAATTTTGTGTAGGACAAGGAAATCGTTGATCGCTCCAGTTATTTTTTTTTGCCTGACACAGGACTTAGTCTGCTACTATAGTTGTCTAAGATAAAATTCTTCAGTAAAGGGAACAGAGGTAGAAAGAGTGGGTGAATCCAGAGCCTGCACAAAGTGGGTGTTTAAAACACGTTGCTCACCAAATGGAAACACTGAGTCTCCCATAGCAAAGTAGTCTAGTACAACACTTTTTAATCGTGCTGCACAAGGGAGATATTTGTTTAACATGCGCTGGAGGGGATGTGAAAAGCTAGACGAAGCTGCTCATGGCTGTAAGCCCCAGTGTGCCTGAGGAATGAGAGATCTGTGTCACATCCATCAACATAACCCACTGCGTGAGGCTTCACAGGTGGAAAGCTCTGCCCAAGGGTCTGGTCCATGTGGAGAAAATGTCCCCAAAGGTGGAAAAACTTGCTAGGATAAGCGGCATGCTTCAGATTATATTCTGTACACCAGGGAAATTTGGAGGTCGAAGTTGTTGTTGTTCTTTCTTCTCCTTCTCTTCCTCCTCCTCTTCCTTCTTCTTGTAAAGATTTTATTTATTTACTATTTTAGAGAGAGGAGAAGGGAAGAGGAAAGAGAGGTAGAGGAACCTCAGTGTGTGAAGTTGCCTCTCACATGCTCACCAATAGCAACCTGGCCCGCAACCCAGGCATGTGACCTGAATGGGGATCGAACTGGCGACCTTTCAGTTTGCAGGCTGGTACTCAATCTACTGAGGCACACCAGTCAGGGCAGTCATTCTTCTTAAACATGAATAGTCATTATTAATGGGAAGGCAGGGTGGGGCAGAAAAGCTTCACTTTGTGAAGTCCCTTAGCGCTCACTCAGGATCTAGAGCCACTTCTATTTCTTGTGACCTCCTGGGCCCGCAGTGACCACTTAGCATGGTCAGATCTGCTACTGCTCCTAGGCTGAACTTGATACATGTTTAATGACTAATTTCTTATTTGCTTATATTCTGAGCTCCCAAGTTGAACACCAGTTCCAAGAACTTGATTCCTTCTTAAACGTACTTCCAGGACCGTGGCAATGTGTCGTGTATGCAATTTACCCAGGAGCAGTGGCTGTGTCTGAGGCAGAGCTTCCCTGTGGAGTGTCCATGCCGTGGCCAACCCTGGTACAGCCTGGTCAACCACTGCACTCTACCATGAATCAGTTCTGACCTGGGGAGGTAGCTTCTTCTGAGGTTCACTTGGTCATTCTATAAAATAAGGATAAAGGGTAGTATTAGCCCTAAATTCTCAACTACTCAAAATTGAACTGATCTTGGAGTTTCTTTTGGTGTGACTGAAGGTCAGGGAAAGAAGGGAAATGGAAACATGACATGGTAACTGTCTTTACCTTGTCATGCACCACCTTGATATAATAGAGTCATGTCTCAGTAATTCTATATGGCTCAGAGGTCTCTGATCCAACAGCGGGTATGAATTGTGAGACGCATGCCCAGGAGTGGGCTTGGGGACTTCTTTCTGTGTCTTCCTGTACAAGAACAGCTATGACTGGATCTCCTTCGTATATTGGACTTTCTCTAAATTGTCATTTGAAGACAGGGTTCAACATTGGAGTTTGGAAAGACCCTGCATACCATTATGACCAGTATCAGAACTGACACCAGAGACTCAGCTGGTGGAAGTTCCCCAGGTCCTTCTGGTGAAGGGTTGCCTGTGTGTCTCTCTAGCTGGCTCCTGAAAGTCAAGGAAGTGAGGGTTGCATGAATAAAGTCTTGTTTCTTTGCTTTTAGGGAAAAGAAAGCTATGACTTCTGAGCTAAATGGGAAGTGGACAGTGAAACACTGGACACACGAAGGACTGAGGCAGTGGCCTCTGCTTTGAGTGGTGCCAGAAGACCATGTGGAATTGAGGGTGGGCAGTGCAATGGCAGGGGGAAGCCTAATTTGTAGCTTTGTGGCCACATGTCCCTTGCAGGACTGCCTGCCTATACTCTTAGTAACATCCTTAGATGTGCGGTATGACCACAGTGTACTGTAGGCATGAAACTCCCAGTAGGGGTGTCTAGTAGGTTTATATCAAGGGAAAGGAAATAAAGTAGGGTTTTAGTATTGGAACACCCTAGCAGTAATTTTTGGTCACATGAAAAGAAAACTCAAATATAAGTTTTGTTGCAATGTTTTGTAAGAGCCAGCTGTTGGTTCCTTGAATAAAGGACAAATTCAGTGAAAAGGCCAGTAGGGTTACCCTCTGTGGGCCGGTGGACAGTGGGAAGTCAGTTTCCCCGACTTCTTTGTGGAATTGCCCTGGAAGATTCTTCCCTTTCCTTTGTTCTTGATCTCTTCCAAATGAATGTTTCTCAGGGGAATGCTGTACCTCCAGCCAGTGGTTTATTGTTCCTCCCCTTCTCAATTGTATCCAAGGGAAGAAGAAGGATTGGGTTAAATGAGCCTGGGAACCATTCTTGAGGCATATGTAGCTGAAGCCTTCTCCCTAGCTTTTAAAGCCATCTGCCCTCTTCAGTTTGTGGGAGAAACCTTGAAAACAAGCAGGATCTCTCTACTTATGTCAGAAGGTCTATTCAGCCTGGTTCAGGAGGACCATTGTTTCCAAACTTCATTCTCTGATCCGTGCAGTGACAAAGGTAGTTTGAGACTCTGACTTTGGTCTAGTTGTCAGTTGTTTCAGAACCATGTGGGGAAAGTGCGGTGAGTGAGTGGCACCTCGAATGACAGCCTGGGATGTGCATCGTTGTGGTGCCCTGACAGGACAGCCGGGAGAGGCACACCGGCGGCCTGTTGCTGCTGGTCCCATACCCGTGGCTCCATGCCAGTGTGCCTCAGAGTTGAGGCCCAGTCACGTGTTTTCAGAGGCCCAGGTGCTCCTGACAGTACTCGGTCCCAGCCGAGCAGCAGGGCCAGGCTCTCCTCCACGGTGGGGGTGCCACTATTCCAGAAATTTACTGTGAAAGTGGGGTCAGAGAGACCTAGGACTCAGCCAGGCCCTAGTGCATGTGAAAGTGAGCCTGGTGTTCCTGGGCAATAGCCTGTCAGCTTCTTGTAATGCGTCCTGTTGTAGAAATTCTGGATGAGCAATTCTCAGATATGCTGGTTTGGAAACACAGTGGCCCTGGCTTCCCAGGACAGACAAGGATCAAACTCTAACCTCCTGGGAGAACAGGCTATGCTGTCTGTTGGGTGAGGGTTTTTTTATGGTAGAAAAGGCTGAGTAGAACCAACTAGTATTGCCTCTACCTACAAAAATAGTAAGCCAAGGGCAGAATCACATTCTGAAGGTCAGTAGTGTTATCAGGGGCTTAAAAGAGGAAGGGATGGGATGCCTACTACCTCCCATTCATCCTGCCTGTTTGCCTCATGCAGACAGCAGATGGATCTTGAAAAATGACAGTCAGGGTTATCATAAACTTATCTTAGTCAGGGGGTGACTAACTGGCTCCTGTCACAGATGCAAGTTCATTGTCTGAGCAAATCAGCACATCCGCTGGCACCTAAAATGCAGCTATTGGTCTGGCAAATGCCTGTTAGTAAAAGCCTATTACCAAGTCCTAGCTTTGCTGGTCTGTGAGTGTGTGGAACTGAAGTGGGACGCATGCCTTGCCCCAAAGACTGGAGAGGCAGACTGCTCACCCTGCTCCCCTCTCTTGGCATGGAGAGCTCTTTCAGGATGGGGAGTTTCCTGTTGGCGCTGAGGAAGGCCTGCCCGGGGACGGGATGATAGAGTCATCCTTCTCTTTTTGTGTGGTTATTCTCAGGATTTTTGTTCTACTGTATTGCTAGTTTCTTAAGTGGACCCCAGAACTTTCCCAGAGCTGTTTCTGTTCATGGATGACTGTGTAACAACTGATCTTTGTTAGGTGACAGAGACTGGGGTCTTCTATCTCATAATTTGGTGATGTCACTTGAGACTATGGTTTAGTGTTGCATAGGGTGCCAAGTTGGCAAGGGGTAGACTGGTCTTCTTTTGACGTGTCAGCTTGGCCGGGCTGCAGTCCCAGTTATTCAGTCAGACACTGACCAGGTGTTTCTGTGAAGGTGTTCTGTAGATAGAAGTTCAAGTCCACGGCAGCTGTTTTTAAGTAAGGGAAGTTACTTTAGATAACTGGGGCCTGGCCCAGTTTAAAGGATTTAAGAGCAGAATTGAGGCTTCTCTGAAGATGAAATCTGCCTGAGGTCAAGTCTGAGCCCTGCTTCACATCCCGAGCCTGCCTCACCTGCCCCAAGAGGGCACAGCCCGAGTCCTTGCAATCAGTATCTTTACATGTATCTCCTACTGATTCTGTTTCTGTGGTGCAACTCTGATGGACACTTATTGTTAAGTATCTGATATAACTTAGACTGACAAAAAGCTTTTCACCAACCACAGTAGTTTCAACCACCCAAGGGGAGAGAAAGATTTACACAATCTTAGAAGTCTGAGCCTTCGTTGCCTGCTGTCCTACAGTTTATCCTCTTCTGCCACCTTGTGGTGCTACTTGGAAGTTTACCGCGATGACTGCTGAAGGAATGCACCTGAAAATCCTTAAGCAATTCTGCTGAGTCACCTTCTCATAAGAAAATAGGGAATTATGCCAAGATTACAACCAGGTGAATCACATGTCTGTTTCTCCAGTGATTGGAGTTGACTGGTTAGGCATGTAACGTGTTACCTTCCTAGCTGAAAATATACTTTAGAATGTGAATATTTGTGATAGTTAGAATAAGTGTTTATTTCTTCATGTTAAAAGTTCAGAATTAGAAGAGCAATATCTTCTCTGTAGGAAAGCTTTGTATATTTTTCTCTTGAGGTTCAAAGTCCCTCCTTTATCACTACCCACCTCCCCATCCCATTTAACAGGTGTGCACTGTCAAAGTCACCTAAGGTCATGCTTCAGAAGGCTGAGCAAATACAAATGAGCATAAAGGATTATAGAAGCACAAGAATTACTTTGCAAAAAATTTGATTATAATGTACATGTTTTATGTGATTTCCTTTTATACTCGGTATATCGTGGTCATTCTTCAAAAAAGATCTGCTCACTTCTTAATGTATCCCCAGTAATGTATGGTATAAATGGGCCATAACTTATTTAACGTTCTCCTTATTGATAGACATATGGTTTTGTCTAGCCTCTTGGCAATGAAAAATGATGCAGTGAACAAACTTACTACTATAGCATTGCTCTCCATGCCAGTATTTCTATAGGGTAGTTGGTTAGAATAGCAACAACCCTTTCTTGATACTGGTGCTGAGTACCTTGTTCAATGCTAGAAAATCGATCCTACGATGGTCCTTCTGGCTGTTTTCTCTTGGGTCTCTGTCTGCCCTTTAGCTGTACAGCCATCAAAGACAAGTGTGGCCTTGAAAGTATCCGTATCCTGCTTAGATCTCCCTCCCTTTCCATGAAAGAACTTCCCATTCAGCTGCTGGGAGTACAGACGGTAGACATCCTCCAGATGTTGGTCCTTCAGGAGCCACCTCAGCTTTTGAGCAAAGGCATGGTTTTCTGTGGCCTCCAGCCAATGACTGAGCATGGCAGTTATGACTAAGACCTGTTTCTGCCCAAATGTGTGATCCTGCTAACAATGATCTTTAATCCGCGGCTTCCTGCTGGGTTGGCTACAACTCAGTCAGATCTGCACAGCAGCGGAGGCCCTCCCTGCCACTTCTCTCCCTGCTTTCCTTTCACACATGCCAGGGCTGCATAGCCGCCTGGAGGCTTTCCCTGCCGTGGCTGAAAGAATGATGCGCCCTGAAGATGTCCGCATTCTCATCCTGTCAGCCTGAGGATATTACTGTACAGGCAAAGGAGATCTGCGGTTGTGATTAAGTTGAAGATCTTGAGATGGGGAGGCTGTCTTGGGTTATGTGGGTCGCCCCATGTGATCACATGGGTCTTTACAGGGGAAACGGGATGGGTAGGAAGGAGAAGTGGAGATCAGTTTGATGGGAGGCCAGGAACGTGGGCTGCCTCTTAGAAGCTGGATAAAGTAAGGAAAAGATATTCCCCTAGAACTTCTGGAAGGAACGTAGCCTGCTGAGACTTTGATTTTCAGTCCAGTAAAACCCATTTTAGACTTAAATTCACTGTCTACAGTTCGGAAGGTTGTATCTTAAGCTATTGTGTTTGTGATCATTTATTATAGTAGCAAGAAGAAATTAATACTTTTGTTCAACCTGGTGTTCACTTTTTGTCTTTCACAAGCATTATGCTCAGGAGACCCATCACACGCTGAACTCCAGAGATATCAGCTCATTCAAAAGGGCTCAATGTTATCAACACATTTGTGCAGCAAAATTTGAGAAGCCTGGGCAATAATCATCATGGCTCAGAAGTCTAAGGGATACCTTAAGAAGGTGGAAGGGAAAATCTCGGGAGGGAAAGGCAGACAACAATGACAAGTGGCCAGCAGCTCCTCAGAGCTGACCTGATGGTCAGGACCAATGCGGCTAGCAGCTTCTAAGGCAGAGGATTCAACTGGGAGGGCACAGCTTGCTCACTGGAGGCCCCCATGGCTGGTGTTTGGGCCACATTCCTTCAATGGTGCTGGTGACTTTGACATCCTTGATTTCAGCCTTCATTACTACCTTAAATTAAAGGGTTTTCAGCTCAAAGAGTGCTGTCTAGCTGGAGAACAAAATCAGCATACAGCAATGTGTGGTGTTTCTATCTACTGACAACAAACTACCAGAAAGAGAGGTGAAGAAAATAATTCCATTTGTAATTGAGACAAAGAATAGAATACAGGGGAATAAATTTAGCAAGGGAGGTGAAAGACCTGTACACTGAGAACTACAAAACATGGCTGAAAGAAATGTCAGAAGACACAAAGAAATGGAAAGGTATTTTGTGTTCATGGATTGAAAGAATTCACATTGTTAAAATGTCCACATTACCTAAAGCAATCTACAGATTCAATGTAATCTCTGTCAAAATCCCAATACCATTTTTCACAAAAAAGGGCAACTAATTTCTGACAAGGGAGCCAAGAATATACAATGGAGAAAGGAAAGTATCCTCAATAAATTGGGTTGAAAAAAACTGGACAGCCACATGCAAAACAATGAAGCTAAGACACTATCTTACAACACACACACACACACACACACACACACACACAAATTAATTCAAAATGGATTCGAAACTGAATGGAAGTCCTGAAACAATAAAATACATAAAAGAACACATAGGCACTAAGCTTCTGGACATCACTTTCAGAGCTGTTTTTGTGAATTTGACCTCAGAGGCAAGGGAAACAAAAACAAAAATAGTCTTTTCTTCTCAGCCGAGGATATGTTTATTGATTTTAGAGAGAGAGGAAATAGGGAGGAGGGAGAGAGAGAGAGAGAGAGACATCAAAACCTCAGCAGATTGCCTCCCATACATGCACCAACTGGGCAATGAAGCCACAGCCTAGGCATGAGCCCCAGCCATGAATTGCACCCACGATGTTTCGGCATACAGGACAACACTCCAGCCCCTTTGTTCTCTTTTTGTTTCGTTCTTTTCTCTGTTTTTTCCATTCTCATTCTGCCTTTGTTCTCTTTGTTCTCCCTGTTTGGTAGTGAGCATGCACCATAGTACATAAATATCAAGTGATAATGTCTTATATCTGAAGTTTATGTTATTAACTAATGTTACTCAAAAAATTATTTAAAAAGGAAGATTACTAGAAGTGCAATGAAATCCTTTTAATTCAAGGAACTGAGATCCAGAGGGCATGAAATTGATTTAAGGCCAGACTCAAACCATTGCTGACCCCAGTGGTCATACAATTTTCATGATGCCCTGCCAGTCTTTCAGTTTATATCCTTAAAAAGGAAGGAAGGACTCTTCCTTTATTAATGTGATTGATAGGTTTCTTGAGAATAGTGTTTGCAAGCCTGAGCAGTTTCATCTTGTCACTCTTTTTCTAAGTATGCTACTTAAATGTCAGGGGCATTTTTGTTGACAGGATGAACATTTATAAGTTTTTTCTAGAAGGGAGAATTGAGCCTCTGGGACTTTAGAATTGTCCCCCCTAACCCCAGCCCTCCACCATTCCTCCAAGGCTGCAGTCACAGGCATAATTTGAGTACTTTAATATGGCACGGGGACACGAAAGAACTCTGGACAGTGGGAGAGACAACAGGAAGTCAGTGCTCTGCAGTGCACATAGAGTTAAATGGATAGCAGGCGTGCGCGAGAGGTGAACAGTTGACTTGACTTGGAGATTTACATAGTGGCTGGTGATACTTGAGAGTTGAAAAATGAGTAGACATTTATTGAGTGGGGAGGGCATTCTAGGGGACAGCATGTGCAAGTGCTCAGTGTTTTGAAAATAAGCATTGTGATCAGGCAAATGTCTATTTTCTACCCTGAGATTGGCAGGAGGTGAGTGGGATGCAAGCAGGAACCAAGTCACAGAAGGCACGTTCGCTGTTACAGACGTGGTCTCTCTGCCTCCAACCTCATCTCGAGTTGCTGTGCTTGTCCAGATGAGTGATGAGGGCCTAAACTGTGGAATGAGATATGATGGATTTGAGGGATTTACAGGTTGATGAGGTGCCAGCTGAAACTTTTCCAGCATCCCATTCTGTGGAGCCTCAAACTAATTGGAGACAATTGGGCAGCCAAGAGATGGGAACATCAGTAGTTATCCAGTTTCTTGTCCGATTCAAGATTCCCTGATTTATCTGAGATCCATATCCAAGGAACCTTTTCAGGGACAATAAGAGGCATTTAGGCACACTGCTAATACTTGTGATTCTGAATTTCTTTTCAGCACAGTGTGAGAGCAGTCAAAACTTAGAAACCAGAACCTAAGGAAGTAATGGGTTAAGAAGAGGGTTCAAAGCTTGAATCCTGGTCATTACTAATGTAAAACGTTGCTAGCACTTGAGTCTCAGTACAGTTCATTTCCAATGCAAAGACACATAATGTATGATCTCTATTTTGATTGTACTATATCATCATAATTGAAACATATTGAGCTAGTATTTTTGCTTATTTTTCAAAGGCAAATGGTGTAGAGGCACATTCATACCACCCTCACTTCTAAAATCTCTCCTGCCTTCTTTCACTGTAACTTCACCAATGTGACGGTTTAAACTGTCCGTACCAGTGGATTCACAGCTAATCGATTCCAAAGGCTGTCTAAATAAATGACATTCGACTTCCAAACAAAATGGCTCAGTGGCCCCTGTAAACATAAAATAAATTTAATGGAGGATATCAGACAACTCATGGAATTATCAGGAGCAGGAGAACTGGGCTCAGAAAAATGTGAAAGTAGAGACACAGCTTAAAAAACCACATATTATGCTGTGTGAAATAGGTCAGACAGCGAAAGAAAAATACCATATAAATCACTTATATGTGGACTCTAAACAATAAAATTAATGAATAAACAAAGTAGAAACAGACACATAGATACAGAGAACAAACTGATGGTTGACAGAGGGGAGGGGACTGGGGGGGCTGGGTGAAGAAGGTGGGGGGTTTAAGAAGTATAAAGTGGTAGTTACAAAATTGTCACAGGCATGTAAAGTACAGCATAGGGAATATAGTCAATAATGTCGCCATAACTGTGTATGGTGCCAGTGGGTACTGGAAATATCAGGGTGAACACCTTGTAAAGTATATGATTATCTAATCACTATGCTATACACTTAAAACTAAAACAAAATAATATTGAATGTAAAGTATAATTAAAAAAATAAAATTTAAATAAAAAAATGTACTGCAAGAATCAACCGAAGATAGAGGCATCAGTACTGGGACCTTCTGCAGCTAGCAATGCTACCATCAGTGAATCTGCAGCAAGCAGCACCAAGAAACAAAGACACTTGAAAATTTTGACATTTTCATTAGTGGATACTGCTACACTCAAAGTCCCAAATGCAAACATTTGATTGACTGAGCCCAGTTGCCAAGAAAACAAGGGGAAGTTGAATATACTTTTGGACTTCTGAGTTTGTAGCAGGAGCTAAGTGCTATTACACAACAAGACTCACAGAGGGCCCAATGAGAAGGGGTTCATGCTGGGTATATATTATGTATGACCACACTAATGCTGCATTAAAATCCAGCCCAAACTTAGTGGCTTGAAACAACCATTTTTTGTGCTCCCAAGACAATGGATTTACAAATTAGTTCTGCTTGGTTTAGTGAGCAGTTTGTTTGGTCTTGGCTGGATTCACTCTGCTGGTTGGCTAGTCTGTAATAATGGTCTCAGCTGGGATTACGAGCTCTGTTCCATGTATTTGATCTTCCAACCCAATTGTCTGGGCACAGTCTCATGGCAATTGCAGAGGTCTAACACCCAGGCTTGGAACTCACACACTGTCAGGTCTACCACATTCAATTGGCCAGACTCCCGGTTGAAGGGATGGGGAAATTGTGTTTCTTCTTGTGAAGAGGTAGAATCTAAGACCGGTTCCAAAAATAACCCCAATTCTTCACCTCTTCTGTGTCTACACTCTTTTTACTTTTAGAATGATGGGCAAAATCTTCTCTGCCTTTCACATAGCCTCCCAGCTTCTTCTATTCTCTTAGATATTGTCAGTAATTATAGGTAAATATGTGTGCATGGTTCCTTTTGTACACAAATTGTTGCATATTTCACCCAATCCTGCAGTTCATGTGACTTGAATATTATCCTGCATCCATTAGTGTATATATCTGTAGTATCAACTTCTTAAAGTGGAATTGCTGTGTCAAAGGATATATGCATTTTAAAATTTGATAGTGACAAACCGCCATCCATAACAAATAATACTGATATACCTTCCCATCTAGAGATCTGTTATTATGTACTTGTTTTAAAAAGGCAATCATTAAACCACTTTATATTATAAATGTGGCTTTTCAAAAGCTATCTCAGTGAAAATTATTAAAATTTATTTTAAAATTTCAAATTACAGGAAAGTCACAAGTACAGTAAAGTACTGTATCCGCCACCAAGACTCCCCAATTATTAACTATTAATTTATTTTTACTCTGTAATCTTCTCTGTATATAATATCCCATTGTCATTATTTTTCTAAACCACTTGAATGCAAGTTGCTAACATAATTCCCCTTTCTCCCCTAAATGCTCCAGTATGTAATATTTCTGGAACACAAAGACCCTCTCTTACTTACAAGGCTACGCGATGCAACCATCCAAAGCAGGATATGAACACTGAAAGAACACCACTGTCCCAACATGATGCTGTGCCGTTCATCCCCTCAGGAGGCACAAGACACGGACCCACTCCACCATCCTTGATGTTAACCTTGATCACCTGTTCAGGTTGGTGTGTGATAAATTTACAGGTGAAGAAGCCTACCAGTTCCTCCTATGTAATTGAGAACTATATTGTGGGAAGATCTCTGATGAAAAATGGGATATTGGCCTACTCTTAAACTTCCACCCACCAGCCTTAGCATCCAGTGACAACCCCCGCTTGACCCACTCATTGCAATGGTTGTCAAATGGGGAGGCACTTTCCCCGTCATTCCTTCTGCGTTTATTAGTTGACATTCAATTGTAAAGGAAAGCACTTCCTTCTCTCTTGTATGTTTGTATCAGTGTGTACGTTTACACTCTTATTCAGTGGGGTATAATCCACTGCGGTCCTTTATTTTGATTCTCAGACTGTCCCAGACTGGGCTGGCCCTTAAAGCTGGATCCTGCGTTGTTTGAGCATCTTCTCACCTCCCGGCACTGCACATCCCAGGCTCGTTTTGTGCTCTGCTGACCTAGCCCTGGAATCATCTATTTCCCCAGGAGCCCAGTTTCTTTCAGTCAGAGGTTGAAACACTTTCTGGAAAGGACTGAGTAGTAAATATTTTAGGCTTTGCGGACCATAGGGCTCTTTCATGACTACGTAACTCTGCTGTTACAGCGCAAAGGCAGCCACAGCCGACACGTGAATGAATGGGCACTAGTGCAAATGGGTGCACTCCATGCAGTCATGGGGCCATGAGCCAGACCGGCCTGCCGGCCACCGTTTGCTGACCACTTTTTAGTGAAGGGTGCTATTTAACTTTAAAAAATTAAGATATAATTGACATATAACATTATATTGGTTTTAGGTGTACCACAATTTGAGAAATGGGGTTGGAAAACTAGGTTTACAGGTGTGAGTATGCAAAAGAGTTTATTCTTGCATTATCATTTATTAATTATTGTATTTCCCATGTGAACAACTGTAAACCTACTTTGTCTACCACTATGTATATATTGCAAAATGATTATCACAATAAGTTTAGTTAACATCCATCACTTCAGTTACACATATTTTTCTTGTGATGAGAATTTTATGATCTAATCACTTAGCAGCTTTCAAATATATTGTTGAGTTTTGTTAACTATTGTCACCATGCTGTACATTACATCCCCAGGACTTACTTATAATTGGAAGTTTATATGTTTTGAGGATGGTCCTTAGAAACCAAGATCTGGGAACTTAGTATACATATTGCTACAAGTATATCTTGCTTCTAGGTTTTTGTAAGAAATAGAACTAAAAATATATGTGTAAAAATATATATTTCTTACAAAATCTATTTTGTAAGAAATAGAACTAAAAATATATATATACACACATACACACACACACGTGCGCAGAACTATATCTATTTATACTGCAAAACTATGACTTCACACTGTTAACCTCCAGCTCCATCCCAGTACTTCACGGTTCTTTCTAGCCTTCCCCGTCCCTTTATGTAAATCCCTCCTCAGCTCTCATTGCCGTCTCTCTGCATGCAAGCAATCTCCTGACCCTGCTGGGCACCTTTCTAGCTCCGTGCCAGCTCGATAGCCACACGTTCTTACCCCCACCGCCTCCTCAGCCTCATATTTCCCCCTCCAGGGGAAGGAAGGGGAAGAGCTTATAAATAAGGGTGATCATCCTCTCATATGGCTAAGAGCCATTTCTTCTTTGAATTGTCTGTTTATATACCTTGTCCAGTTTCTCTACTGGATTACTTTCCATTCATAATCTTTGCTGGTTTTTCCATTGAGTTGTTAGTCTTTTGCTTATTATTCTATGGGAAATCATTTTCTTTTTTTATAAATGAATACTCAGTAATATATATTTAATTCTTCTAAATAGAAACAGAACCAGCTTACAGGAAACAAAGACTGACAAAAACACATAAAGAAAAGGAGAAATAAACTAATACATCTAGTCGTTAACTGCACTGAAAATGGCACTTTGTATAATAATTATTGAGTTCCAGAACTCATTGAAATGTTTCACCTTGTAATGAAATTTCATCTGCTAACAAAATGTGAATGTAGTAGTGGGTAACAGCAAGGGCTTTGGAGACCAGAGAAAGTAAAGTTAATGTTGCAGCAGCTTCTTATACAGGGAAATCAGCCCCTCTGACATGTGTTTTTATATGATCAAATTTATAAGCTCTTGGCCCTGGCTGGTGTGGCTCAGTGGACTGAGCACCAGCCTGTGAACCAAAAGGTCATCAGTTTGATTCCCAGTCAAGGCACATGCCTGGGTTGTGGGCCACGTCCCCAGTTGGGGTGTGCAAGAGGCAACTATGTATCTCTCACACATTAATGTTTCTCTCCCTCTCTTTCTTCCTCCTTTTCCCTCTCTCTAAAAAAGCAAATAAATAAAATCATTAAAAAATTATTTAAAAAAATCTATAAGCTCTTGATGAAGTTGCATCCTCTGCCAGCTAGCTTAGCTGTAGAAGTTTTAGATGCCAATATACACTCAATACCCATGAAAAATAATTTTACAGAAACAACTTGGTTCTGTAGTTAGCAGTTGTAGTGACCACTTCACAAATCAGCAGTCAGTGCCCTGAAAGTATAAAAATCCTTGAAAAAAACATAGGCCGTAAGCTGCATGACATAAGCCTTGGTGATGATTTTTGAGTCTGACAAGCTAAGGCAACAAAAGCAAAAATAAACAAGTGAAAGCGCATCAAACTTTCTACACAGCAAAGGAAATCACCAACAAAATTAAATGGAAACCTATTAAACGGGAGACTAGATTTGCAAATCATATGGCTGATAAGGAGTTAATATCCACCTATATAAGGAACTCATACAACTCAATAGAAAAAAAAAACAACCTGATTAAAAAATGGGCAGGAGATTTGAACAAACATTTTTCCAAAGAAGATCAACAGGTCCACAAAAAGATGTTCGACATCATTAATTGTCAGGGAAGTGCAAATCAAAACCACAGTGAGGTACCACCCACCCCTGTTGGAATGGCTATAAAAAAACACAAGAAATAAATGTTGGGAAGGATGTGGAGAACAGGGAACTCTCATGCACTGTTGGTGGGAATATAAATTGGTGCAGACATGGTGGAAAACAGTAGGGAGGCTGACCAAATAGTGCGTTATATATTTTCCATAATATAAAAGACATGTTTTCTTTTTTGAAAAATATATTTTATTGATTATGCTATTACAGTTATCCCATTTCTTCCTTCCCTTTATTCCCCTCTGCCCTGTATCTACCTCCCACCAACATTCAACACATTTTTTCATTTTCACCAATAACTTTATTCATTTGTATATTTTGAGTATGTCAGCTATGTCCCACCATTGGCTTCTAGATGCTGCTAAATCTCTTCTAATGCCCCAAGGCAAAGAATTATTTGGCGAAAATGTCAACAGAACCAAGAAATGTCACAAACTGCTTTTGACACGTTTGATCAGTCACAGCACCTTCTTTGTACACTGCACAAATCTTTTCTTTTTTTTGCTTTTCAGTTGTGTTTTTACTTTTCTTGAAATAATAAAGCATAACATACCAAAAATGTTGCATATTTTCTTCCAGCTTCAATATTAAAATGGCTGCACAAAAACTCATTATTTTGGTAACTTTTTAAAAATGCACGCTGATAATGACAGTTGTCACAATACGATCTAACAAAATCGTTTCGAATGAAGTTAAAGACAAGTAAGCTCTACTGAAGCCGTCACACAGGGATAACAAAATGAACTTTTAGGCCAGCCCAATAAAAATAGAACTGCCATATGATCCCGCAGTTGAACTTCTGGGGACCTACCCACAGAAAACAAAAACCCTAATAGAAAAGATGTATGCACCCTAGTGTTCACTTCAGCGTTATTTAGAATAGATAAGATATGGAAATGTCCATCAATGGATAAATTGATTAAGAAAATACACAATGGAATATTATTTAGCCATAAAAGAACAATGACATCTTGCCATTCGCAAGGACATGGATGGACCTTGAAGGCATTATGCTAAGTGAAACAAGTCAGACAGAAAAAGATGAATACCATAAGATCTAACTTATGTGTGGACTCTAGACTCCCCACAAACAGCCTCCCACCAAACACACAAAACTCCTGAGCTCATGGATATAGCATGGTGACTATAATGAATAATGTGGCACTGCATGTTTGAAAGTAGCTAGGACAGTGGATCTTTAGGGTCTCAACACAAGAAAAAAAATTAAAAGATGTGTGGTGATGGTGACGTGTTGAGCGGACTATTGTGGTGATCATTTTATAATATGTACAGATAACAAATGATTGTTACACACCTGAAACTACACAATGTTATGATATATGACAATAAAACCTCAATTTAAAAAATCTGTATTGTGGCTTTAGGAGCCATACCTGGAAGTTTAGAGTTCCCCCCCACCCCACCAACTCTATAAACCATTTGACATCCTTTAAGTCCCTTTCTACTTTAACAAGAAGAAATAGACTCAGTTGTCTGTGCTTGAACTCTGAATGGACATGCACTGTTATTGTGGGACTGAGATGCCACTTTAATTTTCACATCTCAAACTCCAAAATATCGCTATAGGGAAAGATTTAACTGCACTAATACTGATGACTATGTTGGAATTTGAGGGAGGGCCCTATGAACACTCATCACTGTTCTTTACCTGGGTTCAGAACAGGTTGCTCTCAGAGGTAAGAGTTGGTGACATGGGGATCAAAAGACCCCTTTGTTAGCTGATAAAGCTGTTGGGAGAAATGTAATTTAGATTTTTAGTCAAAAAGACTTGTAAATACTGTACCCCAAATTAAATTTACCCACTGCATACAATGGCAGTTCTTTGCAACCAGGTGTGGCCCCTGAATCTGGAGCATCTGAGCACAGTGTGCCAAATGACTTTGTAGCCAACATTCCCCTCCAGAAATTGGCTTAAATCAGGGCTCCAAAACTGTTAGATTGGGCGGGCTCGGAGATAACCCACTGTCAGACGAAAGGGTACATGTAGGATCAAGCATGACAAGGCTGGAGGACAAAGCAGCAAAGCAGATAGCGCAGACCTCCAGGTGGCTTATCACTGCTGCTCTTGTGTCTCTTGCTCAGGTCACACCTAAGACAACATCAGGGCCCTTCTGACTGTATGGAAGAGTGGGAGAAAAAGGATGTCAAATCCTCTGAAGAGCTCCAGCTGGTCTACAGCACTCCACATGACGGCATGAAGGAGGCACAGTCTACCAAAGCCACGAGTAATGTGCTGATGAAAGGGGAAGCATCGCCCTGTCTGCTGTGGCTCAGTGGGTTGGATGTTGTTTGGAAAGTTGAAGGGTCACCACAGTGATTCCTGGTCAGGGCACATACCTGGGTTGCGGGCCAGGTCCCTGGTTAGGGCATGCAAGAGGCAACCAGTCGATGTTTCTCTTGCACATCGATGTTTCTCTCCCTCTCTTTCTTCCTCTTTTCTTCTCTCTCTAACAACAAACAAACAAACAAGCAAACAAACAAAATCTTGAAGATGAAAAAGAAAAAAGGAAGGGGAGCATCAACAGCACTAAGAAGTTCCGTGGTGGCTGCTCTCTGTAGGCCAGAGCAGCTGACAGTAGAAGATGCCGGTACAGGCCTGGGACCACTGAGAGCAAAGGGGATGACCACAGCCTGAAACAGTAGAAGCTGGAGATAGTGCATAACCATCAGAAGCCCAGTAAGCACAGTCAACAGCATGATCAGAGTGGCAGCCGGAGGGTTGCAGTCTGGCCCACAGAGATCTGAACCGGAAGGACATCCTATGGAATGTAACTGGACAGATAACATCATGGTAGTCTGGCTAGATGAACAAAAATGGCTGGTACTGTGGAGGCCTTGGTGAGGCACACGCATGTGGGTGAAGGTAAGAGGTAAAACGTGGAGATTTGGTGTTCTAATGCGCTGACACTCTCAGGGCTTCAGTGGGGTTGGGTGTTCCAGTCCCCCCGCTTCCCTTAGCTTCTCCCATCCTTCCTCTGCTCTGTGGCTGGGCGACTCAGGCTTTGTTCATCTCACTGCCTGCTGCCCGTCACCCTTACATGTTTTTTTATTTTTTAATTATAGCTTACATTTAATACTATTTTGTATTAGTTTCGGTTATACAGCATAGGGTTGAACAATCATATATCTTTATAAAGTGGTCCCCTCAATATTTCCAGGTACCAACCTGGCACCATGCATAGTTATTGCAATGCTATTGACTCTGTTTCCTGTGCTGCACTTGACATCCCACGACGATTTAGAAATTACCAAGTTGTAGTTCTCCATTCCTTTGCCTTTTTCACCAGCTCCCCGCAAACGCCTCCCCTCTGGCGTCACCTTTTACAGGGCTTTACTCGCCATCTCAGCAGCAAGCGTGCTCTGTTCCCGGAGGGTTCTGCCAGTGCAGTAAACTCAGTGTCTCAAGAAAGTGCCCTGAAATCAGTGAATTCTTGGTTTTCCAGGCTTATATTTTATCCTTCCTTGACTCAGCATCCTCAGAATCCAAACACAAGGGCACTCCCCTAACTTCTGGTGGTACATGCTAGCCAATTCTTGCAACAGGTGTATTCCTCTCTCCCTTACCAGGCCAGCACTTCCACTAGGTTATGCTGGGATTTCACTCCAGTTACCAGTCTAGAAACCAGGAAAGGCAGAGGGAGGTTGTGTGGGGGTGGGGCTGGGAGCAGCTGCTGTCTTGTGGAGGAGAGGCCTTGGCTGCATCTTCCACCACAGGGAAAATGCCTGCTCCTTCCGGGGAAGGTGGATGACCTCTCCAAACCCAGAGGATTTTGCGGAGTTAACATCTTCACAGGCATCCATCAAGATGTTCAGATCCCGTGTTTTAAGGTCCCAGGTTTTATTCACTAGGCCTTGACTTTTGCATATGAAAATACCTTGGCTGAGCATTCCAGCATCTCTGGAGCTCTGTGACTTTAACAACTGAAGAATGCAGACTGTCTGCCCTTCCACTGCAGGAGATCCAGGTCTCCTCGTAAGCTGTCACAGAGGCTCTGTGACTCACATTTACCCACAGACCACTTATTACCGGTCCTCAGTCTCTCTGTCTCCTGCTATATAGGTGTGATATAGCTCTGCAGTGAGAAATCCACTCTGCTGTCTTCGTAGGCTTTCTCCCTCTGTGTTTTTAAAAAGCCCAAATCACTGCACTTGCAGCATCCCCCTCCACCAGGGCCTTTTCAGGCTTCTGTTGGCAAAGTCTTTACATAGTAAGCCAGCATCTTGTGACAGATGCTATGTGTGCCCTGTTTCCCAGGATAGGGTTTTCTTTGCCCACTGGATTTAGAGTGGGCAGCAGGTGGGCTCATTCTAAATTCCCTCTCTTGTATTTTTCCTCAGATCATTCCTAGAATCACATGAGAAGCAGATGCTAAGACAGACAGGATTAAATGTGCAAGAAACGTATCAGAGAAAATGCTGTGGAGAGGGAACCAAGCAAGGCTGAGAACACCCTCGGGCTGAAATGCATGTCTAACCTTCTGTGGGAAGAAGTAAGTTTGCCTGAATCTTCTTAGACTCAGTGCAATGCTAAGAAAAGCTTAGCACGGCCAACAAAGAATCTTCAGCCACTTTACTTCCCTGCTTGTTCTGCCTGAGGGACCAGTGTGAGGAAGACCAAGGGCTATTTGTCCCAGATAGTGGGGACAGGATGACAGTTCCACTATTGACTTGACTTTGGGGGAATTACAATTCCACACCTGTATATTTCTAGAGCAATTAACCTGGTTGTGGAATTCATCAGACAGTGGGGTTGCTTTTAATCATCATCTGGCATCTCTTGAAATTTAGTGCCTTATTTGGATTTAATCAAGCCATAACAAAATGTTGATAAAAATTACATCCCAGGTTATTGTTTTATATTACATAACTTGAGACATTAAAGTAACTCCAGATAAATTAAATTTGTTCTGCTTTCTCTTTTGGATGACCTCTATTAATCAAATGTATTTTATAATTATTGTTTATTTAATCATCAAGCCCTGAGTGTCAGTTAAAGACGATTTTAATTTTCTGGGAAATGCATGCCAAAACACGAAATCAGGAAGATTTCTATAAAAGGCAAGGGATATCTGAAATGATGGTGCTACCACAACTAACTCATAAATAATACAGTATTTGTATGATTTTATAGGCTGGTTGCCAATAATTATGTCATTTATTCCTGCTAAGGAAATATCTCATTGCAAGATACTACAGCTAGACCTTAATTCAGAAAATCCATAAATTTCATTATAAATACGTAGGATTTTAATATCAGCAATCAACTTGTGTAGACATGGGACAGCTTTGGAAGAACACCCTTGGGCCTGTGGGTAGGTGGTGGAGGAGGGGGTCATGGCAGTTGTGACCATGAAGAAGATTGATGCTGTTTATTCTTGCATTAGAATTCTGTACTCTGTCAACATACTAATTTAAAGATTATGATCAAAACCAAAGCTATAAATCAGAGTTGGTACAATCATCACTTTAAAATCACATACTATTTTGAAACTATGATATACTTACTGTAGGAAGTATTAACTTGGATTTACATTTGAACATCTTTGTATGCTACAGGTCCTGTTTTGTTAAAATCCTGATCCAGCTCCAGAAGACCCTTTCTAGGATAACAACCTGACCATAGCCAATGTGGAATGACCTAGGTTTATGAAAATATACCATCGTACCACTGACACCACAAAACCACACCATGGGCCCTGAGGATTAGGGAAAGACATTTCCACATTACCGCTGGGGTAAGTAATGAGATGTGTTTTTGGGCCAAGGAGAGTGAGGAGGTTGTAGTACTTTTGCTGGTGGGGTGAGCTGTATGTGGAGAAAGACAGGGGTGACAGGCAACAATTCGCCTCCCCCTGGTGGCATTGCAGATCCACCCCTTCCTGAGCAGCTAGGATCCTCTAGGATGGGCCTCCAAATTCAAGGGTGTGGGTCTGAGATCTGTCCCTGTTACTGAATGGCAAGACTGACATTTGGACATGTAGTTATCAGTCTTGCCTTCCTGAATTTGAGGTGGGACATCAACAGGGGCCACCCTCTGAGAGGGCTTTGTTCAGCAGAGTGACGGTGATGAGCTTACCAGGAACAGTAACAGAAGGAAACAATTTGCAATGGCTAGGTGAAGAGGTCAGAGTGAAAAAATCTGAGACGGTCATTCCAGGGTACATGGGAGATGGAACCTTCACAAATAGCTAGAAGTCAGTGTTCCCTCCCCTACCCTTTTGGACAAAAATGCCTGTGGGAACTATGTCAATAACTTGGCCTTTAAAGGAAGTGTAACAATGGCTATAAGCTGGGGACCTCAGTGGATTATCCTGTATCAGCCCCAAGTTCAGTAATTTTATGAGTTGGCAGAGAAAGCTTCATCCAAAAACAAAACCAAAAACAAACAAACAAAAAACACCCCAAAACACTTTGGTCTGGCCACTCAGTTCAGAAGCCCCATGGACTGAGATATCCTTCTGGGCAGCTCAGAGCAGGGTGTTTTATCGTCCTGGGTCTCAGGTCAACGCCCCATGTAGGGAACAGCTCCATTAGCCCTAGATGAGCCGTGCCCTCTCTGACCTTAATTAAATAAGGCTCTCAGTTCCTGATAGGCAAAGTCCCAGAAGAGACAGTTACTATGCTCTTATCAAATGAGGAAAAATTATGCCTTTTACTCAAGGGGTGCCCAGCCTTTTCTAGCAGGCCACTTTGTCAGAACATTTTCACGAGGGATTTTCTAGAGCAAGAGCAGAGGGACATAGTGGGCCATGTCTTCCATGTCCCTGGAGCAGAGAGAATGGTGGATTCACAAGCCAGTGTTTCCCTACCGTCCCTTCATGAAAGTGGGAGGCTCAAAACCAAAATATAACCCAGCAAACGTGACCATGTGTGAGGCCAAGGAAATGTTGTCCTAGGACACAGAGGTCCTGTTCAGGCTGAGATGGAATGTGGAATAACGAGGACTGGATCTGGTACGTGACCTTCAGTCAACTTTTCATAAACATCACTCTTTCAATTAGTCTTTTGGAAAGAGGCAGCAGACATTTGAAATTGACCTCTGGTAAGGGTGTAGAGAAGAATTGTTTTGCTTGCTCAAAGTTTATCCAATACTTAAAAACCCAAACGAGTACGGGATAAAGTTAACGCTCAACATTCTGATAATTAAGCAGACGAACCAAGGCCTCTGATCCAGATAAACTTCCATCTCTCTTTTGTATGCCTTGGAGGTTCAACAGGCAAAGCTAGAATTTTTAAGTCTCAAGTTTACTGAATACTCAATTATAGGCTGAAGAAATTCCTGTGCATTTAGACTTTTAGGCTATGGGTTATTTTCACCCACTTCTAGAAACCTACCTCTGGCAGTTACTTTAAATTCCGGAAGGCCTGTTTGAGTCAGGGACTATTCTTGCCCTCTGGTATTCAGATATTTTTGTCCAAAGATCTTTCCCTTTTGTGATCCTGAGGAAATTCCTAAAGCAGAGCTGCCGAGTACTTCAGTCCTGGCGAACTTGCAGGCAAGATCTAGCTTCACCCAGGGGGAATCCTATGTGCCAGTAGAGTCTGGGAATGAGGAATGGGAGGGGGTAATATCTGCAGAGTCAGCTGGATTAGAACTAGAATGGGTAATTGGCACATTTGGTCTCAGCTCCTTAGCTTTGATACAACTGTTGAATATATCACTTGGCCATTTCTCTTTTGGAAAGTAAGCTCCTTATGGCTGCAGGAGTTCATCTACCAAACAGATTAGCAACTCAACAAGATTCTGTTTTATACGTGAAATCATCCTTCAGAAATATAACTCCAAAAGCTACTGTACAGAAACCCAACCTAACCTTGGTTACTAGGAGAAACTGCTTAGAAGTCCATGTGAAGACACATATGTATTCAAAATAAAGACAGTAACTTTTTAAGATCCCCTTCAAATGACTCACTTGACCAGCTAAGTTTGAAGACAAAATAATGAGGTCCAGGTTCCAGAGCTGATGTTCCTCGATAGAGAAGATGCATTTGGACCCTGAGAGAGGCGTGGACTTTAGATGGGCCCACAGGGCAGCACTAGCAGTTAACACTCTAAGTTGTAAGCCTTATAAAAAGGGGAGGGGGAGGGTGACAGGATCATCTCCCTAATCCCGGCTGGCAGTGCAGATGAGTAGTGCACACTGTTAAATCCAAGGTGAACTGCCGGGGCAGATCAGCGGGGGCCAAGTTCAGTGCTTTGACCAGCAGATGGCAGTGTTGTCTAAACACATAGCAGAGTTTACTGAGCCCTGAGGCAACTGGACTGGACAAAGCCACACTGGGCTTTCTGGGAAGAAACAATCAGCAGTGACTGCCTCAATTAGTCTCAGAAGGACCCCTGACTGAGATCTACAACTGTGGGTAAAGATACTTTGTGGGAGGAGAGTAGCCAGTTAAGCTAAGTGACCCAGTCAGAGGCTAATTAGCAGAAAGAAGAGCCCAAGAAAAGGAGGAGATCCTGAAAGGCTAACACAGAGCGAAGACGAGCCAGAGAAGCAAGAGTTGGACGAAGAGGCATAGTCTCAGGTGAGAACCAAAGCCAGGGTGGCCAGAGGAAAGACTGGTTCTGTTAGTGAGGAAATTGTGAGGATGGCATTTCAAAGCACTGATGCTATGGCTTTGTCGATCTTCCCTCCCTCACTCAACAAACGGATTATGCTCCAGACATATGCTGGCAATGGGTGAGCAAAACACAAATGGTCCCTACTGTCTGGGATCCCTGTTTTCTGGGTAAGACACCTGCTCTCTTTTAGCTGCCTTGGGAGGGATGTTCCTGACAGTGGCGGAGCAATCCTATTTGCATATCATGTGAAAAGCATGATGGTCCCTGGCTATCTGTATTGATCTGGGTTCTACTCTAATGGAAATGGTGTGTGTGGGGGGCTGGTTAGTGGTGGAGGGGCTTTTATGAGGTAAGAGATACTACGTGCCACAGAAAGAAAATAACCCAAGTCAGTATTACCACAGCAATTTTGGTTCTAAGATATAAACCCAGTGACCTTTGACAATTTGCTTATAAGATAAAATATTCCAGGAAAAAGCTTACTCAATAGTGGTTTATACTTGTAAAACAGTGGTTTTAAGTATGTATTGAATATACTTTTACTTACTAGACACACATACTTAATGGCCTTAGGATCCAATTACCTTGTTCCCTGGTCATCAAATATTATGCTAAAACTTATTAAAATAGTGGTTTATACTTATTTAAAGGTTTTTGTGTAATTCCACTTGGTAATCAGTGACTTACAGGGGCACATCCCATCATTGGCAACCTCATCCAGAGCACATGAGTGAGTAACTTGCCCAGGGCACCTCAACTCTGAGAGCTGGACCAACTCTGGATCCCAGGACTCCTGACGTAGTCCATACACCACAATACAACCTAGTTTACGTGAGCAGAAATTGCATCTGTGTACTCTTCCAGGCCCCATTGGTATACACATTAAGCTATAGAAACTTTGAGCATTAGCAAAACCTCTGAAGCACTCCATTGTGGGAAGGTACCTGATGGTAATCAGGGACCCACACAGAATCTTGCTCAGGGGAGTGGGACTCGAGGAACTCACGCTCCATCTCCTCCTACAAGCTTGTGATTCTGCATCAGGAATCCCTCCAGTCACCTAACTGTAGAACATGAATCATTCTTGAAATCTATCCAAAATACTGCAATGCCCATTGTGGGCTCTGTTTTATCCAAGTTTCATGGTGCAAGACCAATGTTGACTTCCTTAGATAGTTGTGTTTCAGAGCCAGAAGGATGATAGACACATAGAAAACCCCCTGGGGAAAGGAGCCATCACTAGGCGGGGAGCCAGACCATGGAACGAAATAATTGGCCCCCAAGGCCACAATGAACTTTTCAGTGGTCATGGACTTATTGACTTGAGGGTTCTTTGAGGGGAGCACCCTGGTGGTTTCCTTGGAAAGCCCTATGGTGGGACCAGATCTGGGTCATCAAGGGTCTCTAATGTAGTGTTTTACCTTCATAATACCCTGTTCTCAGGTATCCCCTAACTTGCCAGCCTGTTGAGCTCCCTCTGATTCCTTAACTCATCAGAGCAGCTCACATCCAGATCACTGTGGTTCCTCTCGTGTGTGCCACCTTTTGTTGAAAGAGAATGGCTTTAACCAAAGGAATGACCTGTTTGGAATATGACTTACAGTTTAGGTGAAATGGACCAACACAGTTTGCAGAAGCTCATGGTGCCTCCCCTCAGCCACCTATGACTTCATTTAGGGGATTATTAGTCTCATTCCTGCTGGCAGTGTGCTCACACTGCACCTGCTCTGGTGCATTTGGTTTTTGCCAATCCAGTCCCTTTTCTACGTGCAGCCTGGAAGGGTGAGGAGACGTTCCCGAGGGCAAGTCTGAGAAACATACAGATGCTGTACAAAGATGAAAAACTGCAGTTCAGCACTGCACCTTGCATTGGCTCTTCCTACTTGCCTACCTCACTCTTCTTTTTCATTCCTATTTCCTGCACTCTCCGGTGCAGAGTTTGTTAGGAGGTCATCTTAAGTCCTTATCTCAGGCTCTGCTTTTAGGGAAACTCAAACTAAGAGGTAGGCCCTAGAATTAGGATATTAATCACTTAAAAAACCCCTATAATTTAAAAAAGTGAATAAGGGAACAATAATACATCGTACACTTTAAAACACAGGAAGTTGCCATTTGGTGATGAAAGAAGAGACCAGACGTGACCGCAGGGAACTTCTACTTAGTGGTTTAACTTCCTTCCATTAGTGAAGAAATAGGAGAACTGGCCTCTACCCTGCTTTGCATACTTTCTCTTGTTTGAGCCTTGCCATTCCTTGCCTAGTGGTCTTTTGTTCCTAAACCTTCTTTTCAGTCTTGTGGGAGCCAGCAAATCTTGGTGCTGCCTGTCTTTTCTGCCCTCTACACCGGCTGTTGTCTTATTATTTGAAAGGGTGGCTTACACCTCAGTGGTAGGAGAGGTCTAAGCTTCTCTGCTGATTCTGACTGAGAGGCTGAGGGGGACGCCTTGAGAAACCAGCACCTGTGTAGAGGGTTCCGACATGAGATGGCAACATGTGAGGCTCCTGAATTCCCCTCCTCCCACGGACACACCGAACCTACAGTTACACACGGAACAGTTCCCTCCAAAGGAAACCCAGAAACTAGTTGAGTGACTCTTCTTATACATTGAGTGAATAAGAAAAAACCCCACATCAAACTAGGTGGGTCACTGTGACACACTCTTGCCATAAACCCCACACTGGCACAGTGCCATACAATTGAAAGGGAACTCCCATCTTCCAGCTTCTCCCTGAGGAGTGAAGGGTTTGGACTCAATATTTAGCAACCTAACTTCTAAAACTTCTACCTGAGAGATGGGCCCCCAAAACACCCAGCTCTAAATTCCAATAGAGCTTGCATCCATGGGACTCGCCAGACCATAACAAATAGTTCTTAATGGACAACTCCCCATGGCCGTCCCCCCAGGGCTCTGCACATCCTGAACAGTCAAAAATGCCTATCTCAGTCTTTCACTGAAAGAGGCTTATTTGCATATTTTAAAAGCTGAAGTCTGTGGGTCAGGCTCCTAATTTAGCACATATTTAGGGGCAACTGCTTTCCCCTCTGAGAGCAGAGAGGCCATCCGGAGCCATATTTACATTCCCCCTCTGCCCTGATACAGGTGGTTAGTATCTCCCTGAAAGGAGCGTGTGCACACATCGGGAGCCCTGGCTTTGTGGCTGCTGGCCAGAGGATGCACCCCTTGATCGCTTGCCTCTGGTGGTTAAGTGTGGCTTCTGTTCTCCATCCTCACAGGACTACGGCAAACAAAGAACCAGTTGTTAACCAGCTGTTCCCCCAGAGCTCAGTGAAGAGGGAGCAGAGACAGCAACTCACAGTCTTGCTCTGGAAAAGCTCTGCTGATACATTAAGTGCTGCTGCCCAAGTGCCTGGCATCTAGGCTTTGACTGCGATTCTTCCCTTTAAGACACTGATACATTTTGGGACATTCTCAACTCGTGTGAGTCAATAAGATAAAGAAGGAAGCTTGGACAATTACAAAAGTTTGAGAGACAACCAAGAACTAGCGCCAGTAAGATTCATCCCCACATGAAGATACTTTCTCAAGACTGGGATGAGTGGTTGTTTTATCTAATGTGCATACACAAACACGGACTCAAGGAAAATGAAGAAATAAAGGAATATGTCCCAAACAACAACCACCACCACCACCAAGATAAAACTCCAGAAACAGACCATAATATGTTATTTACCTGATAAAGTGATTTACCTAGTAAAAAGTTCAAAGTAATGATTATAAAGATGCCCACCAAGGTCAGGAGAACAATTTGGGAACAAAGTGAAAATTTCAACAGAGAGAGATAGAAAATATTTACAAAATACCAAACAGAAACCACAGAACTGAAGAATGTAATAATGGAACTGAAAAAAAAAATGCAATAGAAGAATTCAAGAGCAGACTATGTGAAGCAGAAGGAAGGATGAGCAAATGCAAAGACAGGGCAGAGAAATCTGTTCAATCAGCACAGCAAAATATAAATAAATAAATAAATAAACAAACAAATAAATAAGTGAAATGAAAAAGAGTGTAGATAGCATTAGGGATTTATGAGACAACATCCGGCTGACCAAAATTCACATGATAGTGTTGTTTCACAAAGAGAAAAGAAAGAGAGAAAGGGGCAGAAAGCTTATCTGAAGAATAATGGCTTAAAAATTTTGTACCACAGGGAAGGAAACAAACATCCCAATCCAGGAATCCCAGAGAGTTCCAAATAACACAAACTGAAAGAGACCCAAGAAACATTATAATCAAAATGACAAATGTTAAGACAAGGAGGAAATCTTAAAAGCCACAAGAGAAAAACAGCTTATTATATACAAGGGAACCCCATAAAACTAAACACACTTTTCAGCAGAAACTCTGAGGTTGGAAGGGAGTGTGGTATGATAAATTCAAAATGCTGAAAGAAATAAACTTCCAACCAAAAAACACGTTCCAGATAATCAAAACCTGAAAGAATTCATCACCACTAAACCAGCCTTAAAAGATGTATTAAAGGGACCTGTTTGAGTTAAACTGAAAGGGCACTAATTAGTAACAAAAACATATGAAAGTATAAACCTCACTGGTAAAGGTAAATATCTAGTTAAATTCAGAATACTCAAATATGTTAATAATGGTAGGGGGTAAGTCATTTATAAACCTAGTATAAAATTAAAACAGAAAATTAGCAAAAATAATTGTAACGGTTATGATTTGTTAGTGGAAGCACAAGGAAAATGTGTAAATTGTGTTACTGAAAACACAGAGGAGGAGAGTAAAAATACAGAGATTTAGTATGCATTTGAGAGTAATGCATAAGCTTAAAATAGACTGTTATATACATATATGATGTTTTATATAATCCTAATGTTAATCATAAGCAAAAACCTATAGCCGACACACAAAATATAAAGAAAAAAGTCTAAGCATACCACTACAGAAAAATCATCAAATTATTAACACAAAGGAAGAGACAGAGAGGAGACAGGAACAAAGGCCTTACAAGTAGCCAGAAAACAATGAATAAAGTGGCGATAGTTTAGTCCACGGCTATTAATAATTGCTTTCAATGTAAACGGAGTAAATTTTCCAATCAAAAGCCACAGAACGGCCGAATGGATACAAAAACAAGACCCGACCACGCTGCTACTAGAGACTCACTTCAGGCGGAAGAATGACAGTGACCCACACCAAGGGACGAACACAGACACGTCCTGCAGACAGAGACCAGAGAAGTCGGGGCAGCCGCACTTGCATCAAACAAAATGGACTTTATGACAAAGACTATAATGGAAATGATTATTTTTTATTGCTTTAAATTTTTAATTTGTACCAAGCTTAATGTTTTCAAAGAATACATAATGTTATAGGGAAAGAGCTCAATACATATACTATTGTGTGAAAAAAAGGAAAATATAAAAAATGACTTTACAGAATGCTCTCAATATTGCTAAAATATATATAATAGTAAACTTTCATTTAATTGTCACATCGGTCTTTTTTGTATTTTATTTTATTTTTATTATTGTTCAAGTACGGTTAAAAGGGAAATTGTTTTAATCAAAGGCTTGAATTCCCTGCTTCCTGAGGACCTCTGGAGACATCTTGATTAGGCCTTGAAAAGGTAATTACCATGTTTAGCCATTTTTATAAGCCTAGTAAACTGGGGTCTGAACTTTCTTTTCCTTAAGATTCTGCCCCATGTGGAAGCCTTCCAGTTCTCTCTACAGGACCTCTTTCAGTCACTTCTAACTAGAGGAGTGTAATTGCTCATTAAAAACAAAACGAAACACCAGGCTTTTTTTTCTGAAAGCTGTGCCAAACTTTCAGCATATTATTCTTGGCTTAAGCTGCCCACATTCCCATTGCAAGGAAGGATGACACTGTGTGGTTAAATCTACAAGGAACCCACAGGAAGAGAAGAGGGCCTGCCCTTCAGCTGTCTCGCCCACAACCGGGTGACGATGAGGGGACCACCATTCAGAGCCTTAATTCCTCATCTGAGAAATGAAAATACCTCCCAGAGCTTTTCGTGAGCCAGAGAAAAATAAGAACATACAATGTAAATCGGAGAAGAGAGATTGAACATGATGGTTAGTGGGACAGATGTGGTCTACAGATGTGCTGGGTTTGGCCCACAACAGATTTTTTAAATCAGAAATCTAACAGAAACTCTGGCTTTCTGCCTTCTTTTGAAAAATCCCACATGGCAACATTGCGATGTCAGGGAACAGCAGCTGCCCTTTATACAGGGTGTGGTTTTCTCCGGTCCCCAACCAGACGAGGACACTCCTGAAAAAGAAAAATTACAGGCCAATATCCCTGATGAATATAGATGCAAAAACCATCAAGAAATGTTAGAAAACCGAATTCAATTGTACATTTAAAGGATCATACACCATGATCCAGTGGGATTTATTCCAGGGATGCAAGGATGGTTCAGCACTCACAAATCAATCACTGTGATTGGGAACTACTTTAACACTACTGAAACACCACTTTAGCACCACCCTTATGATCTACCACGTTTCTTCTTCGGGCATGACACTGATACTCCCTGTGTCAGTTCAGGTCCTCCAAGTGTCAGAACCAGGATGAATTAGACATGGAAGATATGGAGAGGTGCCCATGAAGCATAAAGGAGAAAGGAATGGGGGTGGGCAGAGAGAGAGAGAGAGAGAGAGAGGCTTCAGCCATTATGAAGGTCTGACACCTGCGAAAAGAGGGAAGAGGAAGCAGGATGGGCAGTCACTCTGTCATGAAGGCTTGACAAAGCCTGGCTGGTGGGGCAGGGAGATCTGGAACAAGTATTGTCATCAGCATCATCCTACGTGGCACAAAAATGGCCACACGTTTGTACCTTCATCTTAGTCACCACATGTGAGATGCTCAGGAAGGGCATGACCTCAGGTGAGACAACTCTGGAATAAGGTAGAGCCTGAAGGAGGTGACATTTGGAGCTGCTGGTCACACTCTGGAGCAGGGTGGTACATTGCATTGCTTACCACAGGAAGAAAGCCAGTGCAGCTGAGCAGGACAACACTATGGGCAACTAAGGTTGAGCTCCTCTGGGGACTCTCTGAGCATATACTGACAATAGGTCTCAGGATCATCCTACCAAGGATGCAGCCTTTCTCTACTGATATTCACCTGTCATTGTTTCAGGGATGACTCCTAGGGACATTCAATCCTTGTTACTTTGAGGCAAGCTCCTTTAACACCAGAGAAAACCCTCAGGCAGAAAAACTCAGATAGATGCTTGAGGTGGGAGGCTGTCCACTGCAGCTGCACACCAGCTTGGGGGTGGCCAGGGGCACATACAGTGAGATTGACAGCATCTTCCATGCTCCTGAGTGTTTCTAGCAATGCCATCTGTGCTAAGGTAAAGTTAAGTAGTAATTCTAAGTTTCTGTTGCATTTTTGGGTTGTGACCAATGGTGTATTAGTCTGTGATTGGTCTAATTCCAGCAAATATGAACTCCAATATTCATTTTAGTAGCAAAGAATAGAGTGTGAAGGATGACTGATGGGGCTGTGAGTGATGTGAGACATTAATCCCTTTGGGGGCAGGAGTGTGTGCAGTTGATGGTGCATTTAGAACAGCCTTTGACTTTCAATAGGGGTACACAGTTGCCCTGGCAGGGTGGCTTAGTTGTTTGGAGTATCATCCCATACACCAAAATGTTGCAGGTTCAATCCCTGGTCAGGGTACATACCTAGGTTGCAGGTTTGATCCCTGGTCAGGGTGCATACAGAATAAACTGATTGATGATTCTTTCTTACATTAGTGTTTCTCTTTCTCTCTGTCTCTCTTTTAAAATCAATAAACATATTTTCAGTTAAGGATTAAAAAATAGGGACATAGAGTCTACTTTGTAAGAACAAATGTTTGGCTTGGGGAGGTGTCTGAGCTTCTTCCTAGTCATCCAGCGGTTCGGCATCAACATTCTGCACCACACAGTGGACAGATCTTGAAAGGGCCTGTATGTGAAGCACCCCAGCTCCCTGGGGGATGTCCTGTTCAAGCCCATCCCTCCCCCAACATCCTCACACCTGCATGACTTGCAGAAATGAAAGTTAGACACATGAATGCCTAGGTGCAAATTCCTAGAAGCTGAGTATCTTGTATGGTCCACCACTCGTAAATGTAAACCTTTAGAGTTTCTACTCTGGTTTAATATAAGTCTTTAGTGATTACTGGCCTACAACTGGTGCAGAGGCCAGTTTTTCCCCCCACCCACTCACTGTTAAACAGAAACTTCCTCTCTTGGATGAAATCAGGACGTGGTGGGTCCAGTGGAAAGTGAGTCTTAAACAGCTCTCTGGGGAGGCAGGCTGCTTGAAGTACTTCTGTGTTTTGTCTAGAAAGCAGTGGCATCTGGATCATTCTCCCATGTTCCTCTGCCCTGCAGGATTAATAACACACAAGCCACCTGTTCTTCCCCCTAGAGAGCCTGTGCTGTCCAGGAAGCTGGCTGGTCCTCTGCCTGCCCGAGGAGAACATGGCTCAGTTTGGAATTACTCTTCTCATTTTAGAATGCACACTGCCAGTTGTCTGAGGCTGGAACTCGGCTAAGAGTCAAGATTCTTACAACTTGCAACAGACTATTTTTGTCCTTAAGAAACTCATTATATAATAAAATGAACCTGGCGAAGGCAACAGTGCCTTATCATTATACCTAGAAAATGAGTATGACAGAACCAAAAATATTAATACATGTATCCCTAGTCTATTTACCTCCTCAACTCATGAAGAAAATTCTGCCAGAGTCTCCTGACCTCTTACACCCTACCCACCTCAACCTGTCCGAAAGTATTTGGATCCTGGACCTCATTAGGCAAAAAGGTTCAAGAAAGAAGAAGGAATATTTATTCTGGAATTCGAAGCATGCCCCATCCCATCCTTTCCATTTCAGTAAACAGCAGTCACTTTCCCTTGGCCCTCATAAGCAGCCCTCCAGCCAGTCCTTAGAGTTCAAGTCTAAAATATCTGCTATCAGCTCATCCCTCCTCTTCACTGCTGCCTGCCTCACCTGAGCACCCTCATCTCTCCACAAAGGCCTACCTGCAGCCGCTATTGTTCCTCTCAGATAGTTCTCTTCAAAGCAGCCAGAAAAATCTTTTTATAGAGACTTAAACTTATGAAACTATTATTTATGCTATCCCTCTATTTAAAACATGTCTTGACTTCCATTGCCCTTAGGATTAAATGTGAGTTTTATAGTACTGCAAGCTTCAACACAACCCAGCTCGGCCTGCCTCTCCACTTCCCCTCATTCCATCCCCTCCCTCACTGAAGTCCAGACAAAGAAACTTTGTCTTAGAGCGGGGACTCCTGAAAGCGGACCCTGCGATTAGGATTTACATCCTGTAGTTCATTTTGAAGGAGATCCCAGAAAGCAAAGAGAGGGGAGATGATATAGGAAAGGGAGTAAAACCAAAAAAGAGTGCTTTAACAGGTGCGTTACTGCTGTGGGCAGCTGGGACTTATCCTGCTGGAGACCCTCAAAGAACTGTGTGGAATAACTTTGCATCGTCTATCAAGGGGCAAGGAAACTGGGGTATTTATCCACCCACTCCCATTCTTCACTGGTGGACGACTACTGGGTAGGCTGACTCCCTGCTTCTTTTAGCCTTCACCTTATTGCAGCTCACCTTGCTCCCACAGCAACAGAATGAAGTGCTATAGCCTGGATTTGCTGCAGTCTTTTCTTGCTCTGATTGCTTTTATGAAACAGCTTTCTTTACCACTAGGGGTCAGAGTACTGTTCCCTAGTGCGGCTTCCTGGGAATCCAAAGAGGCCTACCCAGTGCTAAGGATCTTCTGCGGTGGTTGGAGGAGAAGGTGTTTCAGCATGTCTCAGATCACTGGGTCCCTAAAAATGTCACCAGTGTGGTAGGCACCTGATCCCTTATAGAGCTTCTCGCTCACCACCTGGTGTGCTTGTGTCTCAGGCTATTCCGAGTATTTAACCAATTCCTGTTCTTCAAGACTAATTATATGATGTTATTAGTTTAGTGGGGCAGTATAATGTTTTATGGCAGGGGTATCAAACTCATTTTCACTAGGGGCCACGTCAGCCGTGTGGTTGCCTTCAAAGGGCCGAGTGTAATTTTAGGACTGCATAAACATAACTACTCCTTATCAATTAAGTGAGAGCTCAGCATTGCCGCTGGGTAAAAACAGAATGCCTGGCCAGATAAAACAAAGTGGAGGGCTGGATTCGGCCTGTGGGCCTTGTGTTTGCTACCTGTGTTTTATGGAATGACCAGACAATCAAGACCCTTCAAATTGTATGGTAATAACAAGTGTGGGGAAAGACCACAGATGTATAATTCTGTCCATTGCAAGTGAATTTGAACTTTTCTGATAATTTTGCCCACAAGAAATGAAAAAGCATGCAACATCCCGTGACCAACAGCCGCATGCCAAGTGCTATACACCAACTAGAAGAGTTGATCTATTCTAGCAAGGATACTACATCTGGCACAGTAGTTTGGTTAGGTTCACATAACCATCATTTATTAGTCCATACTAACATGCCCACCTCGCTAAAACTTTTGCCCCCCCTCATCAATACTCTGCCAAGATAGCCTGGCATCCCTGCCTCTATTTGGCCATCACTATTTTCAAGTTTCCACAGGCCATCTAAAGCAGTGAATCAGGACTTGTGGAGCTGGTCCCGAGTCCTTAGAGAGTGTTCCCCACACATTCTCATCAATGAAATTTCACTTATTCAGTTTTCCCCTTCATTCTTTCTCCCTCTTCCTTGGAGGGTCCTGTTCCAGCACCCTTCAGATCTATTTTCAGGCATTTTTCTGTCCTTTCCTGCCAGTACATATTAGCCAGGTTCTGAGACTTTTCTGGTGAATAACTTTTCCCATCCGAAAGCACAGGTGGTACTTTCTTACAGTAGGCTATACTGGCTCTTAATCCTCTTTAGGCACCTAGAGGAGAGTGGACAAAGAATTTAGAAGGGCAGATATCACCTTGCAAGGCATCTGCTTCAGGTGAGACTTTTCACCTTCCCAGGCAGTGGGAGGCTGTCATGAAAGGGGCCCTGGGGGCATTTCTGCCATCCCTAGGGTGTTCAGGGCAGTGTGGACATTGAAAGTTAAGTGCATCCCTCCAGACATTCCTATTACAGGAAATTTGCTGGGACTATGAGTTCATCCTTCTTTTTATTTTTCTGCAGTTAGGTATTGGGCTTGATTTTCAGTACTGTCTGCCCTCAGTCCTCAGGAAACAATCTCTTTAAATGCTGCTGGGGACGCTCTCTAGCTTTCAGATTGTGACTGAGTTGGTGCTGAGCTGACCTGAACCTGTTTTTTTCTTTTATTTTTATTTGAAGATTTTACTTATTTATTTTTCATGAGAGGGGAAGGGAGGGGGAAAGAGAGGAAGAGAAACATCAATCAATGGCCTCTCACACGCCCCCAACCAGGGACCTGGCCTGCAACCCAGGTATGTACTCTGATGAACAGAACCGGCGACCTTTCAGTTTGTGGGATGATATCCAACCCACTGAGCCATACCAGTCAGGGCTGAGTCTGTCATTTTCTTCCTTTACAGTATCAGTGATACTTAATAACCAACCAGCATCATGGTCCCTAAATCTATCGCTGTCCTGATAGCTCTTTAAATTGTATAAACCACGATGAGCTACAGCGTATCTATCCCATTTCCCATAGCAGTGAGGTTGGAAATCATAGGCAAATGCATCTGAGTCTGCTGTACTTTCTTCTTAATTTTGCAGGTTTAGAAACTGAGACACACACACACAAAATGGCTAAACTGATCCTCCATCTAGTTAATGGAAGAGCTTAGCCTAAAGTAAGTTCCCTGGCTCACCGGCTGGCTGTCCAGGTGTAACAAAAATCTTCCATTTTGGTCAAACAGATCATATATTTAAGATATATAATGTTATTCTTTATGCTCTTGTTGCTCTACTCATATCTCCCAGGTTCTCTGAATGTTGGCCAATACAGCTGACAGCTGCTCCTTTCCCAGAAAACAGGTTCCGGGAAACAGAAACCTGTGGCGTCTGCAGTACATCCCCTCGCTCCACCTACCTCCTCGCCTGAGCCAGATTTTAGCCAATGACTAGCTCAAAGCATGAGAGGCAAACCCCTTGTTTTGATGTACAATTAGCTTTATAGTGCAATTTATGCTTCATAATTCCAGTGGGATCAGAATGACATGAGACTTCTCAGGGAGATCACATTCCTGCTTAGCTTTTTCATCTGCTCTCTTCATTTTAGGTCTGCTTCTAGGGAGCCCAAGTTAAGACAGTTGGTAAAGGAAGCAGACTCCGAGGATGGACTTCTGAAGTTGGATTGCTCACTTGTTGTGTGGCAATGAGTATGCCAAGTAGGGATAGTCCCTGGCATGCGGGAACTATGTGATTGCTAGAACTAATTGAAATGAGGTACAGGTGGGAGAGGAAACTCTGGTTGGTTCAGTGCCTTGGGCATTTGAAAGGTGTGGTGGAGAGAGAAACATCCATCCATTCTATAATCCTCGTTGTTTCTAAGTGCCATTGACTTGCTAAAGAGAGAAAATGACAGACTCAGATACATTAATCAATGATTTAAAGCAAGGTACTAGTCGGATGGCCTCCTTCACAACATTTTAAAAGGTCCATATATTCTGCAGCTGAAGGGAGGACAGATGAACAGGGTCAGAGTGAAGGTACCTAGGACCCAAAATTTTAGGCGGTGCTTACATTCAGGGTTGTAGTAATGCAAGGTCAGTACTTGCATGACTTGCATGATTGCCTTCTTTAATTTTGTATTCTAGGTGCCTCAATTGCCTCACTCTATTCTCAGATCTACAGCTGAAGCACAGAGGTTAGTTTTAATGGAGCTGAACTTCAGAGAAGGCTGCATCCCCAGCCTGGTCAAGGATCCTACACCAAAGCTCTGGCTCTAACAGGGAAGGAACAAGGCCTTGAGATTTGGAATGGGGCTATCTGGGGAGAGGTCCTTGAGAAACTTGAATCTCATAATCTGTCTGAGCCCTCTGTACTTGCAGAAGTAGTTCACATCCTTGTTGGAAAGTAGAACTCACTCCCTTCCTTGAAGACTACACAGAAGGCTCAAATAAGATGCATGCCTGACAAAATATTTGCCCTCCTCAGCAACTGTCTGCACCTAATCTCCTGTCTGTAATAAGGGTCAAATTTCAGCAGAAACCTCCTGGAAAAGTGTTGGGCCTGATGAGGTGGCTGAGAGACGTCAAAGGAGCATGAGGGCCCAGCTGAGATGCAGGCAGGAACCAGGGCAGCATACATGGGAACAGACCCCGAGGTTGCTGGAGGAGGAACATACCAGAGAGATACAGGGTAATTTGCCAAAATGAGGGAACTCACCCTTGGCACAAGACTTAGTACCCTGGGAAGGACCTTGAGTGCCAGAGCTGGGAATGCTTTTGGAAGCTTAGAAAAAGTGACGGCCCACATTGGATGAGGCAGAGATGCCAGAACTGCCTAGACAGACTGACTATTGAGGGAGGGATCATGCTGAAGTGGATCTACTGCATAAGACAGCCATGATCTATTCTGTAAGAGCTAATGATGTTCCTCAGCGGAGTGTCAAGGACACTGTTTAATGAGATGGTAATAAATGCATCAGTAAGACGGCACCGGCATTGATGACAAGCTACCCTCTATGAGCTGGAACTGACAGGGAGCCATGCTTTTATGGAACTGGGCTCACTGGAAGCAATGGAGATGATAGGATCTCAGAAGAGCAGAGGCCAAGTGGCCACACTTAATCCTCCAAACAAGGTGAACATAGTGGTCATAATGGGCAAACTGGCTGGATGGTCACCAGGGAGGCCTGCCCGCAGTCATCTGTGGAGATGGCTCATACAGAATGGCATTCTTAGAGCAGACCACAAGGAAACTCCTTACTGGGCATGACAAAGAGCAGTCAAGAATACATGAGCAAAAGTGTGGCATCAGTTGTCCCGGTGGGAAATCACGATCTCTTGCTACCCTTTTCATAATTTACTATTCTGGGGTCATTTATCCCCTAGTTAATTTGGGAGTTGGGTTTGTTACCTCAAATGATACTATCTTTTTATTTTAGGTAGGACAATGGTTTTGGCCCTTACACCAGAGAAATACATTTGCTCCCAGAGGAACCCTTTCTTATTTGGATGTTTGTATGAACCACCATGTTTACATGGGTCCACTAGTGTCTTTTCCAGGTTGCTTTGGTGCAACCAATCAATTTCTCTTCACAGATTTTCACACTCTGAAGTGAATTCTCAACAGATGGGAAGCACATTAATTCTTTGTTGTTCTTCATAAGCCTTTGGGAATATATATGAGCAATACCTTGAGTGTTGCTACAGGGTAGGAACTTAGGTTATGTTATGTTAATGTGATTTTGAATGTTTAGATGGTGATTCAGACAAGGTTTATTTTATGAGTATTTGGTCTGACTCACTGAATCTCCCTTTTGGTGTTTATAACTTTCTTTTAAAAAATGAGGATGTATATCCATGATTGTCAAAGAGGTAGCAATAATTGAGGCAGAAGTTCAACTGTACAATCAGCAGCTTAGAGCACATCATCTGAGCATGCCTGTACAATCCAAAATTTAGGGTCATTCCCTCTATTTTTCTTACCAGAAAGTGAATTAGGCTTCCTGCTAATGGGTACCTCCAAGAGTCCCACAGCTGTTGGCAGACAGAAGGCATCCAGGGGCTGATTCAGCACATTTATGGTCAGGACTTTGAACCAAATTAAGAGCCTCCTTTTGAAATGGGGGCCAGAGGGGACTTCCAAAAGCCGTGAGGTTGCTCAGTGTCCTCAGCTAATTATACCGTCGTCCCAAATATGTAAAAGAGGAACTAGGTTTATGCAAAAAGAGTGGGATTCCCCTTTTGGCATATGGTGGATTTTTAAGCCTTTATTCTAAACATAATGTTCTTTCTTCCCCAGTTATCCTCCGGCTTTAATCCTTTCTGCCTCTTTTAAAATAAACAAGGCAAGATTACATTTATGGGCCCATTCCTGCCTGGTGATTAGATCACCCATCAACCATCTTGATATACATAATGTCTACCACTCTGTCCCACTTTTCGGGGTGATAGAAGTGTACTAAGATGTGGGGGAGGGGTAAGAGAATCCTGAGGAGCTTGTCAGTAGAGTTCCTTGGCCTCTTAGTGCATGCTGGAGATGAAGGCTCTGAGAGGACCGTATTTCTGACTGGTAGACTAGTCAGAGAATCACAGCCTGCTCTGTTGTAATGGACCGTTCAAGGCCTATCTGCCCCAATTTTTAAGTGACAATCCTGAGACTCTTGTCTGTAAATATAAAATGAGAACTTATGAAATGTGGGTGGCTTGATCTTGCGAGGGCTCAAGAGGCTTGCCGGAAGAAACCCACCTAGCTCCTGGCAGAGCTGAAGCTAGCAAACAGATTTTCCTATGCAAGGCTCTTTCTTGCAGACTGCAAGTCTGTTTGTGTTTGGATGTTCCTGTTGTGGCTCTGCTGACCTCTAGATCAAACAGATGCATGCCCAAACAAAAAAATCCCCAAGCATTTATTTCTAGGACATTTCCCCTATCCACAGGCTTCCGAGCATAACGGGTCCCGGGACATTGAGTAAGGACTTTTCTACTTCTCCGCTCCAGCCCTCTCCATCTCCACAGGTTCTAGTCGTTGGGACGGAATTCTCTATACCCAAATCCACAGACTGTTCTGTGAAGCCCTTATACTTCTGACCAAGTGCATCCTATCTATACCATTCAACTTGGCAAGTTTTTCTACCTGGCCATCAAAAATCCAGCAGAGGCTTGCTCGATGAGTAAGAAATATGCTTCTTGTAAAGGACAGTTTTAAAGCTGATACCTGCCCTGAACAAGACTGGCTGTGCACTTTTAGTACTCATCATGCATTCCTCTAGCCCCCAAGGCATTCAGTTGCTATAGGAGTGACAATGAGCTAAAGGGAGAGTCTTTACCTTTCATCTGCTATGTGGATCTCCTCCGATTTGGGGGTCATTAACATTTGCATTGAGTTCAGCGGTTTCCCACCTGCTATTGTGCCAATTCAATTGAGCCTCACAGCCATGTGCAGCCTTAAGTCATAAAGATCTTAATCTGTTTGTCATTACCTTCCTTACTTGTTTTAAATAATTAATGTTTACTCAGAGTATGCAGTAAGTTCCAAATATGGCTTTTCTACTTCAAGCCCAGGGTTCTTTCCACAGTTTGATGCTATCTTGCTAGACCTAGATAACTTCTTCCAATGTATTTAATTATTTTTTAAAAAAGATTTAAATTTATTTATTTGCAGAGAGAGGGGAAGGGAGGGAGAAAGAGAGGGAGAGAAACATCAATGTGCAAGAGAAACATCCGTTGATTGCCTCTTGCATGCCCCCAACAGGGGACCTGGCACAAAACCCAGCAGAGGCATGTGCCCTGACTGGGAATTGAACTAGCAAACTTTCAGTTTGCAGGCTGGCACTCAGTCCACTGAGCCACACAAGTCAGGGCTATTTAATTATTGTTAAATTTAAAGACATGCTTTCCTATGGTATTTTCTGAAAGATACCTTTAAAATTATGATGTCAGGTATTGGCCACTTTCCAAACATCATTTTCTGCCATTACCATGTTTTGTAATTCTTCAGGTGACATCCACACGCTTTTTCTGCAGTAGCAGGACTGTCCAGCCAGATGTCTTCATTGGCAAAGAAGTCAGTATCACCAGTGCCATTGATGTTTGTGTGGTTGTTCTTTCTGTCCAACCTCTTCCCTACCTCTCTTACCCAAATTCCTCTTTTACATAATGCAGGTGACAAACTCCTGGCTTGAACTTAACTTTCCATGTTCCACTTCTCCTGCCAAGTCACTTGCTTGTACAACTGAATGAAATATGATATCCAAAGTGAGGATATAATAGACTCAGTCCCACTGCTGACTCCGTGATCATCAGAGACTCCTCAGGACCAGACCTGTCCCAAGTCACACCACACCAAGTATCTCTGGTTTCACCTCTATTAGAAACACCTGGATGTCAACAGAGCACATCATAATCCCCTTTTCCTCTGAAAGCTGTCCCTTCTTTCAATTTTAGGAGTGAGCTTCCAGAAGTCATACTTACATTACCCCGTATTTTGTTGTGTATAATGACCACCGTTTTGCCCAAATTTTTGAGAGAAAAATAAGGATGCATATTATATATGGGTAGTACTAATTCTGTACCTCTATAAACATTTTTAATTGTTTTATTTATGCTTATGTGTTAAAAGTATAACTCTAGAAAGAAATAACAATATCTGTATGCAAAATAACACCCTGGAATATAATAATCAGTGTGTTTCTAAATATAAATAAATAAAAACTGAATTAAAAAATTAAAACAAAAGATGTTTTTTCCTGAAAGTTTGGGCCAAAAATGTGGGTGTGCATTATATATGGCAAAATATGGTACATTTTGTGTCGGCATTAGTTGAGGCTGGTAGACTCTGTTTGATCCAAAGAGATCAATTGGATCCTCTCCAAGGACATGGAATTGAGGCAGCATGTTAGTGGGTGGCTGGAAACATAACATGTAGACTTGGGAAGAGGGGGGTGGCTGTATTCATCAGTGTCCTAGCAGAACAGAGCAAATTATCTGAAGATGTAGAGAAGGAGAAGGGAAAGTTCTGGCAGTTTGCCAGGCTTAGATTCTTGTCACTGTCAGAGGCCCAGCTGACTTCTTAACCTTAGAGGCTATTCAACAGCCCCATGTTAGAAAAATAGTTAAAGTTGATCTACTTGACACTAGAGCCATAACTTATAGAGCTGCTTAAATTTAATCATAAGCTTCCCCTTTATCTTGATTTCTCACTCTCTTGAGTTCTTGCCAGGACCTGGAGTAGAAACCTTGCAGGAAGTGGATGTTTTGCTCATGTGCTTATCCGATTTTCTTTCCTTCCTACTTGTCTCTCCACCATTTTAGCCACATCTTCTTTTCAATATGGTTCTTTTAACCATTTCCACTGTAACTTCCATTTTTTTCTGTAAGCAAACTTTCCTATATAGTTCACAGCAGAATAAATTACCTCTATTTCTTCCTCTAATTGAAACCTGGAGAGGTCAATTTCTTGGACTCACTTGAGAACCTACCTGTTCTCCGAGAAGACCTTAACGTTTAGCATGGAACCAGGTCATGGATCTTCAACCATTCTGAAAACCTTCCTTAGGAACTTGTTATATCTGTCATTATTGCTATCATCTTCGAAAACCTCTCCCCAATCCCAAAATGCACACGGATTTATTAAAGATTTAAAAACCTGGAGAAGGTCACACTTTCTGACATGATGGTTCTCATCCTCAGCACTCTCATCACCCGTGTCCCCGTCATAGTCTGTTTTTGACCATCTATTTTCATGGCCTTCATTTAACAGATGTAAATACTCCCTTGTGGCAAATATTGTTGGTTTTCTGCCTAGTGTGCATTCTTCACCCTGTTGTTTCTTTTCTCAATTGAGACTGAATATATGAAATACTGTTACCCAGTCTCCCAGCACCTACCTATATCTGTGGATAGTTGACCCTGTGTGACCAAGAAGACACAGGAAAATTTTGGAAAATGTTTCCTTAACTGTTAAAAGGAGAGAGGCCGGTGGAGAGAACCTGGAATTTGCTTTCTGCTTTTGAATCCTGTCGCATGCAGCTGTGATGCTTGGAGTTCCTGCAGTCGGCTGGCAGCTCGGACTCTTCACTCTGATGGACATGCGAGGGTGGTGGAAACGAGAGATGGAACATTATATTTCTCAATGCTACCATTGAGCTTCCAAATCAACCAGCTACTTCTGCATTTCTTATTACTTGAGAAAAGCACACTCCAAATGTTTGTCACTTTTAGGTCAGTAGCTGAAAGCAGACTGACATATATGTACAATATTAGTACATCAAGAAGCTTACTGGGAAAGAAAAGAAAATCATGAGTGATAGATTATGTTGGCTAGACTAGTGGCGAACTAGACTGTTAAGTTCTAACATAATGAGGTTGGTGTCTGTTTTGTTTATTATATACCTAAATCCTACTGTGGTATGAAAAACATAGTAGATGCCCAATAAAACAGAAGAAAGGGTGTCAGGGAATGAAAACTCCTGTGTACCTGCATGTGTGTGAGCATGCAAGAACTTTAGAAGGATCATGACTTATGTTTTGAATGGGGGGTTATACAATGGTGTTGAAGCAGGGGAAGAATCAGTGTTCCAGATGAGACCTCTGGGTTTTAGGCTGCTTTAAGTAAGAAGTGTGTATGAGTGAGAGAGTGAGTGAGTGAATTAGAGCAAGAGAGAGACCAGTGACCAACTCCACTGAATCAAACTCGGGTTTTCTAGATGTGATACAATTTTCTAAATAGGTAATCAGGCCATGTTATAAGCTCATCTTACAAGCTTATGTGTTAGAGACATTAGTATTTCCAGCATAAGATTTTGAATCAAATGAAAGTACAATATTTTAGTGACAATTTTTATAACATATAAAACTAAATCAAATTAATATTATATGTTCTTGAAGTCCCACATCTTAGCCATATTTATGTGCCAATGATTTTAGCATTTAGTACACTTTAAATTTTAGATTTTAGTGCTGTTTGGCTTCGCTTATACTAATGTGTTAGATAAAGCTTTTTAAAAGGAGAAAAGAATTAGGTCTTACTTATATCAAACACTGAAACACTGCTCTTTTTACCTAATCTTAGGAAGAAAAAAATCCTTATGGGGCATATATCTAAGTTTTAAAGTTATACCATATCCCTAAGTGAAAGTGGAGTCTCAAGTCCACTCGGAGTAGTGGTTCTCTTCGCTCTCCCTAGACACCACCGTTTTCACTGCAAATGGAAGACGCATGCTCTGTCAGCTCAGTGTGCTATGGAGCCCACGTGTAGCACAGTTATGCTGGCAGCCCTTAGGAAGAAAAAAATAGCGTGAAGAACACCGAAGTCCCACAGTGGAGGAGGTTAGAAATACAAACACCGAAGTGCTAAGTTCTGAAAGTAAAATTTCCCTAATTTTATTAGCAAGAAGATATGTGAGCATAGCAATTCATGGTAACTCAACATATCTGCCTCTTTACCAGCTGTTTGCAAATGGCGAAGCACCTTAAAGCAGTGGATGCCAAGTGTTGGCTGAGGGGCTATGGCATGGGCACCAGAAGTCTCTGCTACGGGACTTTTCTTTGTTCCGGGTATTACGCTGGGCCCAGACATATCTGTTAACTCGTTGGTCTCAGGATTTCTTTACACTCTTGCACATTATTGAGGACTCCCGAGATATTTTTGTTTAGGTAGGCTGTATCTATTAATACTTCCTATATTGAAATTGAGATAGCACTTTTTCTTTTTGAGGTTATTTATTTATTTATTTAATTTTAGAGAGAGGGGAAAGGAGGGAGAAAGAGGGAGAGAAACATTATTGTGTGGTCACCTCTTGCACGCCCCCTACCGGGGACCTGACCTGCAGCCCAGGCATGTGCCCTGACTGGGAATCTAACTGACTTCTTGATTTGTGGGATGATGCCCAACCCACGGAGGCACCCGGTCAGGAGTGAAATTGTACTTCTTGATAAAGTACATACATTTAAGGAAGAAAGGCAGACAAAGTTATGCTTTCTTTTATCCAAATTCATCAGTCTCCTAAAGGACATCCCTATCTGGGGGCTTCTGCTCTGGGGATGTAGGAGGACAAAACCAGTGCTGACTGGTTCTCAAAGGGAAGGACCCTGTGCATGCAGGAGGGAACACCAAGCTTGCTTTCCTTTGAGCTACCACATGAGTTTCAGGGTTTGAAAGGCAGTGCTTTTGGGTGTGATGGCTTCAACAGAGATCTAAATAGCCAATGGACTTAAATTATTACTTTCATAATACTGTGGACTGGGTGCCCTCTTGATTCTCATCTTGGAGAAATCCAGGGATATTAAGCTGATAACCAACAGAAATGCATAAATAAATGGTACCTAGTTCAAACCTAAGGTGAATACAGAAAGTACAAATGTCTTAGCCCTAGAAAACAGAGTCGGGGGCAAAGTTTACACGCAAACATGTTGTTGCAATCCCAGGGCAGCCAGAGTGAGAGGGAGGGAAGTGAAGCAGCAAAACAGGGAAACACATGTAAGATAATACTTTAGTAAGCAAACTATAACTTCATAAAAGCACAGTGACATCTGTGGTTTGGGCACAGGGGACATCCCTGAAAAGGTCACAGGAAAGGTGTCACTGGGTCTTAGAAACCTCTGGTGGAGGATCAAGAGGAAGGGTAGAGAATTTGTCAGCTCCCTCCTGTCTCTCACTGGTCAAATCTTCTTAGGGAGCCCTCCCTGGGTGGTTTGCTTCGTTGGAGCATCATCCCACACGCCCAAAGGTTGTGGGTTTGATTCCCAGTCAGGGCACATACCTAGGCTGGGGTTTGGTTCCCAGTCAGGGGTCATATGAGAGGCAACTGATCAATGTTTCTTTCTTACATCAATGTTTCCTTCTCTCTCTAAAATCAGTAAACATATCTTTGGGTGAGGATTAAAATATTTTTTTTATGGAACTTTAATCCACTCCCACTTCTGAATTACATTACTTGGCCACACTGGGCACCTGCTGGGTAAGCCCCAGCCTACATGGGCCTGGTTAAGTCAAACCTTGGCGGGGGAGCCGCTGTAGGTGTTGCGATGGGAACACCGCGGAAGCTGTGCCCCAGGAGAGGATGAGCTAACTGGTGGTATTTGGAGTACAGGCCACAGCAGCAGTGGCCATTGAACAACGTTGGGAGTGGAGGTGAGAAAATGTGGGAAGATGCGTAAACTGAGTCTGGTATGAATGTCACTTGACTAAAAAGAGATTTCATTCATATGTCTGAAATTTGAAGAATGCAGGGACCACAACTGGTACAATATTTTATATCTGGGCATTTTCTAGTTATTAGAAACAAACAGGGACAGGAAGCCCGGGATAAACAAATCATCTAACCGATATAGCCATCTTTGAGTCCTCCTTCCAAAGCCACCCTGCTTTACTTAATGCATTAAAAAACAACCTTGGTTTTAAATTGTTTGAAGCTTATTTGTAGCAAGAGGAAAACTAGTTATCATTTCCTTTTAGTTTCTCTCTCCCTTTTTTTTTTAGTTCTGTGATAATTGGTACTTTTTGGAACATTGTTGGGTTAAAAAAATAAAACAAATACTAGCGATCACAGTTAATAGTCAAGAGACAGTTCACTGCTTAGTTGGTGGTCCCTGGGGCATCTTTACTTTGATGGACGATTCTTAATAGCGCTACATTGTGTAACTTAGAAACGGAGTTCAAAAATCCCCAAGTGTCATAATACATAAGAGTTTCAAGGCTTTTTCCATCTGGAGAGTCTCGAAAATGGGATCTAAATAAAGAACTGAGCTTTTTATGGATCTGGGATTCCAAGTAGCTGTGTGTTGTCCTCACCTTAAACAGATAAAACTTAAAAAAAAAAAGTTGATTTTTTTTTTTAAGATTTTATTTATTTTTAGAGAGGGAAGGGAGGGAGAGAGAGAGAGAGAGAAACATCAGTGTGCGGTTGCTGGGGTACATGGCCTGCAACCTAGGCATGTGCCCTGACTGGGAATCAAACCTGCGATGCCTGGTTCGCAGCCCAAGCTCAATCCACTGAGCTACGCCAGCCAGGGCAAAAAAAAAGTTGATTCTTTAAATGACATGCAAACACAATGACATGAAAGTTGGGACTCCAGGAATGCAAGCCATCTGCTGTCCCATTTTGCTTTAGTGCACACCACCTTTGAAGGCTTGGACTCCGAACCCACTGTAGCGCCACCGTCTGCTACCCCACACTCTTCAATAGCAAAAAAGAGAAGTAGATGGTCAAATGCCCATTCCCATGAGGATATTTTTATCAGGGCTTTTAGAGTGTGTCATTTATCTCATTCTACACAGATGCTGCCTCCACATTTCCTGTCCACCCACTGCTGGACCCAGCCCTGGCCCCTTCTGGATGCTTCAGGAGGACACTTTATCAGAGTGATTGTTCATCATGTGTAAAAGCACACCATCTGGCACATGTGAATGCCTAAATTGCACTCTTTAGCCCTTCCCTGGCTCAGAGCCTACTACTCATGCACACAGGATGGCCAGCAGGCCCAGAGGCTGCAGAAGGAAGAGAAGCTATTGGAAAACATGAAATGCTCAACAGCTCTACAGCTGGAGACTCATGCTAGTGATGATTATTACTTCTGGTTACTTGTGAGGACCCACGGAAAGAGTACCCCCCAGCCAAGGTATGCCAGTCTCATTCCTACAACATGGTATTCCCTGACTAGGCAGCTTTGGTGACTGATTGCTTAACGCCAGAGATGTTTTCTTTGACTTGCCACACAGGTGATACATGGTAAATCCTTTTCAAAGTGAAAGTCTTCTGCGGGGCAGAGGCTACTACTGTCGTCTAGTGGGTTTATGGGTTTTGAAATTTTTCAGTCTCTTGTCAAAGTGCAAGTAGATCAAACAAACAAACAAACAAACAATCAAACAAACACCAAGCTAAGTGTTCCTAGATGAGGCAGTAAAGGAGAAAATTGAGGGCAGAAAAAGTCAGTGCTGGTGGGCTGGGAAGGGGAGTGAGATTCCTTCTCAGAGTCACCCCTGTTTCGTGTCAGGTGATGAAATACGAGATCAATTTCCCCTTTGCCACCTTTCTCAGGATCACCCTGGGAAACACAGTTAATGAGACTGAGGATGGCAGGTAACACAGAACCACTCAAACCTTATCACTTCACTCCCCCATGAAACCGCTTTTATGCTTTTCTACCAACTGCAACAGTCTCACCTCAAATACACACCCACGGTCTATGTTGTGAGCAACCATGTGGCATTCTAAGTAATTTATTATGAATGTGAGTAATTAAAATCTTTAGCTAGCCCTAGCTGGTGTGGCTAAGTGGATTGAGTGCTGGACTGCGAACCAAAGGGTCACGGCTTCGATTCCCAGTCAGGGCACATAACTGGGTTGCAGGCCAGGTCCCCAGTGGGGGTCATGTGAGAGACAACCACACATTGATGTTTCTGTCCCTCTCTCTCCCCATCCCCCTCTCTCTAAAAATAAATAAATAAAATCTTAAAAATCTTTAGCTAATTACTGTTTTCAGCGATTTACTCCTTCTTTGTTAAAGACTTTAACAAGGACTTGGAATGGGATCATGCCCTCCTATTTCAGATACATCCTTGGGTAGAGGAGACAGGTGAGTAACAGCTAGCCTATATTGAGATGCACATAAACCACAGCCCACACCGCCCATGTCTACGGGATTCTGTCCAAACTCTATGGCTTGCCCTACAAAGAGTTTTGGGGTCTGAGTTGCAGGGGCCTCTTCAGTGTCACTTCTTGTACTATTTGCTCCTGCTTACCAAAGGGCTGCAATTTCCCCAAATACACATTTCCTTTGCCTCAAACACCACCCTTTGCCAATTTCTTAATTTTGGAACATTTAACTTAATTAAGCTCTGATCAAGTGTTACTGCTTTTAGAAAGTCAGACTTCCCTGACCAGCTCTCCCCCATAACTCCATCCTCACTTGTGCAGGCCTCTTCTTCTGGGTTTTGCTCACACATTTGTTTCTCCCATTAGTTCCCTGAGGTCAGAAATTGTCTTCTTTCCTCTGTATCCCCAGTGTCTACCACACAGTAGATGCTTCTATTTGCTGATTAAAGAAAATTAGACCTGTTATACTTCCTACACACTGTTTTATATGTTGTTCATCTTTCATCATCAAATACTTACTAAGCAGCAAGATTTAGATGGCAGAGTGCAAACGATTATTCCTAGTTTTATTTTCTCTATTGTCTTTTCTTGGAATGAGAAAGTTAGTGATTGATTCCAGCCCAGTTAGTTGTTTGGATTTCCCCCCTGCTTCAAATCAGAGGTTCCACTTGGCTTTCTCTGTGCTTTGTAATTCAACACCAGCCTTGTTGGTAACAAGCAATGGGCTGTGATTTGATATGATTACAGTGAGCTATGTCTGCTTTGTGTGCATACATAAGACTGCTCAACTTGCTTGGACTCTGCTGCGCATCTAACAAGTTTTACATTATTTTTGCTTAGTGCCAAGTGAAGAATTATTTCCGTCTGAATGGAAAGGGAAAATACTTTAGTAAAAATAACTTCCAGGAGAAAGGGTTCTGGGAAGATGGCTGAGTAAGAAGGACCAGGAGTCTGTTTCCTAACCTAGATAACTATTGCACTGGCAGAATCTGTGTGATGTAAATATGGAGTCTGTTGAAGGCTTACAATTTGGAGGAGAAGAGTTGGAAGATAAATTGTGATTAATTTTGGTCAATTTCAGCTCTTCCCACAGTAGCAGCTGCTCACCCCCCACCCCCAGCCACATGCTGGCAGCTGTGCATGTGTTGCTGGAGCAGCCTGCACACAGCTTGCAGGAACACGGGTGAGCAAAAAGGACCTTGTCCTCCAAGTATTGGGGACCTGCATGTGTGCTGATTGCTGATTGCTGCTCCTGATCACAAAGGCGCAAAATCTCTCCTTACAAGTGGTTACTTGAAATGTAGATTAAACTCTCCAATCAAAAGACAGAGATTGGCAGAACAGATAACATCACATGACTCAACTCTATGCTGTCTACAAGAGACTCACCTGTGATAAAAAACACAAACAGCTTAAAAGTGAAAAGGCTGGAAAAAATATTTCAGACACAGAGTAACCAAAAGAGAACAGGGATAACTATACTATTATTAGATAAAATAGACTTTAAAATAAAAAAGTTACAAGAGACAAAGAAGGACATTATATATTAGGAAAAGGTTTAAATATGGCAAGAAGATAAAAATAATTATAAATGTTTACATGAAAGACCATCAAAATATATGAAGCCAAAGCTGGCAGAACTGAAGGGAGAAACGGAGTTCTACAAAAACAGAGACTTCATACTCCTCTCACAATAAGGAACAGAACAACCAGATAGAAGATAAGCAATGAAATAGAGGACTTAACACAATAAACCAACTAGATGTAACAGATCTATGCAGGACACTCTGTCAAATGACAACGGCATTTGTCTTAAGTTCACATGAGAAAATTTTTTCGGTTAGACCATATGTTAGGCTGAAAATTCTCAATATGTTTAAAGAGATAGGTATTATACAAATACAGTATTGTTACTGACTACAGTGGGATGCAGTTAGACATCAATAACATAAAGAAAATAAAAAATTCACAAAATTTTGCAAATTAACTAGATAATACACTTTTAAACAACCAATGGATCAAAGAAGAAATAACAAGAGAAACTAGAAAGTACTTAGAGACAAAAAGGAAAACACAACATACCAGAACTTATGGGATACAGTAAAAGTGATGCTCAGGGGGACACTTACAGCTATAAAGACTTGCATTAGGCCCTGACCAGGTGGCCCAGTTGGCTGGGTCGTTGTCCCGATAAGCCAGGGTTGTGGGTTTGATCCCCAGTCAGGGCACATATAAACCAATGAATGAATAAATAAGTGGAACAACAAACTGATGCCTCCCTCTGACCCCCTTCTTGTCTCTAAAATCAATAAACTTTAAAAATTAATAAAAAATGAAAAATCTCAAATCAACAACCTAAATTTACAACTTAAGGAACTAGAAAAAAATCAAATCTAGCAGGAGGAACAAAATAAAAAGCTAGAGATAAAGAAAAATGGGGAAAAAGAATAGAGATAAACAATATAGAAAATAGAAAACCAGTAGAGAAAATTAATAAAAGCAAAAGTTGTTTCTTCAAAAAGATCAAAATAATTTACAAATCTTCAGCTACATGGACTAAGAAAGAAGGAGAGAAGACTCAAATACTAAAATCAGAAATAAAAATGCGGCTGTTTCTACCAAATGGAAATAAAAAGGATTATAAGAGTATTATGAACAACTGTACATCAAAAAATTGGATAACCTAGATGAAATAGACAAATTCCTAGAAACACAAAACCTACCAACAGTAGAAAATAGGAATAGACCTATAACTAGTAAGAATATCAAATCAGTAATCAAAAATTTCTGAACAAATAAAAGCTCTGGACCTAATGGCCTCACTGGTAAAATTTGCCAAACATTTGAAGAATGAATACTAATCCTTTTCAAACTTTTCCCAAAAAACTGAAGAGGAGAGAACACATCTTAACTCATTCTGTGAGGCCATAGCCAAATAAAGACACTATAGGAAAAGAAAATTACAGATCAATATCCCTTATGAAAACATTGATGTAAAAATACTCATTGAAATGCTAGTAAACAAAATTCAGCAGCATATCAAAAGGATCATACACCATAGCCAAATGGGATTTATTCCTAAAATACAAGAATGCTTCAACATATGAAAATTGATCAATATATCACATGGACAAAATGAAGGGGAAAACCATATGATCATTTAGATGGATGTAAAAAATGCATTTGACACAACTCAACACACTTTCATGATAAATACACTCAACAAAATAGGAATAGAAGGAAACCACCTTCACATAATGAAAGCCACACATGAAAGACCAACAACAAACATAATACCCAGTGGGGAAAGACTGAAATCTTTACCCCCAACATCAGGAATAAGGGAAGGATGCCTACTTTCACCACTTCCATTCAACACAGTACTGAAAGTTCTAGCCAGGGAAATTAGGGAAGAAAAATAAGCAAAAGGCACCCAAATTGAAAAGGAAGAAGTAAAATCATGTCTGTTTGCAGATGATATCATCTTATATGTAGAAAATCCTAAAGACTTCACACGGAAAAGTACTTACATCTAATAAATGAGTTCAGCAAAGTGGCAGAATATAAAATCAGCACATAAAAGTCAATTGCATTTCTACCCATGAACAATATGAAAAGGAAATCACAAAACAATTCCATTTATAATAACATCAACAAGAATAAAGTATTTAAAAATTAATTTAATCAAGGAGGTGAAAGATGTACAATGGAAACTATAAAACATTTCTAAAAGAAATCAAAGACATAAATAAATGAAAACACATTCTATGATCATGGATTTGAAGTCTTAATATTGTAAAATTTCAATATTATCAAAAGCAATCTACAGATTGAATGCAATACCTGCCAAAATCCCAATGACACTTTTTGCAGAAATGGAAATACCCATCCTGAAATTCATATGCAAATTCAGGGGACCCAGGATATCCAACAATCTTGAGAAAAAAAGCAAATGGAAGAAATTATAATTCCTGATTTCAAAACTTACCACAAAGCTACAATAATCAAGACATTGCTGCCTTGGCATAAAGACAGACATGTAGACAGACCAATGGAACAGATAAAGAGCCCAGAAATAATAAGCACAATGTATATGATCAAATCATTCAGTGGGGAAATAACAGTCTTTTAAATACTGCCTGGAACAGTAAATACCTGCATGCAAAAGAATGAAGTTGGACCTTTACCTAAGAACACATACAAAATTTGACTCAAAATCAAAGATCTAAATGTGAGACCCAAAACTATAAAACTTTTATATCTAGGTATATGCCCCAACCTGACCAGGGATCAAATCTGCAACCTTATGGTGTACAGGATGGTGCTTCAACTAACTGAGACCCCTGGCCAGGGCTAAAACTATAAAACTTTTAGAAGAAAACATATGGCAAAATCTTCAGGACATTAAATCTGGTAATGATTTCTAGGATATGACACTGAAGGCATAGACAACACAAGAAAAAATATAGACAAACTAAACTTCGGCAGAATAAAAAACTTTTGTGCAACAGAGAAACTATCAGTAGAATAAAAAGTAATCCATGGATGGGAGAAAATATTTGCAGATCACATATCTTGTAAGAGAGTCATATGCAGGAAATATAAAGAACTCTTGAAACTCATGAACAAAAAAAACAAACAACCCAATCGAAAATGGGCAAAGTACTTGAATAGACATTTCTCCAAAGAAGATATACAAATGGTCAATAAACTCATGAGGTGTTTGATATCACCAATAAATATGGAAATGCAAATCAAAACTAAAGTGAGATACCACTTTTAATAAATTTTTTACTTAATAAAAATAAAAATTGCAAGTTTAATAGTTTTTAACAAAGAAAACAATCATCTGCATGCTACAAATATTTCTTTATTGCTGTGTTAAATTATTTTGACAACTGTATGACTAAACTGATCTAAGTTGTATGACTAAATTTTAGATTTTATTGATTAAATTTTAGAGAGAGGGGAATGGAGGGAGAGAAACATTAATGTGTGGTTGCCTCTCAAGCGCCCCCTGCTGGGGACCTGGCCTGCAACCCAGGCATGTGTCTTGACTGGGAATTGAGCCAGTGACCTTTTGGTTCACAGGCTGGTGCTCAGTCCACTGAACCACATGAGCCAGGGCTAAACTGTATGACTAAATTTTTATTGCATAATTTTTATAATTACATTTTCTCATATGTACTGTCCAAATGTGTTACTAATTTTTTGTTGTCTTTTCTGTATGTTTTTTAAAATGAATCCCTATGTTTGAGAATTATATCTACCCATTATGATGACTACTATAAAAAAACACCCCAAAATACCAAGTGAAAATGGAACCCTTGTGCATTGTTGGTGGGAATGTAAAATGGTACTGCCACTGTGGAAAATGATGTGGTAATTCATCAAAAAATTAAAAATAGAATTATTATATAATTTAGCAATTTTGGGGGGCATATACCTAAAGGAATTGGAAGCAGTGTCTCAACGAGATATTTATTCATAGCAGCATGATTCATTACAGCTAAGACATGGAAGAAACCCAAGTGTCCATTGGCAGATAAATGGATAAGCAGTGTGTGGCATATACATTTGATGGAATATTGTTCATTCTTTTAAAAGGAAGGAAATTCTGCAATATGCTATAACATGTATGAGCCTTGAGGACTTTATTCTAAGTGAAATAAGCCAGTCATTATACTATGTACAATAATCCCACAAATACTATGTATAATAACCCCACAAATACTCTATGATTTCACTTGTATGAGGTACTTATCATAGTCAAAAATATACAGTCAGAAAGTGTAATGGTGGTTGCCAAGAGCTGAGAGACTGGGGGAGAATGAGGAGTTATTGTTTCATAGATAAACTTCAGTTTTATAAGACCTAAAGAGTTATGAGATGCATGGTGGTGATGGCTGAGCACAACAGTGTGAATGTGTTTAATGCCACTGAACCGCACACTTAAAAATGGTTAAGACAGTACATTTTATGTGATAGTAGCACCCCTTATCTATGGGGGATATGTTACTTGAAACAACAGATAGTACTGGACCCTGTATATACTATGTTTTGTCCTCCACATGCACACATCTTTGGCATATCTGAATTGCTGGCATCACCATGCCTGTGCTTTGGGGCCACTGTTAAGTAAAATACATTTGACCCTTGAACAACACCGTGGCAGGAAAGTATTAGAGGCACTGACACTCTTACCCCATGCAGTCGAAAATCAGCATATAACTTTTGACTCTGCAAAAACTTAGTTGGCCTTCCACGTCCATGGATACCCAACTGTGAATCGAAAAAATTGACTCTTGAACAACATGGGCTTAGAAAATCCACATAGGAGTGGACCTGCACAGTTCAAACTAGTGCTGTACAAGGTCAACTCTAAGGGGTACTTGAACACAGGCACTGCAATACCGTGACAGTCAATCTCATAACCTAGATGGCTACTAAGTGACTAAAAGGCAGGTAGTGCCAATAGTGTGGACATGCTGGACAAAGGTATGTTTCACATCCTGGGTGAGGCAGAACAAGACGGAGATTTCATCATGCTACTCAGAACGGTGTGCAATTTAAAACATATGGATTGTCATTTCTGAATTTTCCATTTCATATTTTTGAACTGCAGTTGACTACAGGTTTCTGAAACTTCAGAAAGCATTTGCCACATTAATAAAAGAAAAAAAACCTTTTTCCAGTATACAATTATTTGATACCAATCAGTTAAATTAACTTTTTAGAAAACTCAATTTTTACCAGCTTTGAAAAGCCAATGAATAAAAGTATTAACATCAGACAAGACTGTTCTTTGTTTTCCTTATTAGAAAATAGGTCTTCAATATTTTGTCAAGTTTTCTCATAATCTGACCAAACAAATTAAAATTTATATTTATAATTCTATGTTTTTTGTGTATAATTATAATATCAGAGCTCAATATATTTTCCTTTTACAAGCAATGATTGCTCCCCAAGGTCATTAAATTACAACTCATTTTTTATCTCTAAAGAAATGATCTAACTTATGGAAAGGCTCATTTTTCACTGAAGAGATTACAATAAATTATTTATATAGTTAGAATGAACAGCAAGGTAACATTTGTTACAAAGGATTTATGTCCTAGCATTAAAGTTGACATTTAAGTCACTGATTTGAAAAAAAAGGGCTATGGCCAGAACCCCCAAACAACAAACACACATCACCCTCACGAAAGTTGCAGATCCATCCTTGCAGGTGTAGGCAGGGTTCTGAGTGGCATTCACACTGCATCAAAAGAAAATTACTTGGATGTTTGTCATCTTAAGATTGAGAAACAAGTGGGGCAAAAATGTTCACCCTTTGCAGGTAACAAGACTGACAACATGAAGGTTAAGTTTCTATTTCCCAAAAGCGCCTTTATAGCAATGTTGAAAATGTATTCTTCTTGAGGCCGCACGAATGTTTCATTTATTGGTGGCCAGTTAAGCTTGAATCTCAGGTGCCACCAACAAAGTGTTTGCTTTGAGCACGTGTGTTTGCTGGTTTACCTGAAGGCATATTTCTTTTACTTTAAATTCTTCCAAGAATGCCTCTTAGCTATTTACTACTAAATGAGTATTGCCTTCGTGAGTTTCTAATATCTGGCTCCTATAGACAACTAGGGAGGTACGCTGAACAAAACAGAGGTCCTTTTGGGCTGAGGCACGAGCAGGGTGGAGACTGGAGAGGGAGGGGTCAGGCCAGGATGCGTGGGTGGGAGGGAGACTGAAGCTCTGTTCTGCATCCTCACCTCCATGGCCAAAGCTGTTATCTCCCATTTCATGTTCAAAAGAACATTTTAATGTTCTTTTGTCAAGCTGTATATCTGTTCATTATTAAAACTTCAACGTAAATATGGAAACAAATTTGTTGAGGAATATCACTAGTTAATGAAGTAGAAGTCCTGTGGTATGTGGCAAATTTTTTACTGGAAAGTATTATCCTCTCTTGACATTGAGACAAGCTGTTTCTTCTCGATTTTGAAATAGAATAATTGTTTCCAAGCATGTTTGCTATTTGCCAGGCTGTCTGGTCTTACAGGAATGTCCTCTGTCCATCAGAGAACAGTAAATATACTGTAGAGAAGACTTCAGGGGAAAGGGAACATGTAATTTACTTGATAGAATTCCAGACTTTGGTGTTGTTATTTCCTTGGTTCAGTGAGTCCTTTCCAAAATCATCTAAGTGTGTGTAACCACCATTCTTTGGGAGATAGGAGAGAAGATACATGGTCATTCCTTGGTTCTAAGTAAGTCTTGTTGGTATGACCATTCAAACACAGCAATCACCTTTAACACCAGAAACATTTAACATCTGTCCAGCTCTGGCAGCACTGGAGGGACTCCAGCATGAGGTCCCTGGAATCCTAGGGAATTAGCCAAGGTGTTGTGATGGACACACGCCTGTTCAATGAAGGGTTTGTTGCCTTAGCTGCTCAAGTGCTGGTGGCAGACAGTAGGATGACCAACCATTCCTGTTTACCTGGTATTTTTTCAGTACTAAAATCAGCACGGTCCTGGGAAATAGGGGTGGTTGAGCACCCTACGAGACAGTGTTTAGCTCTCAGTGGTTATCTCAGCTGCAGAGAGTTACCTAGTGTAAGGTCAGGTCCCTTCTCAGCATGGCTCACATCTAATGACTGATCTGTGAGGGAGCATAACAGGCCTTAGCCATCTGGGTCCATCCAGCTCTAGAGCTTCATGGTGGGGCCAGCGGAGGCTGTCACTGAGTCTGTATCACAGCTGGACCTCCTTCTCCTTTTCATGCTTTGGATCCCAACAGTGCTTCTTAATGAACATCCTGGATGCTAAACTCAATCTTGAAGGCACTCCCAAGGGACCCTAAAAAGTACAGTGGTCCATGATCCAGGCTTCTGTCACAAGAGTATATAAGTTTATTAGCATTTGAACTTTTTTCATAGATACCATCAAATGGTGTTTCTTTGCTTTTGTCTGGAATCATGGGAATGCTTAGAAAACAGTGAATCTCTTGAGTTGACCAGAAGCCATGATTAATAATTATATATTTTCTCACTAATGTTCCATTTAAATGTTTAAATGTGGTTTTATACACATATTTAAAAATCTGTACTCCAAAGATAGGGTGAATATATAATAAAGAAGTCCTTGAATTATAGGGCATCTTTTGGTGGCCATTGGTCAGACAAGGTCACATAAAGCTACTGACTCAAGCTAATTTCATTTTGGGATTTTTTGTAGGGAGTAGGAGTGGCTGGAGTAGTTTGCAGAGCCATCTGCTAAAGGCTTTTGCTTTTAAGAATGGTGTTTTCCTCAGTATGGAACTTCCTCAGAAAACTAAAAATGGATCTGCCTTTTGACCCAGCAATTCCACTGCTGGGACTATATCCTAAGAATCCTAAAACACCAACCCAAAAGAACCTTTGCACCCCAATGTTCATAGCAGCACAATTTACAATAGCTAAGTGCTGGAAGCAACCTAGATGCCCATCAGTAAATGAATGGATCAAAAAACTGTGATACATTTACACAATGGAATTCTATGCAGCAGAAAGAAAGAAGGAGCTCCCACCCTTTGCAACATCATGGATGCAACTGGAAAGCATTATGCTAAGTGAAATAAGCCAGGCAGTGAAAGATAAATACCATATGATCTCACCTTTAACAGGAACCTAAACAACAAAACAAAGAAACAAGCAAAATACAGTCAAAGACACTGAAATAGAGGACAGGCAGAAAGTGACCAGAGGAGAGAGAAGAGGGAATTTCAGGGGAAAAGGGGAAGGGTTTACAGGAACAAAGTTAAAAGACACATGGATGAAAACTAGGGGGAGGGTGGTAATGGGAGGGAAATTGGGAGGGAGGGGTGGGTGGGCTGGATTCGGAGTAAAGGGGAGGAAACTGTACTTGAACAATGATTAAAATAAAATTAAAAAAAGAATGGTGTTTTCCTTTGGCTCCTCTGATTGCTATAATTATCTCAGGTGATAGATTTATAATATTGATGATAATAAACCCAAACTCAAGGTCTTATGGCTCCTCCACCTCTATTTATCCCCCTCTCTGAGTAGTAATTCCTAGTTCAAATTCTTGAGAACCTGACCTGCAACAAAGTCTGGCGTGAAAAGATGAGTTGTATCAACCTCCATGCCTTGAATTGGTGGCCCTTTCCTTGGGTGTCCATCTTTGTCCTGCCAGCTGGTCATGTGATATGACCAGCACAATCACCTGGAGCTACTCATTCAAAGTGGGCTGTAAGTAGGGCAGGTATTGACTGACATGTCCAGTAGTGGTGGGTGAAACTGGAACATGGTTTAAATTTTTACTCTAATTCTAATTAAGTCCAAACTTGGAACATTTCTGACTTTTAAAAGCAGATTTCATTTGGCAGCATACCATGGCCAAACTGAAGATTAGGAAGATACTTTCAAATGAAAAGTGTAGCATGTGTTGAAATATACCCAGCATTATTCCAATGAAAGATGATATTGCTACCATGACCCCTCTGCACAAGTTAGTGCCAAAATTAGAAGAGGGAAGGAGACAAGAACTTTAGTGTTTGGATTAATAGAAAATTAAAATATTTTATGATACCCACAACACAAAGGGAAGTAGTCAAACAGGCTTTTGCTTCCCCAATCACAAGACAACCAATACCACACTCATGAAGCCAGAATATCTTCTTTTTCTAAAAGATTTTATTTATTTATTTTTAGAGAGAGAGGGAGGGAAGGAAAAAGAGAGGCAGAGAAACATCTAGGTGCAGTAGCCTCTCCAGTGCTCCCTACTGGAGACCTGTCCTACAACCCAGGCATGTGCCCTGACTGGGAATCGAACTGGTGACCCTTTGGTTCACAGGCCGGCACTCAATCCACTGAGTTGCACCAGCCAGGACCCAGAATATTTTCTAGTGCTCTATGATTAGGGTCAAGATTGATGATAAAATATTACCAAAAATTCACATATCAGCTCCATAAATTCTATTTTTAAAAATCACAATACTCTAGGTAGAAAGTAGGAAAGAGTAAAAACATACCCTTAAGCAACTAGTTGAAAATAACCATGCAAATCTATAACAATATAAGGTTCATTTACCTTGAGATAATAATATCAGTTCCTAGGCAGACAATGAGACAAAGGAAGACAGGAAATATCTGTCTTGAATTCTTTCCAATTCTGCACACATATTAGGTGTCTTTAAGAATACTTTTTGAGAGGTCTCTATAGCACTGGACCTCTGCAACATTAAATTATTAATACTGTTTGGCAAAAAATCTTGCCTATTACAGTTTTTAGCCTTTCTAGTTTTAGATATGTCTTACTTCACATAAAAATGTAGACTAGCAAAGCTGACTGTACAAAAATTTCCATTTCCTTTGCTATAACAAATGATCCTGTGATGGGCAATCTTCTTCCCACGAGGGAGGAAAAGAACTCCAAAGTTTGAGCAAAACTTCTGATGACAAGTGAATTAATGTAGAGATTAGCTACGTGACATTAGGGACATTACAGTCCTGACAGTGCTTTTCTTCTCGTGGTTTCCCTAAAATCAGGATCTCCTTTTAGCTACCTCTTTTTTTTTCTCTCTCCAGAGGCATTTTTTTCCTATGCTTGTGGGCTTATCAGTCCCCTAGTGTAGCTCTACTAATGCTGTGGGTATGTCCCTACAGTAGGACCAACAATAGGACCTTGATTTTCTTTTTCTCTGGTCTCACTGTTTACTAAATTTTTGTTGAAACTCTCATTTCTCACCTTGGTTACTGCAAGCCTCCTGATGAATCTTACTGCTTCTGTCAGAATTACCTAGCATGAGGGAAAGGCTCTTCATGGTGTGGGTCCTACTCACTTCCTCATCTCACCTCTCACTCCTCACATTTCCTCCAGCTGCATCAAACATATTGTAGTTCACATGTGTCATTCATGTTCTGTGGGGCCTGTGGCATATCCTGTCTTGATCTGGTGTTTTTCAACATTGTCCACATAGCCCTGCTGTATCAACCAAGGTTCCAGCAAACAGGAACCTGAGGAGAGCTGAATAAAATCACTATGTATTAGGGTGTGGGAAGACACAAAGAAGCCACATGGATAAAATAATACTTTGGTGGGGCATTGGTCCAGGCACTAGGCTGGAAAGGGTGAGGGGAGTCCTTATCTGACCCTGGAGACAGAAAGAGGTATGAAGACAGCCAGCTGAATGAGCTTTGACTCTTTGAAGCAAACCCCCAGGATGGCCATTCCTCAGAGGCAGTCTCCTCTCTTCAGTCTCCTCCCTTCAGTCATGTCCTTTTTTCCTATCTCTGCAAGCGCTCACCTTTGGCTGAACCCCACCAGAAGGCACAGGGCATTCCTTGATGCAGTCCCTTGATGCAGTCCCTACTGGTTGGCCCCTTAAGGCACAGGGTGGGGAAGGGGGAAGTGTGGCTTGGTAGAGTAAATGAAGATATCTGGTGCGCCCTGAATCAGAGTCATGTGCAGGACTCCATGAAGAAGCAGACTGTTGAGGCCTACCCTGCCTGCTGAATCAGAATCCCTGTTGTTGGAGCCCAGGAATCTGCATGCAGCAGAAACGATGAGCTATCCAATGAAGCTTAGCTCCACTTCTATAGTGCGAAGTGCCGGCTGGAAGTGATGTGCATTTGGGGACTACTTTGTATGTAGACGAAGCCATATGTCACAGTTTTACTAACAGGATGTCAGTGGAAGCAAGTATGTGAAGTTCAGTATTCTCTGTTTCCCTCTCCTATCAGAACACAGAGAATTCAGAGGCCCTACAGTTTAGTAGAACCACAAGATAAAAGGAGTTGGGGGCCCTGGAGCATCACAAAGAGGAAAGCATCCCATCAGCTAGAGCATCACAAGAAATAAACTTTGAAAAAAGTTATTATAAAACACTTGAAACATTAACAAAATTAGAGAGTGTAATGAATCACATTTACCTATCACTCAGATTCAACAAGTATCAAGATTTTCCATATTAGCTTAACCATCCCTTTGTAAAGTAAATATCGTAAATTGTGTCATTTCATCCTTGCATACTTCACTATGCAGCTCTTAAAAAAATGTGTTCTTACTTAACCACAATATCAGATTACACCTAATAAAATTATTAACAATTTTTTGGGATCATCTACAAAATCCACATATTACATTTAATTGTTGTGTATCTTTCTTATAGAGTTGTCCCCTTTACCAATGTTACCTTCATCCTTGTCTTGCTGCAGAAAGTAAGTCAGTTCTGCAAAATGTCCCCCATTCCGGATTCATAGTTTGCTTCCTTGTGTTGTTGTTACTTAGCTTGTTCTTCTATCCCTGTAATTCTTTTAAGTTAACAGCTTACACTGGACATTCTAGATCACAGGTGGCAAACACAAGGCCCGCGGGATGAATATGGCCCTCCACCTTGTTTTATCTGGCCCAGCACCTTGTTTATACCCAGTGGCAGTGCCGAGCTCCTTGCCCCTAGTTAAGGAGGAGTTACATTTATACAGTCCTAAAATTACATTCAGCCCTTTGAAGGAAAATGTAAGGCTGATGTGGCCCTTGGTGAAAATGAGTTTGACAACCCTGCTTTAGATTCAAGCTCAACTTCCCCTGGCAGAATACATTATGGTGTTAAATATTGGTGGGTTTTTTTCTTTTTTTGGTAAAAATGCAGAGTATTAGAGAAATACTAGCTATTGTAGCAAAGAGTGCCTAGTGTTCCAAACAGACCCTGCAGTTGAAATGTCCCCTGTCCTCTTTGTTGGATTCTTATCTCTTGAAACCCAGTTTGGAATTCCTGAAGTTTATGAGAAGCTTACTAATGTCTCCCTTCCTTTGCATGGACTAACATTATTTGCTGCAAAAGTTTTTATATGTCTCTTATAACACTCACTTATCACATTAATGATATATACCAAGTTCTGTCCAGAAAAAAATTCAGCCATTGTTAATACAATGAGAATGATTTGGGTGGCATTGATGTAACCTGGCAGCTGAGGAGAGTGGGCTGGAATGCACATGTGTGAACAATGATGACTTCACTGTACTAGTCAGTGGGGGTGGTAGAGGCTGTTGAGTGAGCATGTGTACTCTATGGCCATCACATTAAAAATGACTGAGTGGGTAGAGTAATGAATCTCAATCAAATTTTACATTAAGCTTGAATATTCCTTTATAGAAACTACTTACATGATTCATTTCAGGGCTTTCAGGAATGAGGCAATATGTGTAGCACAGATAAAAGCATGGCACAAACTTCAAAGTCACAGCAAAATCAAAACCATGTTAACTGTGTTTTTTGATTGGGAAGATTTTGTCTATCATGAGTATGCCTCTCCAGGCCAAACAATTAATAATTAGTACTACCTCAATGTTCTCTGTCAGTCAAGAGATGCAGTTCCATAAAAAATGGCTCTGGCTATGGGCAACTGGTGATTGGCAGCTTCATCATGACACCGTGCCTGCTTATTCATCACACATCATACAGTTGTTTTTGCAAAAAATCAAATCCCCCAGGTGACTCAGCTCCCCTACAGCCCAGATTTGGTACCCTGCGACTTCTGGCTTTTCCTTCCTCCCCACAAAACTAACCTTCACCTTTGAGAGGGAAGAGATTTCAGATTGTCAATGAGATTTAGGAAAATACGAGAAGGCAGCTGATGGAGATTCCAACAAAGGATTTTGCAGAATGTGTTGAACTGTGGAAGAGCTGCTGAGAGAACTGTGAGATCCCAAGGGGTCTACATTGAAGGGGACTAAGGTGTCATTTTGCTATGTACAATGTAGCTTGTATCTTGACTCTTCTTCAGTAAATGTCTCTATTTTTCATATTACATGGCTGGATACTTTCTGGACAGACTCATATGCTAGTATTACAAGATGAAACTCAGTCTTAGATTTTGCTGAGGGACAGAAAGCAACCAATCCTTCATCCAAAATGAGATGCTATATACCTCTGCAGAATTTGCAAAGGAGTTTGTTAGAAACCCACACCTATATATATGATCAATTAATCTATGACAGAGGAGGTAAGAATGTACAATGGAGAAAAGACAGTCTCTTCAGTAAATGGTATTGGGAAACTGTACAGTTAAATGCAGAGGAGTGAAACCAGACAACTTTCTTAAACCATATACAACAATAAATAAATTAAAGGCTTAAATGTAAGACCTAAAACCATAACACTCCCAGAAGAAAACACAGGCAGTAAACTCTGACATTGCTCTTAAGTAATTTTTTTTTTAATATTTCTCCTTGGGCAAGGAAAACAGAAGAAGAAATAACACATGGGACTACATCAGAATAAAGAGTTTTGCACAGAGAAGGAAACAATCAACAAAACGAAAAGACAGACTACTGAATAGAAGAAGATATTTGCCAATGAAATATTTAATAAGGAGTTAATATTTAAAGTACAGCAGTGGGCAAAAGTAGGCTTACAGTTGAGTTCATGAAACACAGAATGTATTCTTATAGTATTAATTATTGTATTACAACTGTAAACTTACTTTCGCCAACTCCTGTAGATAAGAAAATCATCCAAATTAACACCAAAAAAATTTGATTAAAAAATGGTAGAAGACCTGACTAGATGTCTCCCCAAAGAGGTCATACAGGTGGCCAATAGACATATTAAAATATGCTCATCAGTAATCAGCAAGGAAATGTAAATTAGCCACAACGAGCAATCACCTCACACCTGTCAGAATGGCCATCACTAATAAATCAACAAAGCACAAATGTTGGCGAGGATGTAAACAAAGGGGAACATTCACACACTGTTGGTGGGATTTTAAATTGGTGCAGACACTGTGGAAAACAGTATGCAGGTTCCTCAAAAATTAAAAATGGAACTACCATATGACCCAGTAATCCCACTTTTGAGTATTTATCCAAAGAAATCCAAAATTACACTTCAATCCAAAGAAGTGTAATTTAAAAAAAATCACACTTCTCCAAGGAGGACATTTAGATGGTCCATAGACATATGAAAAGATTCTCAATGTCACTAATCATCAGAGAAATACAAATTAAAACCACAATGAGGTACCATCTCACATCTGTCAGAATGGCTACCATTAATAAAACAACAAACAACAAGTGCTGGTGAGGATGTGGAGAAAGGGGAACAGTTTTGTACTGTTGGTGGGAATGCAGACTGGTGCAGCTACTGTGGAAAGCAGTATGGGGATGCCTCAAAAAATTAAAAATGGATCTGTATTTTGACCCAGAGATTACACTTCTGGGAAAATATCTGAAGGAACCTATAACACTAACACAAGCACTCCAATGTTCATTGCAGCATTATTTACAAACATCAAGATATGGAAGCAGCCCAAGTGTTCATCAATAGATGAGTGGATAAAACAACTGTGGGACATTTACACAATGAAATACTACTTGGCCACAAAAAAAGAAAATTTTACCATTTGCAACAGTATGGATGGACCTGGAGAACATTATGCTAAGTGAAATAAGCCAGTCAGAGAAAGACAAGTATTATATAATTTCACTCCTATGTGGAATATAATGACAAAACTGAACTAATGAGCAAAATAGAGACAGACTCATAGATAGAGAGCAGGATGACAGCTAGTGGGGGGAGTTTAGGGGGTGGAGGGATTGAGCAAAAAGGAAAAAAGACTCATGGACATGGACAACAGTGTGGTAGTTGCTGGAGGTAGGGAAGTAAAAGGGGACTAAATGGTAATGGAAAAAATACACTAAAGATTAAATAAAAAATAAAAAATCATATGCAGCCCTATGTTTATTACAGCATTATTTGCAATAGCCAAGATATGGAAGCAACCTAAGTGTTTATCAATAGACAAATGAATAAAGCAGATATGGTATGTATGTATAATAGAATATTACTCAGCCATAAAAAGAATGAAATCTTATCATTTGAACAACATGGGTGGACTTAAAGAGTATTATGCTAAGTGAAATCAGTCAGGCAGAAAAAGACAAATACCATAGGATTTTACTTATATGTGGTATCTAAAAACACAATAAACAACAACAACAATAACAATAAGACCCAGAAACAAATTCATAGATACAGAGAACAAATTGATGGTTTTCAGTTGGGAGGGGACTTGGAGGGATGGGTAAAAAAGGTGAGGGATTAAGATGTGCAAATTGTCAGTTGTAAATTCATTCACCATGGTGTGAAGTATAGCACAGGGAATATAGTCAATAACATTGTAATAACTATGTATGTGCCAGGTGGGTCCTGGATTTATAGGGTTGATCACTTTGTAAGGCATACAAATGTCTAATCACTATGTTGCACACCTACAACTCATATAATATTGTATGTCAACTGCAATTGAAAAATAAAAACAAAAATAAAAACAAGCTTTGTTCTCTGGCTATCTCCAGGCCATATACCTGAGAGTTAAGATTTCAGTCAAGAAATCGGAACTTAGAAAAAAGGATTTCTTTATAGAGGGTTATTAATGTGCTGTAGGCCTTTTCTACATCATGGAAGGAGAGTGGATGGTTCTTTCCTTTTCCTCAAGCTTAGTGATCAGGGCTTCCACGAACTAGGAGAGATTGATCTACATCCCCTGTCATTTGGGGACAGAATGAAACACTCCCGAAGGATCTAAAGGCAAGACGCTGTGGTAATTAGCCAGAGGCAACAGAACAAAGAGAGCGAGACCAGGCTGCTCTGGGAGCCAGCAGCACTTCCCTTGACAGGTGTGCTCTGGTGTGAAGAAGAGGGCCGACTTAGAGCTAGTTCAAACTCTGCCCGGAAGGGCCCCCTAGGTGCAGGGTGGTCTGAGTGGGCAGATCTAAGCAGCCACCCAGAAAAAAATGCATCATCCATGTCAGAATAGGTTCCTTTGTAATGGCTACCCAGGACTTTGGAGCAGGCTTAGGCTGGAGAAAGGAGAATTTTTTTATTTTAAGTCCTCACCAGGAGATACATTTATTGATTTTAGAGAGAGAGAGGAAGGGGGAGGCACTAAGCAAGACTGATGTGACAGAGAAACATCAGTCAGTCGTCATCTGGTACGTGCCCCGACTGGGATGAACCTGCTACCCAGGCATGTGCCCTGACCCGAGATCGAACCCATTTTTGGTGAATGGAATAACACTCCAAGCAACTGAGCCACCTGGCCAGGGAGGAAAGAGAATTTTTAACTTTAGATGAAATTTTGAGTTTTGACAGAGAATAAAATACTGAAACAATCCTGTGTTTTTTCCCCTCTAGAATTGACCACAGGACCTGGGATGTAACAAAAAGAAAAAAAAAAAAAAAGAAATTGTCCCAGTTTTCTTCCCAGGGACAAGGAAGAACTTGCTGTACAGAGTGAGTCAAAACAGCGAGTTGGGGAGAGCAGAACATTTCCAGCCACAGGCTCGAGACCTCTAACTCAACTCATAGTCCCACGTGTCTGATGCTTCTTCCCTTGAGGGCAAAGACTGCTCTACCCAATTTCATTTCTTAAAAGTTCTTTGTGCACGGGCACTTGGTTAAGGTCTGGCAGTTTGAGTACAGGTGGTGGAAACATATTATAGTTTAGCAAATGTTTAATTCTTTAGTCTAGATCTCAAGTGAATCTGTTCCCTACTTTGTCTATTCCAAAGTGTTGAGAAACAAGTACCTGTGTCTGCATGGCGCAGAGAGGAAATCATTTATCACAAGAGAAATTATTGAACAATATTCACTGGTGAGACTGAGTTACTTTTCATGAAGAGTACAGCTTTCTCCAACTATTAATCAACTATTAATCTCTTTATATTTTCCAGATGTAGTACTGATAGGATTTTAACTTCTAGCCCAATGTTGTATGATAAGCAATTAATTTTGGAACATCCCTTAAATATGTTTCCCTCTGAGATATTAGACAAGGCCTATCGAGGGAATCCAAAGTGCTGTTCACTGCATGAGAAATTTTAGGCTTGGTACATCTCTGCCGATTCTTTATCTCTGACTTCAGATTGAGGTGGACTGCTGTAAATATTCTGCATGTACATTTGTGCATACACACTACTATGAGCATTTGGGGTCCTAGTTGTTTTCCTTGTGAAATGAGGATTGGCCCAGTCGATGAAGGTCCTCAGGTCAACAGAGTTTATCTAATCATCTCTGGCAACTCTTGGCCTGTTACAACTCTTCAAGGGAGTGAAAGAAGATGTATGAACAAACTGACCTAGCTGATGAGGTCAGGGGTCGAATGGGTCAGCCCCACAAACTCTCCTGCCCGGTTAACTTCCAGAGTCGGTGCCCATCATTCCTTTTGGCATGGGGCAGCCCTGGTCTGGAACTTGTTTCCAAGTAACTACTGAGGAATATATGCAGTTTTTTTTGTTCTGTGAGTTGCAAATGAAGGGTTTGGAGGCCCCACGCAGAGTACGTGGGGCATTGTGCCATGAAGCACGTGGAAAATCTACTTCCAGGTAAGAGATACAGGTCTTTTTGTCTGGGTGATCACAGTCTGTGTAGGCTACCAACTCAGCATTCTTTTCTTTGACCGAGACTTTAAAAAACTTGATCACCTTCAACTGTGAACTTCATTTTTATTTTCAGGTTCTTCAATGACAAGAGGGGGATTAATTAGCCAACATGTTCCTTCTTTGTTTATTATTTTCTGATTAGTTTCATCTCAATACAACTCCATCTATCAGCTCAGTGCAGGGTACCATTGAAATAGCTTTAGTGACAAAATGTACAGATAATTTTATAAAAATTAGAAAATTCAGAGAATCAGACAGTAAATTGCCATAATTCTGTTACATATTGTCACTGTTACTACTTGTATTCATTTGTTAGGGCGGCCATAACAGTCTGGGTGGCTTATAAATAACAGAAATTTATTTTCCAGCAGACCTGAAGGGTAGCAGTCCAAGATAAGGAGTCAGCAGGGTTGGTTTCTTCTGAGGCTTCTCTCCTTGGTTTGTAAATAGTTGTATCCCTCAGTCTTCACATGGTCTGTGCTGTGTGTATCTGTGTCCACATTTTCTCTTCTCACATGAACACCAATTCTGTTGGATGAGACCCTACCCTAAAGACCTTATTTATCCTTGAATACCTCTTTAAAGATCCTATCTGCAAATACAGTTGCCTTCTGAGGTAGTTGGAGGTTGGGACTTTAGCATATTAATTTTGGGGGGACACAAGTTAGCTTTTACACTACTTTAGTGTATATTCCTATGTACCTTAATCATAATAAACATTTACTTTATGAATTTGGATTATGCATCAGATAATAAAAATACACTAAATAAAAATTTTTCTATGTTAAATATTCATCAAATATACTTAGTGCTGAACTCCATCTGAGTTTAAAAAATACATTTAAACTTTTGAAATATTTGTTCTATATCTGTAAAATATGTCATTGGTATTTTAATAGGGATTGCGTTGAATCTACAGATTGCTTTGGGAGTATGGATATTTTAATGATATTGATTTTTCCCATCTACGAACATGGTATATGCTTCCATCTGTTTGTGTTTTCCTTAATTCCTTTTTTCAGTGTTGCATAGTTTTCTGAGTATAGGTCTTTTACCTCCTTGATTAGGTTTATTCCTAGGTACTTTATTTTTCATGTTGTTATAGTAAATGGGATTTTTTTCCCTTAGTTTCTGTTTCTGATATTTCATTGTTCGTGTACAAAAATGCCTTTGATTTCTGAATATTAACTTTGTATCCACCATTTTGTCAAATATACTTATTAGGTCGAGTAGTTTTTTGGTGGAGCCTATAGAGTTTTCTATGTACTCTATGATGTCTGCAAATGATGACAGTTTTACTCCCTTTCCTATTTGGGTGCCTTTTATTTCTTTTTCTTGTATGATTGCTGTGGCTAGAACTTCCAATAATATGTTGAATAAAAGTGGTGAAAATGGACATCCTTCTCTTGTTCCTGATCTTAGGGGGAAAGATTTTAGTTTTTGCTCATTGAGTATGATGTAGGTTGTGGGTTTCTTGTATATGGCCTTTATTATATTGAGGAATGCTGTCTCTATTCCCACTTTGCTCAGTGTTTTTACCATAAATGGGTGCTGTACCTTATCAAATGCTTTTTCAGCATCTATTGATATGATCATGTGATTTTTGTCTTTTATTTTGTTTATGTGATGTATTATGTTTATTTGCAAATACTATACTGTCCTTGCATCCCTGGGCTGCATCCCACTTAATCATGGTATATGATCTTTTTAATGTGTTGCTGGATCCGGTTTGTCAATATTTTGTTGAGGATTTTAGCATCTATGTCCATCAGTGATATTAGCCTGTACTTTTCATTCTTTGTTGTGTCTTTACCTTGTTTTGGAATTAGGATAATACTGGCCTAATAAAAAGAGTCTGGGAGTCTTCCCTTTTCTTGAATTTTTTGGAATGGTTTGAGAATTATAGGTGTTAGCACTCCCTTAAATGTTTGGTAAAATTCTCCTGTGAAGCCATCTGGTCTAGGGCTTTTGTGTTCTGGGAGATTTTTGATTATGGCTTCAATTTCACTAATTGTTTTGATCTATTCAGATTTTCTGCTTCTTCTTAATTCAGTTTTGGAAAATTATATGTTTCTAAAAATTTGTTGATTTTGTCCATATTGTCAAATTTCTAGGCACAGAGTTGTTCATAGTAATTTCTTATAATCCTTTGTATTTCTGTGGTATTGGTTGTAATTTCTCTTTCATTTCTGATGTTATTTATTTGGATCCTCTCTCTTTTTTTGTTGGTGCTTTTGTAGAGAGCATATATGTGGGTCATGTTTTCTTATCCATTCAGTTACCCTATATTGTTTGATTGGAGCATTTAATCCATTTACATTTTAGGTTATTATAGATAGGTACTTATTCATTGCCATTTTTCCCTTTGTACTTGTGTTTCTCTCTCTCTCTTCATCTTCTTAAAGCGGCCTCTTTAGCTAGCATCTCTTGTAATGCTGGTTTGGTGGAATTGTGTTCTTTCAGCCTTTTTTTTTTTTTGGTCTGGGAAGCTCCTTATTTCACCTTCCATTTTAAATGAGAGTCTTTCTGGGTAGAATAGTCTTGGTTTTGGGCCTTTGCTTTTCATTACTTGGAATTTTTCTTGCCATTCCATTCTGGCTTGTAGTGTTTCTGTTGAGTGATCAGCTGATAGCCTTATTGGTGCTCCCTTGTATGTTACTAGCTGTTTCTCCCTTGCTGCCTTTAATATTCTGTGTCTTTATGTTTTGCCATTTTTATTATGGTGTGTCTTGGAGTGGGCCTCTTTGGATTCATCTTGATTGGGATCCTCTGTGCTTCTTGGACTCCTATGATTTTTTCTCTCATCAAATTAGGGAAGTTTTCTGTCATTTTTCAAACAGGTTTTCTATGCCATACTCCTCTTCTTTTCCTTCTAGTATTCCTATGATACAGATATTATTACATTTCATGTTGTCTGGCAGCTCCCTTAAACTCTCTTCATTCTTTTTGAGTCTTTTTTGTTTTGCTTCTGTCTACGAATTTTTTTCTATCCTGTCCCCTAGCTCACTGATTTGATCCTCTGCTTCATCTAGTCTACTTTTAATTCTTTATATTTTTTCCTCAATTTAGAAATGGTATTCTTCATTTCCTCCTGATTCTTATTGATAGTTTCTATGCTGATGTAGTTCACAGTAAGTTCCTTGTAGCTTCCCTGTAGTTCTTTGTAGTTCTCACTGAGCTCATTGAGCTTCTTACAACCATTATTTTGAATTCAGTTTCTGATAGTTTACTTGCCTGTATTTCATTTAGTGCTCTTTCTGGGGACTCCTCCTCTCCTTTTGATTGGGTGTGGTTTCTATGTCTCCCCATTTTAGGTACCCTCCTTGTTTGTTTCTGCTTCTTAGATGGATCTGCTTTGACTCCCTGTCTTCATTGTGTGACCTTCTATGGTAGGAGACCTGTGCACTTCAGTAATGTAGTCTCCTGAACTTGATGCTTCCAGGATGTCCTTTATGCCATTTATATTCTGGTTGTAATTGGGTTTTGATTGTTGTTTGGTTATTCTTTGGCAGGTTCTTTCCTCCAACTGGCTGACTGAGAGTCACTCTGCCCACCACGTCTTGCATGCTATTGTATAGGTGCACTGTTATTCCTTTCTGGATCCACCTCTGGTGATGTCAGATGGTGCCCCAGTCTCGCATTAGGTAGCCCGTTTGAGACTGCTAGGGATTCACAGTCTATGGCTGACTCCTTTAGTTGTTAATCTAGTCACTCTGTAATCAGCAGTCAGGTGTAAGCACCATAGGGTGGGGCAGAATAATTCCTGCAGGTGGGGCTATTTTTTCCCCTGAGGCTGATGCCACTTGGAGGGGATTGATCTGACTGAGCAAGATGGCTCCTGCAGCATGGGGCATGACTCAGCACCAGGATCCTGGCAACTGCTCTCTCAGTTCTCTCCCCAAAGCCACCATCCCCAGTTACTTCTCAAGCCTCTTTACTCCACTCTGCCCGCTTTTGCCAGAGCCCAGGGTTAGTGGCTGCAAGTGAAATTTGACACATTGGCTTTTTAAAGGTTTTCTGTTACTCTAGCCATCTGTCCCTGGTAGAGAGAAACCCTGCTGCTTTTTACAGCTGGATGTTTCTGGGTTCTTTTCAGGCTCTGGTTCTATAGGCTGGGGTGTCCATCTGGGGGTTTATATCCCACATTTCTCAGGTGGATCCTCCTGGATGCTGAAATATTCCTCTGGCATTTCAGCTGCTGCCCATTGCAGCCTAGCCAGCTATCTTGCATCTCCTCTGCACTCTGTACCAGTCATGTGTGGTGAAGCTGTTTCTTTTGTCTGTCCATGGTTATAAGGCTTCTCTTCCACAACTGTTCAGTTGTTTATTCCATATGATTTCTCTACAATTTAGTTGTTATTCCTGATTGGTTCTGGTAGGAGGTTAGTGTAGCTTCCACTTATTCCTCTGCCATCTTGGATTGCCCCCGGAAATGTTCTGTATTTTGACTGTATCAATGTCATTATCCTGGTTATGATATTGCACTATCATTTTGTAAGATGTTATCATTGGCAGAAACTGGAATATATGAGATCTCTCTCTATTATTCTTATAGTGCATGTGAATCTACTATTATCTTGAAATTCAAAGTTTAATTTAAAACACAGGATCTGGCACAAATAATGCCACTTTTTATTACAAAATCTTTTACTACATAATCATAAGCATGTAATTCTGTAACATAACAATATCACATCAAGTACACCATATGATATTTTAGGTGACATGTTCAAATTGCTGTCCATCTCATTCGAGACATTCACATATTCTACCAACCACACTCAAGCAGGCATTACTTCTGCCAGACCTTGTATATATCTCTGAGAACTGCAGGAGTTTTAAGTTGGGACCTATTTAAAATTTGTCACAAATGGCAAAAGTCCAAGTACTATAGACCTTACTTGTGCCAATTAATGTCTCATCTCTAGTTTCCATGCTTGCAAAATAATCATTTGGGGCCATAAATAGGTTCTAAGATTCCCCCCCACCCTCTCTTTCAAGTTTCTTTTATTTTTTTTATTTGTCTTTTTTATTTTTGGCACTATTACAGATGTCCCCCATCTTCCCTCCTCCTTTGCCCCCTCTACCCAGCAACCATTCCCCCAACCCCCTGCCTTTACCACATTGTTGTCTGTGTCCATGGACTATGCATATATGCATTTATATTCTTTGGTTAATGTCTTCTAGTCCCTCTAACCACCTCTCTTCTGAGGACTGTCAGTCTATTCCATGTATCCATGCCTCTGGTCCTATTTTGTTCATCAGTTTATTTTGTCTCTTTTTGCTTTTACAATTTCATGACTAAAGTGAACTGCACACATTTTTGGAAACTTGTTTTCAGCCTTAGCATGTTTATCAAAGATCTTCTGAAAATTTTTATGGAAACAACACTAACTGCCTTTCTAGCATTACTCCAGAACATACAGACCCTCCCTTCCTATTCTCCTGACAACTGCTTTGCATAATAAAAGGGGAAATGTTGAGTATTTTTTTCCTGGCTAAAAAGATCTCCCTATCCATATTATTCTCATGATATCCTTTTCCAGAGGAAGAGCAGAGTGGGGATGACAAAACCACAAAACCTTTCCCACTTCACATACTCTTCTTACAATGTGGCTTTGACATTTTTCCCATCAAGTATTGGGGTCTATGTCCACCCCCTCCTCACTTTGAATCTGGGCAGAACCTTGTGACCATCTTGGCCAAAGGAGTATGATGAAACTGGCTCTGTGCAACTTCCAAAGCTAGAACATAAACATGTCATGCACTTCTGCCTTCTTTCTTGGGGACACTCACTGCTGGAATCCAGCTGCCATAGTACATTGAAATCCAAGCTCACCAAGTTGAAGAGGGCAATGAAGAGGCTACATGTGGATATTTTGACCAAACATTCAGTTGAGGTCTCAGCTAATAACTAATATCATTTGCTAGACAGGTGAGTGAACATGTCTTTAGATATTTCCAGCTCCCAGCTGTAAAGCCACCTTTAGCCTTTGAGTCTCAGATAAGACCCTGAACACAGTGTGGTAGAGATAAGTCATCCCTACTATGCTCTTTCTGAACTCCTGACCCACAAAGTTTGTGAGCCTAATAAAATGCTTATTTTAGGCCACAAAATTGGGGTTGTTTGAGAAGCAATAAATAACTATAGAGCTTGTTAGAATAAATAAGCCAGCTTTACTCTTCTCCCTCCCTCTTCTGCTGGTGCACCCCACTGACTAACCCCTACTGGGATCCAAAGAGAAAAAGAACCATTGATGTAACCCATGTAAGTCAGCTTCCTGGAGCAGGAAGCAGAGTAGATTGCGGATCTGGAGAGACTGACAGGTATCCAGTGAAGTTTGGAGTCTCACTTATATTTTGTTTTACCTTAACAATAGTGTAAAGTAGATGGAATGAACATTAGAATGCCTAAATTTGGTCTAGGATAGGATAAATAGTAAATGGCAATAATTTAATCATCCTTTAGTTGACTATGTAAAATGAGAAGTTTGAGGTAGTTTGTTTTTTAGTTCCCTTTTAGCTCTGGCACTTGTCATGAAGAAACAGTAGAACTTAATCATTAAGAGCATGGACTCTGGTTCCATCCCCATTAAAATTCCAATAGAATTTTTCACAGAAATAGGAAATACAATCCAAAAATTCATATGGAACCACAAAAGACTCCAAATGGCCAAAGCAATCTTGAGAAACAACTTAAAGCTGGGGGAGACATCCCACTGCCTGATTTTAAACTACACTGAAAAGCTACAGTAGTCAAAATAGTACAGCATAAAAATAGACACATAGACTAATAGAGCAGAATTGAGAGACCAGAAATAAACCTTCACATATATGGTAAACTAATATTTGATGAAGACACCAAGAACACTCAGTGGGGAAAGAATAGTTTCTTCAATAAATGGTGTTGGGAAAACTGGATAGCTACATGTGGAAAATAAAACTGGACTCTTATTTTATACCACTCACAAAAATGAACATGAAATATATTAAAGACTTAAATGTAAGACCTGAAACCATCAAACTTACAGAACACAACATAGGGAAGAACTTCTTGAAATTTGTCTTGACAGCAATTTTTTGGATATGATAATAAATGCACAGGCAATAAAACAAAAAATTAACAAGTGGATTACATCAAATTAACAAGCTTCTACACAGCAAAAGAAACAATCAACAAAATGAAAAGGCCATCTATGGAATGGGAGACTAATACTTGCAAATCTAATATCTGATATGAAGTTAATATCCAAAATATATAAAAACTTATACAGCTAAATGGCAAGAAGCAAAAACAAATAATCTGATTAAAAATGGCAAAGGACCCAAACAGACATTTTTCTAAAGAAGACATGCAGTTGGTTAACAGGTACATTAAAAAGTGCTCAGCATTACTAATCATCAAACAAATGCACATCAAAACCACAATGACGTATCGCCTCACACCTGTTATAATGGCTTTCATCAAAAAGTCTAAGAGATAAAAAGTGTTGGCAAGGATGTGGGGAAAAGAGAACCCTTGTGTGCTGTTAGTGGGCATGTCAGTTGATACAGCCACTAGGGAAAACAGTATGGAGTTTCCATAAAAAACTAAAAATAGAACCATCATATGATGCAGAAACCCTACTTACCAGTATATACCCAAGAAAATTGAAAACAGGATCTTAAAGACATTTCTGAACTCCCGTATTTATTGAAGCATTATTCACAATAGCCAAGATATGGAAACAATCCATCGTCCATCAATAAATGAACAGATTAAAAATGTTTTACACACACACACACAAGAATACTATTCAACCACAATAAAGAAGGAGATCATGCCATTTGTAGCAACTTGGGTAGAATGTGAGGGCATTATGCTAAGGGAAATAAGTCAAACAGAGAAAGAAATACTGTATGATATTACTAATATGTGGATCTACAGAAGCCAAACTCATACAAACAGAATGGAGTGATGGTTGTCAGGGGCTGGGGGTGGGGGAAATGGGAAGATATTGGTTAAAGGTTATAAACTTTCAGTTATAAGATGAATAAGTTGGAAACACAATGTACGGCATGGTGGTACTAATTAATAATACTGTATTACATATTTGAAAGTTGCTAAGAGAGTAAATTGTGAATATTCTTACCACAAGAAAAGAACTGGTAATTATGTGACAGGGTGGAGGTGTTAGTTAACACTATGGTAGTAATCATTATATGTGATATACATGCATATCAAATCATCATGTAGTATGGCTTAAATTTGCCCAGTGTTATAAGTCCATCATTGTAGGAGACTGTTCTGTGTGGCGTAGGCCCAGCTCCCACTCAGAGATGCACAGGACCCACACCCACGGATAGGTTCTCCTATGAGGAATCAGGCCTGCAATGTGCCTAGGCCGCTTTGAGTCTTGCTCTTGCTAAAAAACTCCCTCACACTGAATTGAGGACATTTACTGCAAAGTAACTTCCTAAAATCCACGCTAAACCTTACAAGGATGATGAACCGGTTCAACCAGTTCAGCCAGCATGCTAAACCGGTTCAACCACTTTTGCCTTTTCATTTGCAAATATCCCTCTTCTGTGATGCGATTAGCAGCATTGGCTCCTTTGTTTTCTGTAAAAGGTAACCACCTAAAGCGAACCTGTGGATAGTAAACAAGGATCATCATGTAATGTGCCAAGAAACCCAATAAAGGCCGGTCATGGCAAGGGCCAAGGCTTTTGCTCCCCTTGAGAGAAAAGTCATACTGACCCTTTTCCTCCACTGGACTCGGTAGTCCGTGTGAATGTCTCATTTCATCCATAATGACTCAAACACTGTGGGCTGGTGTCTGCATCACATTATTTCTCAATAACGTTCAGGGGGAAAAGAAACATAGACTCAGGAGCTAATCTGCTTGGGTTCAAGACATGTCTCTGCTGTTAACTAGCTATGAAACTTTGGGTGGCTCCCTTAGCTTCTCTGTGCTTTATTTAGTTTCTTCATCTCTAAATGGGAGTAGCAATATTGCTTACCTTATAAGTTTGTTGTGAAGATTAAATGAGCTAACCAATGTAAACACTTAGTACGGTGCAGGATTAGCGTAAACACTCTATTAAGTGTTAGTCATTATTATAACAGGAGAAAATTACAGAGTGCATATTGTGAGGGGGAAACAGGACATGGAAAAGCAAAAAATTCTTTTCCTTTCCCCTTCATTTTCTTCTGTGAAGATCAATAGCTGCTGCCATTGTCTCTGATTCTTAGATTTTTTTTATAAAGATGGCTTTACCAGAATAAAAGAGGGTAAAGATTGACTACAGTGGATAAGAAGGAATAAAAACTATCTTATATCATTTTTGTGAGCTACAGGTATGGTCTATTGAGTTCTCATTGTTAGAGTACACTAGCTTTCAGGCATGTCTGCTACACTGGAACCTCTTTCCAGCTTCAATAGTTCTACAAAGAAATAATCCCTAGATAATTACCACTATTATCAATCAGATTTCTACAAGAAATAAACGGCATACTCAAATTGCATTATGAAAAGATTTACTAAAGGGAATATTTATAAAGACATAGGCAAAGCATAAAGAAAGAAATCAAAGCATGAGCATTTCCCTGGGACTATTAGCCATATGGGTACTACTACCACCCCTAGACCTGAGGAGACAAGAGTAGAGAGTGGACAGCTGAGCTGGAGAGAAAGTTGTATGCGGAGATCTGCAGAGAGGAGCTGTGTGGTCTTACAACAAGGGATATAGCTGGTTCATGAAATACTACATTAGGGAGGCAGAGAGAGCCTTACTTTCTTTCCAAGCTTCCAATCTATTGACAATGCTGCCTGTTGGTTGAACCCAAATAGAAGCCAGAGGAAGAGAAAGTTGTTGTAATCCATGTTAAGTTAGCCTCCCAGATTAGAGGGCAAATTTGGAGAGTGTGTCTGGAGGAGCAGCAGGAGACACAGGGAAGGGCAGGCTTCAGTAATGTGTTGTGTAATAGCTCTCCATCCTCTTGTGCCAGCACAGGAGATTACATGTATTTGGATAAACTCTGAAATATTTCCTGTTAGACAGTGTATAGTGGATAGCTATTTGATTGCTTTTGTTTTATGTCCCAAGTCCCTGTATCCATTTTAGAATTTTTTTAGATAGTAGCGCTCCAATATTCTTTAGATAATTTCTCTTCCTCCATTCTTAATCCACATGGTTCATATGAGTCTGCCTCCATTCTATGGTTTCAGGGTGAATACGTGACTCAAACAGAACATTTTCTCTCCAGTGTGGAGGTATGGGTTCTTCATTTAAATCAGCCAATGAAGTTCAGTCCTGAAGGTTTTGTGACATTTTTAGAAAAGTGTCTCTTGCTTTTCAATGAGGTTGTTAAGTGCATGGCATCTATGCTCAAAACTTAGATGATTAGGTTTTCTCTGGCTTCACACAATGAGAATCTGAGAATATAGACAACAGAGAAGCAGAGAGTCGTGATGGAGAAATTGAGTCACAGTGGAACTGACTGTGCATATAGCCAGTATACCATGGATATTTTAATTATATGAGTTGATCAGTTCCATTTTGTTTTTAGTTTACCAGTCAGAAGTCTTTTGAATGCAATAAGACAGGAGGAAGGAAGCTACATAGAGTAATAGGGGTCTTAGGTTGAAAGGACTGCTAGAATGACATCTAGCTAGACTGACTACTCAGCATGTTAAGAAAAAGTAGCCCTCCAGCCAGAGGCAAAAGAAGGTCTTATGCTACAATTAAATATTTTATTTCCTCACTTTGCATTATATGACATAGTTCTCTAGAGAATGCTAGCTATGCAAAATATTTCTTTACTTCCAGAAAGTGTTTTTTAGCATCATTCAAGGTTGCTGCTTAAAGAGAATAATGGGCCATCTTGGGAATAATGGGTCTTCTTGGGAAAGGCATCTGTTCAGGTCCTCTGCCTATTTTTTAATTGGATTTTTTAGGTGTTGTTGAGTTGTATGAGTTCTTTATATATTTTTTATATTAGCCCCTTATTAGAGGTATAATTTGCAAATATCTTCTCCCATTTGGTTGTTGGCTTTTTGCTTTGCTGATGGTTTTGTTTGCTGTGCAGAAACTTTTTTAGTTTGAATTAGACCCATTTATTTATTACTTTTACTTCCCTTGCCTTTGGGGTCAAGTTCACAAAAACCCCTTTGAGACCAAGGTTCATAAGTTTAGTATGTATGTTTTTTTGTATGTCTTTAGTTGTTTTAGGTCTTACATTTAAGTCTTCATTTTCAGTTAATTTTGGTGTATGGTGTGAGACAGTCAACAGATGTGTGAAAAGATATACAAACCTCACTAGCTATGAGGGATGTTTGAATCAAAACCACAGGAGATACCACCTCCTACCTGTTAAAATGGCTATTAGCAAAAAGACAAAAAAGAACAAGTGTTGGAGAAGATGTGGAGAAAAGGGAACCCTTGTAAAAAATAATGAAATCCTATCACTTGTTTACAATAGCATGGGTGATATACTAGGTAGTATATCAGTCAGAGAAAGACAAATATCCTGTAATTTCACTTATATGTGGAATCTAAACAACAGAATAAATGAAGAAACAAAACTGAAACAGACTCATAGATAAAGAGAACAGACTGATGGGTAACCAGAGGGGAGGATGCTTAGGTGACTGGGCAACAAAGGCAATGGGATTAAAAAGTAAAAATGGGTAGTTACATAATAGACACAGGATGTAAAGTACAGCATGGAGAATATAGTCAATGATATTGTGGTGACTGTGTGTGGTACCAGGAGGGTGCTTGGGAAAATGGGGAGCACTTTATAGGGCAAATAATTGTCTCACCACTAAACTGTATACCTGAAACTGGTGCAAATTGTAAACTGTAATTGAAAAAAATAATTAATAATGAAGTGGTGTTGAAAAATCCACAGATATTTGGAAATTAAACAATATACTTCTAAATAATTTGTGTATTATAGAATATACAAAGGAAATATTAGGATATATTTTTAGCTGAATAATAATAAAAATATGACACCACAATTTGTAGGATGCAGGTAAAGCACTGATTAGAGGAAAATTTTGAGCTTTAAATGTTTATATTAGGAAAGAATAAAAGTAAAACATCAATGATGCAAAAATCCCACATCAAAAAGCTAGAAAATAGAAGGATAAATTGAACACAAAATACGTAGAATGAGGGAAATAGCAAAAGTATGAATTGAATGAAATAAATGGAAAAGAAAACAGACAATTTATAGGAAAAGGAATCAAGGAAACCAAAGCTGGTTCTCTGAAAAAAATAATTAAGCCTCTAATCAGACCAATCAAGAAAATAAAGAGAAGATGAAAATGATCAAATTTAGGAATGGAAAAAGAGACATTACTGTAAGACACTCAAAGAATAAAAAAGACTACTCTGAATAAATATATGCAATAAGCTGGGTAACTTGTATAAGTGGAAAGATACCTTGAAAGACACAGCTACAAAAACTGCCATAAAAGAAATAGAAAAATCTAATAGCCCCATATTTATCAAAGAAATTGAATGTGCCAAAGTAATTCAAAGGTGAAAAAATTGTCTTTTCAATAAACAGTGCTTGAACAACTGAATAATCACATGAAAAAATCTGAACATCAACTCTTACCTCATACCAAATGCAAATGATAACTCTAAATAAAGAATGGACTGAAATGTAAAAATAAAAATGATAAAGCTTCTACAACATAGGAAAATATCTTCACAAACTGGGGGTAGGCAAAGATTTCTCAAATACAAAAGCACAAAACATGAAAGAAAAGATTAATAAGTGGACTCCATAGATGTCAAACTATTTGGTATTACCAATGCCACCTTTCAGAAAATAAAAAGAGAAGCCAACAGAAAAGCAGGAAATGCCCGCATCACGTATTTCTGACAAAGGACTCGCACTGAGAATCTGTACAAAGCATTTTAAAGCCTGATCATGAGAAGACAAACCACACAGTTTTAAATTAGGGCAAAGGATTCGATCCTTTTTTTTTAAAGGAGTGTATTCTTTTTAAAAAAATTATTTATTTTTAGAGAAAGAGAGGGAAAAAAAGAGGGAGAGACACATCAATGTGTGGCTGCCTCTTGCATACCCCCCACCAGGGATCTAGCCCACAACCCAGGTGTGCGCCCTGACTGGGAATCAAACCAGTGACCCTTTGGTTCACAGGCCAGTGCTTAATCCACTAAAGACACACCAAGCAGGGCTGATTAGATCCTTGAAAATAAAGGAAGGTATGAGAATGGCTCTACATACATAAAAATATGCTCAACATTTTTGGTCATCAGGGAAATACAAGTTAAATCACACTGGCATATTATTATACACCCATAGAACGGCTAAAAACCCCAACAATCCTCCTCCCCCCCCAAAACTAAGAATACCCAACAGGGAGGTTATGGAACAATGAAAACCATCATATTTATGGGGCAAATATAAAATGTATAATCATTCTGGAAAACAGTTTGGCAGTTCCTTATAAAGTTAAACTTACTCTTGCCATGTGATCCACCAGTTCCACTCCTAAGTACATAGAGAAGAGCAATGACAATGTATGTCCACACAGACATTTGTACATGAATGTTCATAGCACCTTTGTTCTTAGTAACCTAAAACTAGAAACAGCCCAAATGTCCAGTAGTAAATGAATTGTAAGACAAATTGGGGTGTATCCACTCAATGGAAGACAGCTCAATAGTAAAAATCAGCAGACTACGGATGCACACTGGATCTCAAAAACATGGTTACAACACACTATCAACACACACACTATGAATCCTGAAAACATGTTGAGCAAAAGAAGCCAGACACCACAGAATATATACTGTATGGTTCCTTCTAGGTGACATTTTGGAAAAGGAAAACTATAGTGACAGAAAATAGATCTGTAGTTATGTTACTGGGGAGACCCAAGTGAGGGGGCTCAGCCTCCTCAGTTCTTGCCTTGCTTGCAAGAGACAACACGTATAGTAGAAATGAGATAGTAAGTTTATTTGTGAAATACACTAAGCAGGCACCCAGCTAGTCTGAGCGTCTCAACTATTGCGGTTTTAGAGATTTTATGTGTGTAGTCAGCTTCTAGGTTCCCCCTCCTCCTCCCTTTTCCATACCTTGAGATACACAGTTTCAAAGGCTTTCTTTCCCAAACAGTAGAAACAACACAGGCAGAACTTCCAGGTCTCCCTTCCTCCTGTGCTATCATGGTTTCTCTTGTGATGTTGGAACACAGGGCAATCTTACCGGACCAGGCTCAGGACTCTGAGTCAGTTGGTGAGACGTGTGTCCCTTTTGTTTCTAGCTCCTGTTTTAACTTTGCTTGTTTGTTTGTTTGTTTTAGATTGCAGTGGGTGTGGGCCCCGCTTTATTTCTCCTCCAGCCATTCATTCCCAGCTACTACCTAACACTTACTTGCATTTTTTTGGAGGAGAGGGAGGGTATTGTCAACAAAGAGGCGTGAGGGAACTTCTGGGGGTAATGGAAATCTCCCAAACCTTGACTGGGGTGGTAGGTATAATGACATAAAATGGAAAAATTCAAAGATGAATCCAGGTTATGTCCATCATCCATGAAAATGGGAAATGGAGGAGAGAAAGAGAAAATTTTCTTGACTGTAAGGAAGATACACATCTTCTGTTTGAAATGTTGGTTTATCCATTGGAAGCACTTATTCTTGACCCCCTAATGCCTCTATTCTAATGCGGCCAGGATATTTCTTGAGGTGTCTGGGTACCAACATTAATTCAGGGCTTGTCTAATAGTTTTCTTTGCACAGTGTACATTAATCTATGTAGATGGCCCTGGAGAAAGACTGGGGGAATCCTCTCTTTGTACACTTGCCACGGTGTTGCAGTCCGTGGGACCAGGCCTCTCCAGTCTCTGGGCTCAGGGACTGAAAATAGTGCAGATCTGGCGAGTGGACGATGGATGAAGACTACATACTGGAGCAACTGCTGTCAATCACTCAATTATCCACCTTGGACCTCTTTTGATTAAGGACCTGCAGTCATGTGCTGCTTAAGAACGGGGATGTGCTCTGAGAAATGAGTCATCAGGTGACTTCATCATTGCACAAACCTCACGGAGGGCGCACACCAAGGAGTGCACGTACACAAACCTAAATGGTATGGCCTGCGACGGTAACTGTGCATGCTGTACTTTTATAGGGTTGGCAGCTGCAGTAGGGTTGTTAACACCAGCAGCATGAGTAACTGTAGTGTAAACCCTGATGGCTGGCTTTTCTTTTTGTAATTCCAGTGCCCGACTTAAGCTTTGATTTCTGCGGCATTCCCTTCAGAGAGTCATCCCCTTTGACAAAATCTATCTCCAATAAAGGTATCCAAAGAGTCAGGCTGCCTCCCCTCACTGAGGCTTCTTTTAGATCGTGGTTGATTTCCATTATTGAATACTTGGCTATGTGTTTCTCTTCCTGTGCTTTAAATTCTTGTTCTTATGTTTTAAATTCACCAATAAAGCTCCCTGCCCACTCTCAACCCCAATTGCTCCCCCCACCCCATGTCACTGTGTGTCTCTGGCACGCTTGTAATCTCCAGGGCCTAGAAGTAATAAATATTTTTCTTCAAAGTTTCGTGATGGTTCTTGCTGAAGGGCATCATCTTGCAGTGTAATACGGACCAGGAGGGTTGGTCCAGTTGTAACATTGCTTTAGAATGATGAGATGTCTGTGGAGAGCTCACTCACACCGAAAGAGCAGAGCCCCAGGCATTTCTAGCCAATAGCATTACTGTCAGTAGACCGACCCTTTCACAAAAGAGAAATGCATGACACTACGACCTTACTATGGCTACAATGCCACTAACTGACAGGAATTTTTCAGCTCCATTGTAACCTTATGGAACCACCATTGTATGTGTGGTCCACTGTTGATGGAAGCATTGTTATGCAGTGCATGATTATATACAGATTTAGTACCCTATTGGTTGTCGTCTATTTTTTCCCCGGGGACAGTTTTCTATTAATCAGCTCCACAATTATCTGCAAGTCAGAACCATCCATTACCATTTTGGCATTGCCGTACGTTAGGAAAATTGCATCTACCTGGCTCAGAATGGTTAAATCCCACCACCTGTGCTCTATTGTGTGCTTGTGTGGGGGGTGTGTGTGATGTCCTTTTATCAGTGAGCCTTGTTCTGTCATGGCATTTCCTACTGTCAGCCCTGGCCTGCTAAAGAGTGCCAACACTGAACTTTTTACTGATGTTGGTGGTCCTCTTACCAGGGCCATCTTGTTGCTTCAATAAATGGTGAATGCTCGGGAACACCGATGTCTGGTGGATGTTCCTCCCTACAGAATGCGCCCACTCTAGCTTGTGTGTTTCCCTGAGCCCTTCACTCACCTCTTCTACCATCTGCCATGGCAACTCTGGTATTTCTAGCCCCACTTAGTGTGAGCTACTGCGTTTTCCATGCTTCTAGGAGCCATCCTAGGAATGTGTTTGCACCATCTCTTCGTGTCCTTGCTAGAATTTTAAATCATACATCCTGAAGAGTCTCTCAAATTAATAAACTCTTTCAAAATAATATTTGCTGCTTCCCTTAATCCAGCACCTTTAGAAACCAATCTTATCTATAATCTTCTAGTTTGTGTTTATAAAAGGTGGCTGTGTCCTGTAGTTCCTTTGGGGTATGGCCCTTTTTCTCCCTTACCATGCCCAGTATGGCTGTGTTTACTACAACTTATAGTTATAGGCCAAGTGGGTAGATAGGGCCAGATCCTGAGACTGGCACATGCCATCTTGCAAAGAAAAGGCTTTTGCATTTTTCTTTAAGTAAGGGAAGAGTGCTAGCCATTAATAGGGAGGGGTATACTACTTCTGTAGGCTCTTGGGAATCTGGAGATTCAAAATTTGAGTTGGGGTATCAACCCAGGTCTCCCCACGTATCAGGGTCTGATTTTCACTCAACCGGGGCCATGACCTTGGCATAGTAGATTTGCCTAAGTTAAGAGTTTAACCTTTGAAGTTTAGCTATTCTTGTATTAATTCTGAGAACTGCTCAATTTTCTTGCTTTTCTGCTGAGGGAGATAAGAGACTCTTTATATGCTACTAAGGAGAACATCTGCCTTTCACCCCTAGATTATCTTTTTCCAGCACCTCAGTTGGTCAGAAAAGCCATCCAAGCCCATGTCTTTATGGTTAGTATTTCCCTTGTATTTCTCCAGGGGCAGAAAGCAGCACAAGCCAATGTACTTTCTTCTACTAGTATGTCATCTAGCTTCTTACCTACAGTCATTTAACACCTGCACTGCCACCTTGTGTCAGGGGCTATGTGTCCTCCCCCTACCACTAGCAGTGCCACCTGTCACAGGTTGGATTCTCCAGGAAGCAGATGCTAATGTGGAGATTATCATGCAGGGGCTTTATGAGGGTGTGCCTTTGAGATCAAGTCCTATGGAAGAAAATGAAAGGAAATAGGATTGGACAGAGGGAGAAACCGATACGGGATGCAGTCTAAATGAAGCTTCACTCAACCACGTGGAGATTTCTGAGGTTGGGAAGATCCTTCAGAGCTGTTTTTTTTTGGAATGAGAAGGCTGAAACTTTGCATCCCTGTGTTAAACGGTCACAGGATGTGGCCGCCCAGAGAGTGGGTGTAACTTTGGGAAAGGTGGCTCTTTTCAGGCACTCCCAGTAGTGGGGCAATCACTTCTTTATTCTTGGGGTGGGGGGATTTGGATGGCATTTCATAGCACTCACTCTTTGCTTCTATGAGAGGACTAAAATTTGCTGTGTGCATGTCACTGACAGTATAAACTGAAGCTGTGTGTTTCCTGGTATCTTGGAGCTCCAGTCTATATGACCTCTTCACCCACTAGAACTTCCTGGTTCTATGCATTGCTGTGACCACAATGAGGTTTCTTTCTTCTTTTTCATAAATTTTTGCTGGTTTTTTTTCCTTTCTGTTTTGAATACTTTGTGGACAAAAAAGGGGCCACATGCTAAACCCGACAAGCTAACATAACCACATAAGATCATCTGAAATTAAAACTTCCGAAGTAAAAGTCAGTCACGGTGGGTAGTCATGTCCTAGGCTGGTATCTTCCTAGGCAAAGGTCAGTGTTTACCTTAACGGAGCTTGTCTATTGTCTTCATGCATCTATGATAATATACCTTTGGAATGTCAGAGTAATCCTCCCTTTTCCAGGCTTCTCAGGGCACACGCTCCCACAAGAGCATGAGACCACAGAACCCCTCATTGTTACCTTGGTCTCCACATACCATCTCTAATGTGATGTAAATGTCCTGTCCCCACCAATGTCAAAGAAGTATTTTCTCTCCACTTTTCCCCTTCAAAAAAACCATAACTTTATATAATGGTAGAAACAGTACAATTTCAAACCAGGCTACAGTATCTCTTTTGAACAACCCCAAAATCCTCATTTTAGATGGTTACATGGTTTGTTTTTTAAAAAAATATATTTATTTATTTTTAGAGAGAAGGGAAGGGAGGGAGAAAGAGAAGGAGAGAAACATCTATGTGCTAGAGAAACATTGTTTCTCTTTATGCACTCAACCAAGGACCTGGCCCACAACCCAGGCATGTGCCCTGAATGAGAAGTGAACCAGCAACCTTTTGGTTTGTGGGACAACCCCCAGCCCACACCAGTCAGGGATAGATGCTTGTATTGTTAATTCCACAATGGCACTTATATCATTACCTTTGTTTTTCACGGCTCGGACTGCCTTTGCTCTTGACACATTTGCTTGTGACATGACCTGTTCTATGTCCTTAACTTCCATCTCTGTTTCACAAACCTCTTCCTCTTCACTTCCCTCTTGTACAGTTGGAGTCTGTGTGTTTTCTTGAGTGTTTGAGACAGCATCACCTAGAACTTTGAATTTCTCAGCAGCTGCTTGCTCTGCTTGCTGAGATATGTCCTTGATCTTGGCTTCCCTCCAAACTATGTAGGTATCTGAAGCCGGGCTCCGGCAGATATCTGGATTTTGTGATGATAAAGAGCATATTCTTAGATTTCTGGATAGTGACCCTAGCAACCCCTGTAACTTGTCAAAGACCCAGTTCAGACATAGCCTTTACTCCATGCCTTGTCTTCACTCCAGTCCTGTTTGGCTTTCCTGCCTAGTTCTGCATTGACTGCAGCTGCTGCATCAGCTGGGCTGGTCATGTGGGTGCCTATGTGGGATCTAGGTTCCTTGAGCTCTGGTTCTGGTTCATCACTGTCAGACTCCGTTCTAGACACTGTCTCAGCCTGGGGATGTCGCAGCTCCTGCTTTGTAGCAGGGACGGTTTCTGTAGCTTCACCAGGCGTTTTGTGCAGGGAATGCAGAACCAAGAGGGCAGCGGGAAGAGCGTGAGCTAGAGCTGCCTCTCCATTTGACTCTTCCCCCAGTTTCAGAGATTTCCCCTTTGCTTTCTCCTGCCTCTCTGTCACCAGTGAATTTCACGTAACCCTCCTTAAGCCTCTTCTTTTGATTGTAATGTTTAAAATTAACTACAAAACTGCCATTCTCTGGAGCATTTTCTCAATCTGTTGAGATTTTGCTTTCTGGCAATTGAGTTAGTTTGGCTTAAATAAAATCATAAAAATTCTCAACAGGTTTAGACACTTCTTATATCAACAATATTAATAATTATTATTTATTAAACATTTATATGAACCAGGCTCTGTGCTAAGGAATATACATGGATTGCCTTTTATGAATTATTTAATTATTACTTCAATTCTATTTAGAAATCATGAAATCATCATTTCATGGATAAGAACAGAGATTCAGAGAGAATACTGTTTCCAAGTCACACAGCAAGTTCTTGCTGAAATTTATTTGTGAACCCAGATGTAACTCCAAATTCCCCAATCTGACCAATGAGGCTCCCACTGACCACCTGGTTCTTGACCTCCACCTTCCTCAGCCAATGTCAGTAAGTACTTTGTGGGCCACTCTTTATAACCAGCATGTACTCCTAAATAATGCCTTTTTGAGGCACATCTTCCATAATCGTTTTATTAAAGGCATGACTCTTTCCTGACACATTCCTACTACTATGTTTAAACCCAAGACTGATCCATCCTCTGAAGGCGCAGATGAAATCCCCTTCTAACTGCACTTTGCCTGAATATTCTAGACCAAAATAGCCCATGCCTAGCAGCTTTCCCACTAAGGAAAACTACTTATTTCCATTTTTACTTAGCATCTTCATATATGTGTCTGCTCCCTTCAACAGATTGCAGACATCACATGCATTCTTATACGTCACTACCCTACATAATGAATTGTACATAGGAGACATCTCAAAGCACATCACATCAATTTTGTATTAGTGTCATGAGTTACTTAGAAATATGCCTTTGGGCTCTCTTCTCTTTCCTCATTCTCTAGTAATGATGCAACTTTTATCTTTCCTTAGGTTTCCCATGATACTGAAATCCTTATCTACCCTATATATTTTTCATTCTGCACTTTCTCTCTTGTGTAACTCTGCCCTGGGAACTCTAGGCAGTTAAGTTTATTAGTAGTGATTAACACAGCTGGATGTTATGTTCTGTATAACAGCTTTCAGATATGTAAAACTTTTTTTTGTTGTCACTATGATTAAATTCAACAGATCCAGGGAAAATGTTTAATGATTTATGGTGTATAGTGGTTAAAAAGAAATGTTAAACTGTTTTAAAATCTTGCTGCATAAAAATATGGCCTGTGGACCAGCAGCATCACCTGGGAGCTTGTTAGAAATACAGAACCCATGGCCTACCCGGGTACACTGAATCAGAATCTGCATTCTAATGAGATTGTTCAGAGACTGCTATGAATATTTATGCTTGAGAAATACAGATTTAAAAAGCAATTTAATGGCAGCTCTATATACAAATGGCTATGTCTGATGCTTCACACAGCTGTAATCATCCCGACAACGCTGAAGGTAGGTTAAGTGGTGACCTTTCTATTTTATATATGAGAAGTTGAGGTGCTGATGTTAACTTACCAGAAATCATTCTGCTTCAAACCAGTAGCACTGATCTTGGGACCCAGAGCTGTCTGCTTTGAGGACCCTCTTTCTGAATTTCTACTGCAGGTATAGCAGATGCTACCAGCTTCTGCCTTCCTGGAGACCTTACCATCCCAGAGTGCTCTGGCTGGAGTTAGCCCTGCTTGCTGCGCAGTTCTCAACTAGTGGCTGATGGGAATTGGTACCTAGAGACGCCCGGCCCCTCAGCCCTCAGATGCGTACCTCAAGGTTTCTCTGCAGGATTAACTTCCAATCTACAGGGGTAGCTGGCTTCATAATTCACCTTTTGTTGGCTACCTTTCCTTCCCTACTTTTCTGCATCTTCCAATAAACAATGGATAATTAAATCTTTATCTCAGCCTCTGATTCTGGGGAGAATCAGCATTAAAACAGCAGGAGAGGAGGCTTGGTTCCTATGAGAGATTATGAGGGGTTCCTCACACCACACTAAAATAGGCGCGCCCATGTATATAGTGAGTAAAACACCTTTAAGAATAGTGAGATCTTTTTTTGAGAGATGAGATTCTGAGATGTTTATTAAAATGAAGTGTCATAGGTGAATTCAAGGAAAATAAAAATTGAGTTAATTCCTTCCCCAGCAGAGAGAGAGAGGGTGTGATTTTCTTCCATAGGAATCTGCCATTGTCATGATGGGACTTTAGAGAGAATCTCTTGTCTTTTGTTTACAAACTGTTTTCTGTGGGAGGAATAGACAAGTGTCTTGGGGGCATACATGTTTTCTCTCCCTCAAACTTTCGTGCATAAAAGTAAAGGGCATCTCCCTGTGTAAAATGAACATCACGTCTGGACTGTGGCATAAACCAACAAAGGCATTATAGATGCTGAGGCTTGTACTCAGGGTCGGCTTCGTGAACATGGAACAGAAGGGCCTTGCACTTGGTTTAAGTTCTGCTGTCACTGCCTTGAAATTCTTAATATTTGTGGAAAAAGTTGCCCACACTTTCATTTTGTATTTGGTCTTAAAAATTATATAGCCAGTCCTATGTGTACTAATTAAACATTTTTTGAAATGTGGGAATTCATGATGCAGGAAGAAGTCAAGCAAAAGGTCTCTTAAGGGTTGAACAACAAAGTTTCCTTTGGAGGAAAACTAGAACCAAGTGTTAGATTTTTTAGAGACTTCTGGGAATTGTCATGAAAAGTTTGCTATATAGAGAGCAGGAGGAAATTGGTGGCATCTGGATGCTTATGGTGCCTCTCAAAGCTACATATGCATAGGAACATGAATAGGATATACGTGAGACTGCAGGTTTGACTTGGAACCAGCAAGAAATGTTCAGGTGGCCAAGAAAATTGAAGCCAAAGAATTGAGCCTTACTTGAGCTAGTTGTTCTGCATCAGGCAAGCAATGAGACTTTGTTCCTAGTGATACCTAGTATTTACCAAACATTTACTCTGCACCTGGCACTGTTCTAAGGGACTCACTGTCATGATCTCATTTAGTCCTTGTGACAACCCTCCAAGGCAGGTGCTATTGCTGTATCTACACTGCCAGTGAGGAAAGCTGGGGCTAACTGACCATAAGTAATTATCTGAGCTCCTATACCTGGCAAGGCCTGGCGCCTAGATTTGAACCCTGGCAGTCAGATTCTAAAACCCTGATTCTTAATTACAAGACATATAGCTCCTCTCCCCAGTGTAATAGCTCTTCTACTTCACTCTGTTTAAGTTCCACTGTCACTGCCTTGAAATCCTTAAGGCAGAAGGGTGATGAAGCAAATTCTGTGTTGAAAGGACCCCAGTAGAGAAGTGAAAGAGGAAAGGCTGTCCACAATGGTGCAATCCTTGGTGCAGGAAAGTTCCCCATTCCCTGACAGGCGGGGAGTGGGGTGGGGGCAGCAGAAAATAAATAACTGCAGACCTTGGGGTGCCTTGTGGGGTTTTCCTGGGTCCATTTTACTTTACGAGCACATATTCCATGGATTTCCGTCAGGCTGTGTCAGGTTGTCAGGGTCTTCAGCTGTTCCACAAGTCTGTGATTCTGCTGACGATTCTCCTCAAGGGGCTTCTGCTGCTTCCTTCTGAGCAGCTGCACTTTCACTTGCTTTAACCTAGGGATTTGGAGGAAGAATTTGTTTGCAAAAAGAAGATGAGGTTCTGCAGGTAAAAAAGAAAAGTTTAACAACCATTGATTGCTCTGGCTGTCACTTCAAAACAACTGAGAGAAAATGAATTAGCTATAGTTGGCTCATAGGTCCCTCTCCACCCCCCACCCCGCAATGCAACTCATGTTTAACTGGGTTGATAAAGATGATATTGGTGTTTGGTGTTTGTGGAACCCTGGGCAAAACATATTTGAATCTTCTTTATGCCAAAGGCTTGCTCAGTAACTGATTGTTCCAAGTTTAAGAAAAGTTTCTTTTAATGAAGTGTTCGCACAAGTTCCTTCCAGAAGAAAAGAAGATCCTCGCAGGGCCATCTCAGGAACCTTTACAGTGAAAGTGGCTCTGACCTTCCTTTCATGCATTAGCTAAAATTAATTGCTCCTTCCTCTGTTGTCCTATAGCATCCAACAATTATTGAACTATTGACTAACATATGTAAAACAATGGAGCCTGCTTTGAAAGGACCTATGTTAATATATCTGTACCTATCATGGCAATTGTCATTTTCTACCTCATGTTGTAGAGGCTGGAGACAGTGCTGATGGCCATAACATGATGTGGGAAAGTTGATGAAAGAATGACAGACAGGTTTGGACTTAAGGAAATTACAGAGCAGCCCTGGTCAGTGTGGCTCAGTTGGTTGGAGCGTTGTCCCCTAAACTGAAAGGTTGTGGGTTTGATCCCAGGTCAGGGCACATACCTAGGTTGCGGATCAGTCCCCAGGTGGGTTGTGTAGGAAAGACAACTGATGGATGTTTCTCTTTCACACAGACATTTTTCTCCCCCTCTCTCTCCCTTCCTTCCCCTCTCTCTAGGATTAATGGGCATGTCCTCAGGTGAGGACTGAAAACAAAAACCCATTAAAAAAAAAGAAATTACAGATCACTCAGTGTGTACGCACACACTGAGAAGATGGACTAATTGCTATAGACAGGTTCGAGTAACATGAACACAACCCACAAACCTGGAAAAGCCTCCTTTGAGGGAACTTGGCTTTTCAACATTTTCCTGGAGGATGCTCTTTTCCTATGTACTCCTCAACATCTGGGCCTAGATGTTAAATTTCATAGAGTTGTTTATGATTCAGAAGGGCTTCTGTAGAGTTTAGCTCGAGTTTAATGATAAAAGCACATTTTCCTTTTTGGCATAATTCTAATAAAAATATGTGTCAGTAAGAAGTGTTTGTGAAGAGTCAAATGTATATGACTATTTGGGGTAATATAATTATTTACTAGAAAATGTATTTTTAAGATTTTCTAAAACAGACAGGGCTAGAAATCTGTATCCTTATCTCTTGTTTACCAGTCCATTTAGGGGTTTAAGAAAGCATACTAGTTACAAAACCAAACCATTGTATAAGATTTGCCTCACTAACTGACAATGCTCCTTCAGATGGGTATATGGGTTACAGCAGAGACCGAGTATATTTTAAGGCACATAGCTCTAAAACTATGGCTATATTTTTGTTTCCTGGGCAATAACTCCCTTTTAAAATAATTATTGTGGTGAAATATAAACAATAAAATTTACCATCATACTTTGTTTTAAATTATAAATATAAGTACGTGGAAGATGAAATATGAAAATTAAGACCTATGAAAGTTTTAAAAAAATTTGTAGATTTTGTTTTTCCCACTACTATATAAAATACCAAAATATATCAGTCTTCAATCTCTTCATCCTCTGAATGTTTCTTTGTCTTCTTTTATTCCAAATTAGCCTCTTAAATAGAAAAGAGTAAAACTTATCAACCAATCACCTATGCACTCACAAACACAACCATAAGAACAGTTTTCATATTCCACTAGTTGTACCTCTTAAGAAATGTTACTAATTTTAAAGGAAATTTTGTGATTCCAGGATATGTCCTGTCAACCAATAAAGATTTGAGACTGTAAAGTGAATTAAAATTTTCTTAGGGGTCTTAAAGGATTTGAATCCAGGAGACACAGATTTAGGTAGCAACTCAGACTGCTTTGGAGAGAACAAAGAAAGGTGGGGTTTATAGAAGCAAAACCTACAAAGTTTGTAACAAAAGAAACTCCCTATTGGCTGTTTAACATGGTGTGATGACTAGTTCAAAAAGGGTTGGTTAGGTGTGGGTAGTGAGACTCCATGGTAAGCAAGTTCCAACATGTCCTTCTAGGGCAAGCACAAAAGTCTAAGAGTTCAAACCTCATTTAGGTCCTCTATGCAAATGAAGGTCACTGGCTGGTGAACTGGATTGGCTCCTTTCAAGATGAAGAGCACAGGTGGTCTGGTTGTCATGGTGAAGACTAAGAAAAGTGCAGGATATGATCTCACAACTGGTTCTAAAGCTGATAGGTGGGACAAGCATAAGGCAATCTGTTTGTGACCTCCCAGCTCCATTTTTGTTTCTTTGACATAAGTGACTCCATCATCACAATTTCCATTCACAGTCCCAAATCTTGATATTAAGTTAAGAATAGTAACCGCTGTTCCCAAAAATACTTCTTGGCATGATTTATAATTCATTTGGAAGCTTTTCACAAAATGGAAGGAAGCTATTTTCTCCTCATATCTCCTGACAACTGGTAGAGAGACCCCTGTCCTCTCACTTCTGAGCAGCTGTTTGTCCCCTGCTGTAGGGTAGCCCTGGTCTCTCCCTAGACTATATACATTTGGTAATTTACAGAAGTTCTTCCAAGAGTTTTGTTTTGATGGGGTGAGGAAATTGTTGAAAGTCACACCGAAGCTTACTTCCTGACCTCAGGGTCAAGCGCCAAGTGCTTTGTTTTTTTTGAGGTAAAAAAACCAAAGACTTAAAACACTTTTTTTCTACATAAACTTAGTAATGGGACTACGACAGGAAATACTCTAGGAAATATGTAACAACTAACGCAGCATAAGTTAGAGTAGGCTTTCTCAAAACAGCTCCCCTATCACCAAAGAACTTCAAGCAGAGGCAAGATACCGTATTTTTTGGACCGTAAGATGCACCTAGGTTCTGGAGGAGGAAAATAGGAAAAAAAATTTTGAAGTAAAAAATGTGGTAAAATATTTAATAACATAAATGACATAATATTTCACCAATGTAAACGTAAACAAAACTCAACAGCAGCATTAACAACCATTATTCCTCCCAAATTTGGGGGGAAAGAAAATACGTCTTATAGTCTGAAAAATATGGTAATCTGCTGGGAAGTTGTCCAGAGGCAGAAGAGTGTCAGGATCTATAGACTTTGGGGACTTGACTTAGATAACAAGCACTGGTGAGGGACATAATAGACGTAAATAGGAAATTCTCTCTCTCCCTCTCTCTCTCATTCTGTCTCCAGGCCATGCTACCTGAATCTGCCACCTAGAGTGGGAGCCATCTCCTAGGTGCCCAGGCGCCTCATCTGTAGGACCTGGGAATCCATGAGGCACGAGAAGACCCTGGTTGGGAATCAGTCCTGGGATGTAGTTGTGGCAGGCTCCATGACCTTTGAAAAGTAACTTAGCCTTCCTGGGCCTCACTATTCTCCAATAAAACCCCAGGAAACCAGGCTAGATGCCTTGTACGATTGCTCTGTGATCATCCCTTGCTTCCTTCCCTTTCTCCCTAGGAAGTAAGATTTGTTAAATGTTCAGTTTCTTCAAGTTCCTGATCACTAATAAATGGCAAATAATCCAATACACCTTCATATTTTTAATCTGGATGTTGAGAAGTAACTAGTGTTCGGTGCCACAAAGACTAAGGATTAACACTCCCATTCTCTCGTTTTTCCGGAGTAATCACACTTCCAAGTGCCACATAATCATGCAGAACAAAGGTGCAGTTCCTAATATCTCTTACAGCTGAATCTGGCCAGATAACTATGTCTCGCCAATAAAATGTACACAGAAATACTAGATGGAAATCTCTGGACTTTCCCTATAGGATAGTGGGAAGGTGCTTTTGAACTTCATCATCTTTTCTTCCACTACTGCCTGAAACAAGAAGTTGAGACTGAGACTCTAGCCACCACAGAGGCCACATTCTGGGGACAGCAGAGCAGTGAGGAGAAAGGGCTCGGAGTGCCCAGATTGTGAAGAAACCCACCACATGGCCCTGGATGACCTTCCTCCAGACTGACACCAGCAGGAAAATGCATTTCTGTCTCATTATAGGCATACTCATCTTCTCCTAAATGACAGTTTTACCTAAACAAAATACTCTATTTATTTATTTATTTATTTATTTTTTCAGAAAGCTCCTAAGAAATCACTCTCTGGGTGGAATTTTGGAAAGCTAGGGCAGGGACCACTTTTCTGATGAGGTGGGTGTTGCTGTTGTTTACCCCATTAAGGATGTGGGTCTCTGCCTGTCAAAGGTTGTCACTTGGTCCAACTGTAACTGCAACACTGTAAGGAAGTGGCCATCATCAGACCTCATTATATTCCATCTAACAGTTGTTTTTTCATCAGTCTAGCAATCCTCATTAGCTCTGTGTCCAACTCAGACCCCGATATTAAAGATGTTCCTTTGCTCTCATGGTTTTACTAAAAATTCCAGAGTTGTGGCCCCTGGTATGCTGTTACAGAAGACTTTTTATTTTTTAATTCTGATGAGTGCCAAGCCCCTGAAATTAGACCTCCAGCTTGAGGAATTATAGACTTAGTAACTGAACATGCTCTACTTCTTTGCAGAGAATGTTTTTGGATGATAGTCTTTATTACAGAGAGATGACCCCCAACATGCTGGTACCGGGCACCAGGATCCCTAGATTATTCTCCTTTTCTGCCTGCTCTGAACAATGCTGGTGATTAGAACCAAGGACTTACTCAAGGAGAACTCAAATATCAAAATTGATATTTGCAATTTTCAGTGACCACAGGGCATAGACACCGATCATGAGATCGGACCTCAGCTGTGTAAACTATTGATGCAGCCCAGTTTGTACACACCAGGGCCTCTCAGTGCTGGTGCAGAATGCTGATTAAATGGAGGTTTACACACAGATCAACCCTTGACATGTCCTGTACATGTGGTTGCAGAGTGCCTCCAGGACTCCGTTCTGGCTTTGCCTTTCCCTCATTTTTGAAGGATGGTTTTCAAAGCTTGATGTACTTGTCTCTCTCTACCCACTGCAGTGTTGGGACCACCTGGCTTTTCCTTTCACTGAGATTAAAGGCCTTCAAATTCATCTTTCTATTTCTTCACTTTAAAAATACTATCCCCTAAGTGGAAGAACCAGTCACAAGAGACCACATAACATATGACTTCACTTAAATGAAATGTCCAGAGTAGGCAAATCTATAGAAAACAGATTAGTGGTTGCTAGGGTTGGGTAGTGGGTGGTGGGGTGCATAGAGTAGTGATAGCTAACAAACCCAAAATCTTTTTGCGTTGATAAAAATATTTAGAATTGTCTGTGGTAATGGTTGTACATATTTGTGAATTTACTAAAAACAATTGAATTGAGTTAAAATCCATTGAAATGGGTGAATTTGTGAATTATATCTCAATAAGCTGTTAAATACCATATCAGCAGCTCTGGTCTGGAGACACAGATGCTAAAATATAAGTTTCCAAGTAGTTGCCAGTTGAGTGAATATTGACTATTTTTCTTTAACTTTTGTTTAAATCAGTTGCGGAATTTTGAAAATAAAGGAAACTCACATAAAATCCAGTTTCTGTACAATACGATCTCCGGGATCAATGGCCCCAGATTCCTGCATGGAATAGCTTGCAGTTGCTTGAAACCCCTTGCACGGAGACTTCAGGTCTCCCTGGCACCTTGGCATGCTGACTTGACTTGTTTATTACATTATTATTTATTGAGTGTACATGGGGTCCATGTACCTTCTCTCTTTCCTTCCATCTTGGGACAAAATTGCAACAAACCTCCGTAATCTCTTTCCACTGCCTTCTTCCACTTCAGCCTACAGACCTTCTCTGGTCTCTATAATAATAATAAAAAAAATCATGTGACTAAACAATCTTCTGCTGCCTTTACTACTTTATCGAGTCAGCTGTTTTATCTTTCCTCTCCATATTTTACGTACAAACTTGTCAGGAATAATCAATATTCACTGCCATTTCTTTACCTCCTACTCCTTCAACTATTGCGGTTTTGCCTTTTATTACTTCACTGAAACTCTCCTACTAAAGGTCACTAGAAAAGAACAGCGCATCATCAGATCTAATGCCTTTTCTCAGTTCTCACTTTCCTCAATGCTTTGCCACTTTTCTGTCTGGAAAGTACAGAAAAATAGAAAAGGAAAAAAATATCATTGTCTCCTTCCAAAATATGACAATTTTAAAACTCCATGGAAAGTGGGTTTTCATTTTCCCCCCCAGATAGAACTCTTCTGACAATGTGTGGCTCTTTCAAGGACTGCTCCCCTGCCTGTACGTTCTGGGAATTGTCAGTGAGACCCACTCACTCAACATAACTGACTAGGCTAGGCCCCGTGGACAACATGCCTCTCTCCTCATGGAGTTTACAGTCTGATGGAGTATTGCAAGCATGTATCATGTCCAACTGGGAACAACTCCAAAAGAAAGAAATCACATATGACAAAGGAAAGTGACCTAGAGGAGAGAGGTGGTGGGATCAGGGAAGACGTTCATGGGGAAGTTATGTTTGCCCAGTTACCTTCTACTCGTCCTTTGTCTCTCATCTCATAGGGAGGGGGAGAAAAAGAGGGGGAGAAAGAAAGGGAAGGAGGGAGAATGAGAGAGACAGGGAGAGAGAGAGATTATAAGATGAGGCTAGATAGTTTAGCTAGGGTTTTCTAGTTCATGGTCAGAGTTCTGTTATTTATCCTAAAAGCATAGAAAGGCATTGAAAGTTATAACCAAGGGAGAGGACATTTATACACCAATATGTTATTTTAAAAATGCTTCTGCTGCATTTTGTGGAGACTTGGCTCAAGAGCCAGAGAAAGAGCGAGAGGCTATTAAAATGTAGGGTGGGTGAGAGTTAATGGTTGCCAGATTCCACAGAGATTTAGATAGTAAAATCAACTGAAGGCATGTGAATTTGGGGGATACCATCCAACCATCAGAAAAATCTCAAGGCTTCTTCCCTATTGCCTCCAAACTGAGGAAGGAAATACGCATATCTAGGTCATGGCTAAGCATACTGTTAGAGGTGTTGAGAGGATTGAAGTTTTTGAGGTAAAAATAACAAAGACTTGAAACACTTTTTTTCTACATAAACTTAGTAATGGGACTATGACAGGCTCCCTCCTCACCTCTCCTTCAGGTCAGAAAACCAAGGAAGAGCCCAAGTTAGATTGAGGAGGTCATTAGAACAGCTTCTAGTTTAGGCCTTGAACTAGAAGAACAAAGCTGCTCTCGTGGTTTACTTTTGCCCCATGTAGAACACCTGGCTCGGTGTAAGCCAAAACCTCAGCTCTCTGGGGGAATTTAACAGGAATCAGTGCAGCTTGGGAGGGATACTGAATCCCTCCGAAATGCCCCTTCATCCATCCTCTGCCAGCATACCCTTCTCCCTGCACCCTTGTTCCCGCCACCTCATGGTGTGACAAAACATATTCAAGCTGTTGCCTCCGAGGAAAAGAAAAGAGAGTAAGGGATGGAGAAATAATTTTCCTCGATACACCTCTCAGCCTTTTCAGAATGAACTACTCCTTTCCCTTTATTTATTTTTGCACTTCAGTGAGGACTGTTTTATACAGTACTTCTTGTGCCCCTGGTGGTACTGAGTTGTCCTTTTCCTGGATCCTCGATGCAGTTGCAATAAGGATCCAAAAGGCTTTAGGGCTTTGTTGTCACTTCACCAGATTAAACAGCATACAAACACGATGTAGCACAGACTGGGCTCTCCGCACAACGGTGAAAACACTAGGTGCTCAGCCCCATCAAGGCCCCTTTTGGACCATTATGACAAAGCACCTGGTGGAAGTAATGAAGGCACTGCAGCTAACTGTCTATCTGAGAGACATTCTTCAAAGGCTAGGCTGGTTGCTTTGTCTTCCTTGCTAGTTGTTGTTGTCATTGTTGTTATTGTTTAGGATTTCAGTGAGCCTGCCTAAAGAACTATGGGCACTCCCTCTCCTTCCCAAATGCATGGGGTTAGGGAAAGAGAAGCTGTACCTCATGTATGACTAATGATCACTAATCGTTAAGTAACCATACTCACTTGAAGCATATTTTCTTAGAACTGGATGTTTGTGGGAAGCTAACTGGCCATGTATGTTTTGGAGTCTTCAGAACAGTTAAGAAGCTCTAATAAGCCCCCAGAACAGCTGACTGACAACCTTTGCACCTCCACGAGGCATGATTGTCATAGAGACGAAACCAGCACCTGGTGGTTCTCCCAAGGATGCAGATGCTACACACCCAGCACTTCCTGGAGGTTGGGTCCATATACTTAAAGAGAAACTATTAAAACGTGGTTACCAGAATAGATTGTATTTCATGGTTACATTTAATAAATAAACTAATACCTGTAAACATATAAACTTAATACAATGTACTTGTGCTGTTCACAGAGTGAGTTCTGCAAATTCATTCAGGCTGTGTGGTATTACAATTGTATGTTGCATGAAAAAATGTCTTCCTTCACTTGTGTCCTGATCTCCGTGACAGTAAATACAACTTTACCTGCAGTTAAACTGGGAGTCTGGTGTGATGACCTGAGGCCGTGCCCAACACCAGCAGCCTCCTGGGTGGTTATCCTGGCCCAGGCTTCTGCTCTCAAAGGGACAAAATGGAACCATTTTTAAAAAATTTTTAAAGGAACAAGACCATTAAATTTAGTGAGCGAGGACTAGTCTCAACACCAGGGTATTGACAGGATTCTTCTTTTTTCATCCTTGCTCAGATTGCAATATCTCTGGTCATTTGGTATCATGGAATATAATGGCTTTTACACATGGCTCACTGTGTATCTCACGGCAGGTCGGCTGCATATGAGACTAAGAGAATTCAACAAATAGGTAATATGTATCAGTGATTTCAAATTCCCGTGTCAGGTCAGCCAGAGAAAGACAAATACCATATGGTTTCACTTATATGTGGAATGTAAAGAACAAAAATAAATGAACAAACAAAACAGAAACAGACACATAGATACAGAGAACAGATAGTGGTTGGAGAGGAGAGGGGGGTTGGGGGATGGGGTGAAAAAGGTGAAGGGATTAAGAAGTACAGATTGGCAGTTCCAGAATAGTCCTGCGGATGTCAAGTACAGCATAGGGAATACAGTCAGTGATATTGTAATAACTATGCATGGTGTGAGGTGGGTGCTGGACTTACTGGAGGGATCACTTCATAAGTTATATAAATGTCTAATCACTATGCTGTAAACCTGAAACAATTATGATGTTGAATATCAACTGTAATGAAAAAATAAAATTTAAATTAAAAAAGACAATAGCCCTGGTTGGTGTGGCTCAGTGGATTGAGAGACGGCCTGCAAACCTAAGGGTTGCTGGTTTAATTACCAGTCAGGGCACATGCCTGGGTTTCGGGCCAGGTCCCCAGTAGGGGGTGCTTGAGAAGCAACCACACACTGATGTTTCTCTCCCTCTCTTTCTCCTTCCCTTCCCCTCTCTCTAAAAATAAATAAATAATCTTAAAAAAGAAAAGAAAGAAAAGAAAATTTCCCTTGGTCCACAAGGAAAAGCAAGAGAAAGAACCTTGGGCCAGAGATGCAGGCAGTTACCTACATAGCGTGGCTCACCAACCTGCAGGGTCAGGACAGGATTTCTGACAGTGAGGAAATAATGGCTTTTGTGCAGATTGCCGATCAGCCTTATTTACCTGGTTTCAGTCGAATATCTCACTTTTCCATCTGTAAATAGAGGACTGAGACATTTACTTTATGTAAGCTGGCTGTGGGTCAGGGCACTTTAAGGGGTAATTTTGCAATACGGGAAATTAATTTTCGGGCAGGGGTTAAAGTCCAGGGAAGAAAGGATCTAGCTAGCAATCGAATGCTGGGTAAAAACAAAGGCTGCTTTGACATCACAGCTTCTATATACAAACTGCAGACCCAGCTGCGTAAGTAGGTGGTGCTGCCACGGGAGCGGTGGAGGGCTCCATCCTCGTCAGCAGGTGACTGGCTACGTGAAACCACACTGTGCCTTGGCAGCGTGGGCCTTCTTCTTCTTAGTCACTCCTCACTCAGCAGCCTCATACTGAAACTTCGTCGAGGCTTCCCTGCCTGGCTCTCTAAAAGCAAACATTGCCTAGACTTCCTTTGTTCACAAGTTGATCATCAGTACTCAGAATGAAATCCAGTAGGTCTGGTGTCTTACGTGTACACTAGTCAAAACAAGAAGAAGACGCTATGTTGGAATGTTCCCCTCGATGAATGAAGACCTCCAGTTTCATTTCTCCTTACCACCAACTCCCCTTCATCCTCTCACGTATGCCTTCAATCAGCAGAGCGACCACAGGGACCCGACAGATGTTCACTGAGTACTAGTTTCAGTGTGAGGCCCACAAAGCTGTGAGGTTCACCTCTCCCTGCAGGAGCTCACAGTCTAGCTGGGGATAATATATAAAAATAAGTGGTTGTGTTCTTTAGGGTTGAGTGCAATAACGAGGTGGGTACTTGGTAGAACAGTGGCTCAAAGGAGGGAGGCGAGTAATCTGCTCCATTGGAATCTCCACAAAGGCAGACACTTGTGTGCCAGGCAATGTGTTGAATATGTCACCTCCTTTAGCTCATTTAAGTCTCTAGTGACTCTCATTGTAGAGATTAGAAACCAGGGAGCTAAGAAAGCAAGTGACACACCCAAGGCTGTGAGACTAACAAGAGGAGGAGCCAGGATTCAAATTTAGGTGTCTTTTTTAGTTCTCAAGTACTCCTGTCAAGCACCTGATTGCAAGGACCACGAGCTTGAAACTGCCCAGTACGTGTGCCTTACGGAGTAGGGTCCTGTGAGGGGAGGGCAGCAGTGTGTGCACAGTCTGAGAAGGGCAACTTCTGCTCCCGGTTGCCCGGGGATTTGGATGGAGGAGGCAGCCCTCACTTAGGACTGGGATGAACTCTGACTGGCATTCTTCACCTCGCCATCCTTTTCTGCTGCTCTTAAGAGATGTGTGTCTCCACATTGTCTGCCTCATCTCCACTCCTTAAAGGCCTTTGGAACAATGTGGGGCACAAGCATTGGTGGCTAAGGGGATTTTTGTCTTGCTTCCTTTGCGTGATATATATCCTCTTTTTACCCTTGGTAGATTCATGAAAGGCAAAAATGTCTGTTCAGTTAAATGTGACTCCTACACTGATTTTCCAAGAGGCTGGCTCCCCCTATTTCCACCATTATAATTTTCCCAGAAAAAGTTCTAGCAAACAATTTGGGTACACACCTTATTCTACTGTTTCTTACCACTACCCCTACCCCTGAGGTATAAGGCAAACTATAATTTGGAAGAGTGGGTCACTACGATTGTGTGGGTGGGGAAGTAGACTGGTCCTGACTCTCAGGGGTTCTAGTACTGCACCCGCTGGCCGCCTCTGAGAATCACTGTTCTGGTAGAAAAGGGTCATTAGTGCCTTCAGCTTAGTTCAGCCTCACAGATGTCCAGCCCTATATGTTACTGACAGTGGTGGTGCCAGTGAGAGAGCATACCAGATGAATTGCTTAAACACCTGTAATCATTTCTACTTGTCCTTGTCATGTGCATATATCATCAGTGGAGTTTCTCCCCAAAACTACCTACCTGGCTGTTCTGTCTTTTAAGCTCTGAGTTATCTATAGCCTGATCATGGATCTGAGGCGTCTTTGTTCTTTTCATCTGATGGATCCTCTTTCTCTAGTTTTTTTCCCAGGTTAACCTCACAGACTCTACACACTGCCCCTCATCTCAAAGATAGATGCACAAGAACAAAACTGAACACCCCCCTAGCAATCACTGCACACTACCCGTAAACCACTAAATGCAGTCACAGAGGTAAATCAAACGGAGGGAGATTAGGTTAGGAGGTTCCCTTTTACAACTACCAGAAGTGAGAATTACCCGTCAGGTTGAAGCAATTTTCTCTGAGCCACTTCTATTTTCAGCTTAAGTTTCTATTTCAGGCTCATGTGGCTGGAAAGGCTACAGATCCGTATAGACTATATACATTTGGTAATTTACAGAAGTTCTTCCAAGAGTTTTGTTTTGATGGGGTGGAGGAAATTGTTGAAAGTCACACCAAAGTTTACTTCTGACCTCAGGGTCAAGCGCCAAGTGCTAGGCATAAAGCTGGCCTTTGGCAAATGTCTGAGAGAGAATGCTTGACTTTCTAGTCATGGAGAGACTTTGAAAGATGTTCATGTTTTCAATGGACTCAAGCTGTCTAATGTTTCTTTTTTTATCAATGAGACATAGGAAGTTAGGATGAGGTTCATTCACTTTACTAACAGCATGCTGCCCCCCTGCCTGTGCTTCCACTGGAAGAGTAACACGGCTCTTCTTCACCGCCGCATTCCCCTCAGCACCTACCTGTACGCTCCCCACGCTGACGTCTCCACAGACCCAAAGTTCACGGCCCATGTGAAAACTCTGAAATTTGTTGGTGATTAAAGTACACTGAAGATGGTTTTTTTTCAAGTGTGATCACAGCCCCTCAGGGTTTGCAGGGAAGTTCCAAGTCAGAGACCTTTGCATTCAGGGGCTCTAGGCGATGGCAAGATACAGTTTTACTTGAGAAGAGAATAACTTTCCAAATTTATAAAGAAGTTGCTAACCACTTACCACTATGCCAGAAATGTCCTTTTAGAGAATGTCTCTTCTTTGTCTTTAGAAAGCAATTTCCACAGGAAGGAGAAACAGTCAAAGGTAAGTGGAGTCTTTCTCTTCCAGCAAAGCCATGTGTGGGCCAAGGTCAAAAGTGCTTATTCAAGTTACCATCCTACTTCAAAGAAGCTGATGGCTGTGGGGGATTCACAGAGGCAATTTATGGGAAGTTTGAACTTTTCACTAATTTCAGCCAATGCAAGTAGTATTTCTTTTAAAAAACTGTAAATTATTTAAATAAAATTGCAGATGGCATAATAACTTAATAAATAACTTAACTTAATAACTTAATAAATAAATACCTTAATAAAGCAAAACATGGTACCAAAATGTTAATCATAAACTTAACCTAAAAAGCCTAGAGCATGCATTTTCCATGGACACAAGGCACATTGCAATTTCTTCCTTTTCTGCTCTTGGGTTTAAAACCAAACAGCCAAGATAAGTTCTATGGGTATGACAGTAGCCCACAAATTTTTCCCCCCTCCGGCAGAGCTGCCACACACTAATTCCCTCAGGTGAGATTAATATAACAGCACTGTACACTCAGGGGGTTGGCATGCAGGCAGTTCCGTTCTCCAAGCCCCAGTACATGGCAAGCATTTTTGCTTTGTGACTAGAAATGGCATGTTAAAATTTTTTATGCCATGTTAAGTTTATCCATAAGAAATGCTACGTGTCTCATGCTATGGACTATGTACAACATACTATTTATGGCTGGTGTCACCATATTAGGAATGGTTCTCAAACTTTAGAAAGAACCCGGACCACCTGTGGAGCTTTAAAAAACTGAGATATAATTGGCATACAGCATCATATAAGTTTAAAGTATACAATGTGTTGATTTGATACACTTACATATTGCAAAATGACTACCATCGTAGCATCAGCTAATATTCCATCACATTATGTAATTATCATGTCCCTTTTTTGTGATGACAACCCTTAAGATCTAGCCTCTCAGCAACTTTTGAGTCTGTCATACAGTACTGCTGAGTGTGGTCACGACGCTGTGCAGTAGGTCCCTAGAACCTGTGGGGCGCATTGGCCACGCAGCTTTCCTAGTCTGACCCCAGAAATTCAGGTGCAGTAAGCTGGCTCCGGAGTGCACATGTGTGGAAGTGCACCAAATAGTGCCGGTGGCCTCAGGATCCAGGCCACATTGGCACAGCCCTGCCCTGGTCCCTCATCTGTGTCATTTACCACCGTGCCCCTCGGGCTCATGAGCACCTGGCGCAGAGTCAGTGTGCTGCAAGTAACTGCTGAATGGGGAAATTTGGAATCAGAACATCTCTTAACTGGTAACTTGAATGCTGAGCTCCAAATTTTCTCCTCTGTAAAGAGGGTATAGCATCTCTGTACACAGGGTTCTGGGTAGTCAGTGACACACAATCAACCAACAAATGGCAACAAAAACAGTTCTGGCTGCCTAAACAGGAGTCACTGGAGGGACATTGGACAGGACATCGAAAATCCAAAGGAAGGCTGAAGACCCAGGGGGAAGCCATGGAGAGCTGGGCGGCAGGAGCAGCACCCAGGTCACACTGCAGGGTCAGTCCAGGTACAACGAAGGCTTGGGCATGCGCCATGCAAGGTTTAAAGTTTTGGTGAGAACACTAAGGTTGCTGTTGTGGGTCTTATGCTTTGACTGACAGAGGCCTTTTCGGATTCCCTAGTGGAAGTGAGACCTTCCTGTTTCCTGAGACTCGACAGTAGATTTCTCCAAAACAAGGCACTGTGAATGCTGGGCAGCTGAATGTGCAGGAGAGTGTGATGAGCTCCACTTTAAAGATGGAGTGATCCGGAGAGGTTAATAATTTATGTACAAGTGGGCAGGGTTGTGGTTTTAACTTAAATGTTTCTTTTCCCTCTCTCTGTACTACTGTTTCGGCTGTCTTTTCATCATTCCTTTGGATTTTGGTGGTCTCAGGCATCCACTCTCCCAGACCTACAAGGTAAAAAATTCTTGAGCAGAAGGGATTATTAGAAACAGAAAGCTTGCTCCATTTCCCTGATGGTGTGCTGTTATGAATCACCTGATGACAAACAGAACTGTTTGTTCACACAGATGAAACATTTTAAGAGCCAACTAGGCTTGGAAGAGCAGAAAGGATCATTTTCAATTTACAGTAAGGAAGGGCACGAACGATGGCTTCACACCATCTCCCGTACATGCCCTCCACTGGGAGTCATACCAGAGTCGGGGATTTGTCCCTGACGCTGTCACAGTAAACGAGCGGACAGTCCCTTGAGACCTTGCCATCAAAAACAAAGCCGTTAATCTCATGTGTCTTAGAGAGGAAGTTGACCTCAGGAATTACATGAGTGGAAATGCATAAATGAGCAATGGAGAGGCAGTAAAATACCTTAAATTTCAAGATAATTTTATATTTTATGAAGCATATTTACATACATTCATGTCTAATATCATCCCTGTGTAGACAAGTTTTATTCCCTCTTTGTAGATAAGAAAATTTGGAGCTCAGAGTTAAAGTAGTCAGTTCAAGAACAGTGAGTTTTTAGATCTAGACCTCCTGATTCCAGTGAAAACCTTGGAGGGCTCGAAGACAAAGGGTGCTGTGCAAAGGAACACAGGCCACAGGGGCATCGCCAGCAGAGCAAACAACCTGTCTTCAAGCAGCTCAGGGGAGGGAGAGACCAGGGCTACCCTACAGCGGGGGACAAAGAGCTGCTCAGAAGTGAGAGGACAGGGGTCTCTCTACCAGTTGTCAGGGACTGACCCCAGAGACTGGGTTGGGTGAGAGGATATAGAAGGGCTGTGCCTGTCTCTGAGCACCAGCCGAAGGTCAGCATTGCTCTTGGGTGACGTGGAATTCATACTGAAAGACATGTCCTAGCAGGCAAGGCTGCTTTTCCTTAAGAAGGGACAAAGTCTGCTGGCAATACTTGCTGTGGTGCACTGGGAGCCAGAAGGACTAGGTATGGTTAAGTATTTCAAGGGTCTACCTGAGTGAGTTACAGAGGGGAACTAGGTCCTCCCTCAGCCCTGGAAACTGGGTCTCCAGAGCCATCTCCTGTGCCCTGAGCCCAGCGTGAAGGCCCTCATGGCACCACTGCTCTGGAGGACAAGGTTGCCAGAGCCAATTTGTCTCTCCCACAAACAGGGACAACCGTAAACCTGTGAACACGGTGCGCTGGTCAGGGATTCCACCGATACTGGAATTAAAATCACTCATTTGTCAGCTTTATCATTAGAGCGCTGGGCAGCATAGCTCCAAAACTGCCCTGCGGCCGTCCACTAATGGAAAACAGCGCAGCCCAATCAGGCCTCTGCTAAGATGGAGATCAAGGCATAGAGTAAACACTTCATGTCACAAACCCCAGGGACAGGGCTGTAGCTGTGCCGACAGGCAGCCGGGCAGGGCCTGCGGTGTGCTGGCATCGGTGCACGCCAGCGGTGCTCACCCATCCCCGGCGCCACACTCGGGGACCTCACTTGGGTAGTTTGGAAACAGTCATGGTGGGGGTATTTACAGCATGCAATGCCACAAGCCAGGGCTTACCATTGTCCAGAAAGCTGATTTTAAAATATTTATCAGCATATTTTTGTTTGTTTTCTGCCAACAAAACAAATCCCTTTTGCATATCACCGAGACAGAAAGAAGGTCTACGGGCATGATTGCCTAACTTCTGCTCACTTAATTTAGTCTGGGCAGCTGCTGCTCTTGAGTTCCCTACTGAAACCCCTTACAGATTATAATGAAGAAAGCATGCTGTGTTAGAACATTCCAACAACCCTGAGACATGCTAAGTAAAAGCAATCCTAGTTTGTGCTTTTCAACTCTGGGCCAGGAAGAGTTGTGCTTAGAAACCTGAGTGCATGCGAGTAAACGTGCTAAAGTTTTGGCTGACTGTCCCAGGGTACAGAGCACATCTTTTCCGTGAATCCAGCAGACTGCTTGGCGGGTAGCAGCCGCGCAAACGTTTGCTCATTTCAAAGCAACAACAGAGCAATGGCAGTGACTTAATTCACTTACGGACCCTAAACAGAGTTGAATCATGGAGTGAGACTGATAATGACCCACAGAAGAGTGCAGCATACAAGTGTGAAATTACAGCCTCCATGTATAACTGTAGCCATGTGTATAGTATTGGTATTGTGCTTCTACAACTTTGACCTGCTTGTATATAGGGCTTTTGTCTCATGTCCCCAAAGAGCATCTTACTGGTGTCTGGAGACGAAGAACAAGACTGTCAGCAGTTTTTGTTGCTCTGGCCTCCTTGTCAACATGCATCACTGCCATCCTGTGAGGGCCTTCCGTGAGGTTGCTGCTTTGTCCTCCTGAGCCTTCCCCATCTTGGAGTTTTACTGTTATTTGCAGAGCAGTTAAAGGAAATGGCCTTCTCCCCAGTTCTCTGTCCTAGTTCCTAAGATGATGCCCTCGACCTCCAAAAAAAGTACGCTTCTCTCCAGAGATGTTATCGCACAGGCTTCTCAACTTGACATTTCAGCCCTGTCTTAATGGTCCCAAATAGTCTTTCAATTTGGGTGGGAATGGAGAATGGACTACCCCCATGCTACTCCTTTATTAACCTTTCATACGTAAAACATTGTGGCCTACGTCTTGGAAGCAAAGCAAAATCCCTTTGTATATCATTGAGGCAGATAGTAGGTAGTGTAACATGCTAGTGGGAAGGACAGTGGTATTTTTTCTGGTGTGTGTTAAGAGCTAAAGTTGACAAGCAAGAGCGCTAAGAATACGTGTCCACCATGAAATCGGTAGTTAACATAACATGTTTAGGTGTTACATCAGAGTCTAGGGAGAGAGCCTGAGGCTCTAGCTCCAGGTTTCAATGGCTTCGGTTGTCACCCAGCTCGTAGTCAGAGATTAAGAAGGTGTGTTCGTCACGTCCTAGAGGCCTGCCTGTAAATCAAGCTCCAGAAAAAGTGTTTAAAAGTACAGTTTGCTTGAAATAATAAAAAAATATCTAGCTAGTGAAGCACAAAACAGTGATAGCTTAAACAATAACAGTGATCACAAGATGTTCAGTTTCTGCCTTTTGCTTTAAAGTAAACTGTATGATTTCATTTTATGTGGAACCTAAAGAACAAAATAAACAAAAAAACCCCCACAAAAATAAACTAAAATAGATACAGAGAACAAACTGATGGTTGCCGGGTGGGAGGGACACTGGAAGACTAGGCGAAAAAGGTGAAGGGATTAAGAAGTACAAATTGGCAGTTACAGAGACGTAAAGCGCAGCATAGGAAATATAGTCAATGACATTTCAATAGCTGTGTATGGTGTAGGGGGAACTAGACTTATCAGGGGGATTACTTCTTTGTTAGTTATAGAAATGTCTAACCACTCTGCTGTACACCTGAAACTAATATAATATGAAATGTCAGCTATAACCAAAAAAATAAAACAAAATAAAATCCTAAGTGACATTATCTCTAAATGTTTAAATAAACTTTGAATGTCACTGAAAAAACAAAAAGATAATGTCATTGACAGTCATAAGATGCCTTGCAGAATCTTGGTTCCTCAACCTGGTGAGATCGCTCAACTGCAGTGACAATGACACCAGACAAGATGATGCCAGGAACTAATTAGACTAAGAAAAACCTCTGAAATTTGAATGAGAACTAACCAATCAGCTTCACCCATGACCTCAACCCCCCAACTCTTAATCTTTGCCTTTTAAAAACCTTTGATTAAAACCATTGGGGGGTTCAGAGTTCAAGTAATAGCTCACCAGTCTCTGCCAATAAACTTCTTTAATTTCTTTAGTGCAAAAACTCGGTGTTCAGCATTTGGCTCTGCTGTACAAGGGGTGGACCCTCATATGTTTGGTAACAATTAGGATTTTTTTTAAGTGACCAAAAGTGCATCTAAAATGTCTTAAACAATAAAAAATGTCTCAAATAATTACGCCATCTCCATTCTTTTGACAAGGAATCTTTTTATGTGTTGCACTTGTTAGTTCCGGATATGCTGCCTAGAATCACTGTACCCACCTTGTGTGTGAGAGGATCTAGCCTGGGGACAAAGTCCAAAGTAAGGAGGAAGCTGCCTCTTATGTTATTGCAATTTTAAAATAAAAATGTGTCTTCCCTACACCCTAAACTTAGAAAATTGGAATTGTCGTGACTGACTTAAGATGAGATTTCCCTTTAAGAGTCTTAGAGAAGCCTCACTTGAGTCTTAGAATAGCCTCATCTGAAGGACATAGCTGTATGGAAGGGTTTGAATATTCAAATTAAATAGGGTTATGTTCAAAAGATGGAAGTGCAAACATGGATATTAAGTGGGCAACCTTTAGGATCTGCTATGTGGTCACATTCTATGTCCAGAGCACCGACATAGCACCAGAGCACCAAGGCCAAGAACCTTCCCATAGAAGGTACCCAAAGAACCTTCCTGTCTCTCCCACCACCCCAATCAATATAAAGGGGAGACTAGGGAAGATGAGAGAGTTTTGAGAGATTTCCAGATGTGTAAGAGAAGCTCTTCCTTCTCTTTGTCTTCTGATCTTCAAAAATGATAGAGCGCTCAGTGTGGTTGGAGCCTGGAGAAAGAAGAAACAGGGAGACAGGATGCTGAGAGGGGAGGTACCAGTGAGGCAGCCTGCTTTCCCACCATCTGCCGTGGCAACAACCCTCTAATCTACTGTAAGTCTAGTGGACACGGCAGGAGATAACCAGGCATAGTTGTATCACCACTACTCCACCTGCAAAGGGCTGACATGAGGTGAGGTGATCCCAGCAACAAGTGGCTGTGGAGTGTGCTCCTATTATAGGGGCTGAGGAGTGTTGAAGGGCTTGGTACCGAGTCAACTTCCCCGTGTTAGGGAGCTATGTAGTTGGGAGGCTCCTCAGCATCTCCCTGAGAGGGGTGGCCTTGCCACCCAGCTGGCATCCATAATGCTAACAGAACATTGGTGATGAGGTATGGGCAGGGTTGGGCTGCTACCTTGCTCAAGATAGACAGACATGAAAGGTAGACATCCAATTCATACCCCGTTTCTCTTCCCCGTCAGCAACAAACCCTGGAAGTGGAAAGGGAAGGTATATGACATTCTCTCTGTGAGACTATGCTTCTCACACCTACTCCAAGCCACTTTGGTCAAAATTTTCATTTATAAATAAATACATTGGCTGGAAGAGAGGAAAAGAGCTTTGCATTATGAAAAAAATTTTCCCCCCAAAACAGAGATAAGATCATTCAAATAACAAAAAGTGGCAAAATGATATCATGGAATCTGGAAAAGATGATTTACACAGCGGGAAGGGGGACATCAATGTAGTAGAGTTGGGGTTATGGGGGAAATTTTCCTTCATGATACACAACAAATTGAGACCCCACAGTAAACACATTTTATTCAGGAGGAAGATGAGATGTTGCCCAACTCTAAACTTCAACTATATCCACATTCCATGTATAGCCTAGCTACAGCACCCTGTTATTCAGAACAAATAGAAATGAAGCCATGAATGTAGAGCTAGAGAAAAATACATTTAAAATACCCAAGTACTGCCAATGAAGACGAAAGTATTCATTTGGAATATAAAATTGGAATTCTTGCAGGAAATGTTCAATCTGTGAATTTCAGACCCTTAGAGAGGGTGCAGCGATTGCAAAGGGACCTCAGACCCACCTGAAAAGTGGAATGGAGCCCTGGCTGGTGTGGCTCAGTGGACTGAGTGCTGGCCTGTGAACCAAAGGGTTGCTGGTTCGATTTGCAGTCAGGACACATGCCTGGGTTGCTGGCCAGGTCCCCAGTAGGGGGTGCTCAAGAGGCAACCACACATTGATGTTTCTCTCCCTCTCTTTTTCCCTCTCTCCCCCCTCTCTAAAAATAAATAAATAAAATCTTTTAAAAAAAAGTGGAATGGAGAGCAAGGGAGTGAGACAAGGTAACACTGGAGAGGAGGCCAGGGTCCATGTAAAGACTTATCCACATAAGAACAATAAGTTTTTGAACCAGAGTGATGACATAATCAGCTTTGTGTTGTAAACGTGACTGGCTGCAATGTGGAAAATGGATTGGAGGAAGGATGGGAAGAGAGCAGATAATGGGTTATTGTAATAGTTCTAATGAAAGACATCGATGGATGGCTCAAGCACAAAATGGCAGTGCAGGAAGACCCTGAACTCACCTCCTTCCATGGACACACCAAATTTACAGCTACATATGGAGCAATCCCCTCTACAAATTAGATAAACTGCTCTCCAGAAAAAAAATAAAAGGATCACATCCAGACAGGTAACAGTTGCAGAGACACATTCTCTCTCTCTCTCTCTCTCTCTCTCTCTCTCTCTCTCACACACACACACACACACACACACACACACACACACCCCTGGTGAGACAATACACAATAGGGGGCATGTCCATGGGTCATATATATAAGATCTTTGGCTTCTACATTTCCTCTACTATTCTTACCCTTCCACTTTCTCTTTTCTACCTACCATCTATGCTACTTATTCTCAGTACCTTTTCCCCCTCTCTCCTCCTCCCACTCCCCTGTTGCTAACCCTCCATGTGATCTCCATTTCTGTGGTTCTGTTCCTGTTCTAGTTGTTTGCTTAGTCTGCTTTTTTTTAGGTGTGGTTGTTAATAACTGTGAGTTTGCTGTCTTTTACTGTTCATATTTTTTATCTTCTTTTTCTTAGATAAGTCCCTTTAACATTTCATATAATAAGGGCTTGGTGATGGTGAACTCCTTTATCTTGACCTTATCTGAAAAGCACTTTATCTACCCTTCCATTCTAAATGAAAGCTTTGCTGGATAGAGCAATCTGGGATGTAGGTCCTTGCCTTTCATGACTTGGAATACTTCTTTCCAGCCCCTCCTTGCCTGCAAGGTCTCTTTCGAGAAATCAGCTGACAGTCTGATGGGAACTCCTTTGTAGATAGCTGTCCCCTTATCTCTTGCTGCTTCTAGGATTCCCTCCTTCATTTTAATCTTGGGTAATGTAATTATGTTGTGCCTTGGTGTTTTCCTCCTTGGGTCCAACTTCTTTGGGACTCTGAGCTTCCTGGACTTCCTGGAAATCTATTTCCTTGGCCAGATTGGGGAAGTTCTCCTATATTATTTATTCAAATAACTTTTCCACTTGTTGCTCTTCCTTTTCCCCTTATGGTACCCCTATAATTTGGATGTTGGAACATTTAGAGATGTCCTGGAGGTTCCTAAGCCTCTCCTCATTTTTTTGAATTCTTGTTTCTTCATTCTTTCCTGTTTGGTTGTTTCTTTCTTCCTTCTGGTCCACTCCATTGACTTGAGTCCCATTTTTCTTCCCATTACTATTGGTTCCCTATGCATTTTCCTTCATTTCATTTAGTGTAGCCTTCATTTTTTCATCTAATTTGCGACCAAATTCAATCAGTTCTGTGAGCATCCTAATCACCAGTGCTTTGAACTGTGTATCTGATAGGTTGGCTATCTCTTGGCCGCTTAGATGTATTGATTCTGGGGCTTTGATCAGTTCTGCTGTTTGAGCCATTTTTTTGTGTGGGGGGGGATCTGGTCGCGCCTGTTACGTAATGAGAGGTGGAGCCTTAGGTGTTCACCAGGGCGAGGCAACCCAGTTGCTGGGTTGTGGTGCTGTTTGTGGGGGCGGGATCAGAGAGGGAACAATGGTGCTTGCTGCACTCTCGTATTTCAGTCCCTTCCGCAACTTCCCACAAGCAAATTGGGCCATCCTGGTGCTGGTTCCTGGGTGGGTGGGCTTGTGTACATTCTAGGACCATGTGGGTCTCTCCAACAAACTCTTCTGTGAAGCTTGAAGTCTCTCCCAGCACCTCAACCTCCACAAGTGTTTTCAGTCAGTGCTTTTAGGCTCTATTTCCTGGTGCTGGGGCCCTGGGTTGTGCAGTCTGTCTCACTGCCTGTTTTCACCTGGTTTATCTGTGCATGAATGTGTGTCCATTGTCAGCCAGCGGCCTTGTGCACCTCACTGGGTCTGCCCACTGCCACCCTGTGCCACCGAGGTCTGCCTGCCACCACCTGCGTACCCGGGATGCCAACCACCATTTTTTCCTGCCATGACCCTTCTCTGCTGGCCGCCGACTTGGCCCCTCTTATCAGTGTGGATGAATGATTGTCGGACTTCCATATAGTTCAATTTTCTGTCAGATCTGGTTGTTTTTTCTGTTTCTAAATTTTTGTTGTCCTTAATTTTGGTTGTGCGAGGAGGTACAGTGTGTCTACCTATGCCTCCATCTTGGCCAGAAGTCCCACCCCCTTTTTTTTTAAGCACTAGTTATTTAGCCCGGAGCTTTAGTCTGAAGGACATGCTTCTTGTTTCACATATATCTACAGGCTAAGGAGGCACTCCCAGGGAATGTAAACAGGGAGACACCATCCTTGCACACCCAGAAAAGAACTTGTATACTCATCTGTAGCCCCACTCTTTGCAACTGGAACCCAGGGGACACCTCCAGATCTCCTGGTCTGGAGACCCGCAGGTGTTATAAGTGCAGCCTTATATAACTGTATATATTTGCATACTCTAAAAGCTGCTGCCTGGTGCTCTGACTTCCAATCATCATTAACTAAGTATTAAGTGAGATTCCTCCCTTTTGAATGCTGACAAGTCTTGGCACACCCTCAAGAATGGGGGCATATAAAAATAAATTAGGCTACTTAGAAAATCACAAAGTTTCAAGAGACAACCAGGAGCTAAGGCAAGGTTGAACAAGAAGGATCATTACCTACACGAGGCAATTCCTTCAAGACTGAGAGAGGGGTGGCTGTTTCTCCTAATACATAGAAACAAACACAGAGTCAAGCAAAGTGAGGAAATAGAGCAACATGTTCCAAATGGAAGAACAAGACAAAATCCCAGAAAAAAAATACCTTAATGATACAAAGATAAATAACCTACTTGATAAAGAGTTCAAAGTAATAATCACAAAGCTGATCACCAAACTCAGGAGAAGCATAGATCAACACAGTGAAAACTTCACCAAAGAGACAGAAAACTTAAGAAAGTACAAAACAGAAATAACAAAGTTGAAGAATACAATAACTAAACTGAAAAATATTCTAAAGGGGTTCAACAGCAGACTGGGTGAAGGGGAAGAACGAACTGGCAAACTAGAAGATAAAGCAATAAAACACCAAAACAGAGCAGAAAAAAAAATAATAAAATAAAATAATGAAGATAACTTAAGGGACCTCTAGGACAACATCAAGTGGAATAACATTTGCTTTCCTGGAGTCCCAGCCAGGGAAGAGAGAAAGAGAGAGAGAAAAGGACAGAAAACTTATTTGAAGAAATAATGGCTGAAAACTTCCCTGACCTGGGAAAGGAAACAGACCTCCAGGTCCAGGAATCCCAGAGAATTCCAAACAAGATGAACCCAAAGAAAGCCACACCAAAAATTATAATTAGAATGTCAAAAGTTAAGGATAAAGAGAGAATCTTGAGAGCGGCAACATAAAAACAAATTGTTACTTAACAATTCCCCTACAAGGGAAAACCCATAAGGTTAATAGCAAAATACTCAGCAGAAATTTTGCAGGTCAGAAGCAAATGGCATGAAATATTCAAAGGGTTGAAAAAAACACACAAAACTTCCAACCAAGAATATGCTACCTGGCAAGGTTATCCTTCAGATTTGAGAGAGAAAAGAATTTTCCAGACAAGCAAATGTTAAAAGAATCACTGCTAAATCAGCCTTACAAAAAATATTAAAGGGACTTCTTTTAGCTGAAAGCAAAGGGCACTAAAAATAAAGTTAAAATCACTCATACACTAGTAGGAAGGTTAAAAGACAATTAGTTAAAAGTATAATAATTGTTAAAGAATACATAAAATAAAAAGATGTAAAAAAATGACCTCAAAAACATGAAACATGGAGGAGGAAGTAAAATGTAAAATTTTGAAATGTTTTCCAACTTAAGTTGCAATCAACTTAAAATAGAATGTTGTAAACATAAGTCTATATATATAAGCCACAAAGTAACCACAACAAAAAACTTACAGTAAATATACAGAAGAAATAAGAAAGGAATCTAAATAACACTAAAGAAAGTCATCAAACCTCAAGGGAAGAAAGGAGAATAAAGAAACAGAGAGAAACTATGCTAAGGGAAATAAGGCAGACATAGAAAGATAAATAATACATTATTTCACCTTTATGTGGAATCTAAAAAACAAAACCCAGACTCATAGGTTCAGAGAAAGGATTGATGGTAGCTAGAGGACATGGAGTTTTGGGGGATTATTAAAATGGGTAAAGGGAATTAAGAAGTATAAATTTCTAGTTATAAAAAATAAGTCATTGTATGTAAGGCACAGCATGGAGTATATGCTCAATAACATTGTATTAACTTTATCAGGTGGCACATGGTAACTAGACCCATTGGGGCTTGGGATACGAATTGGCAATGAAAGTGGAGAAAAGTAGACAAAGCCAAGACACTCTAACAGATACAAGTAGCAATTCCTAGAGATCAAATAAATATGGGGATTAAGGGAGATGAAAGAATTAAAGATGATTTACTAGTTTTTGAACAACCTGGTGAATGATGAAGCCCTTTGCTATGACCAGGAATACTTGAGGAAGATCAGATTTTGGAGAAACTAAGTTCAGTTGTAAATTTAATTGGTGGGAGGGACCTAAGAGGTCTCTGTGAAGAAATGACCAGTAGGCTGTTGGATAGATACCAACATGAGCGGACTTGCATCTAAACTTGAAGCAGGGAGGAGACGTGCTTGCCTAGGGAGACCACACGGAGAAGAGAGAGCTTCACGTTAGGCGAGGGAAAGAGAAGGCACTGGCAAAGGAAAACGAGGCCAAGAGGATTACCCAGGAGTACCTGAGGCCTAAGGATCAGCAGATATGAAAAAAACAGTAATATACCCCACACTTTCACCATTAAATAGAGTTGCTCTTGCTGGAAAATGAAACCATTGACTTTTCTTTATAACACCCAGGACTCTGTACATGGCTGTAACACAAAGATATGCTAGGTGAAAAGAGGAAATGATGAAACAATAGTACATGATAGAATCTGAACAGGAGAAACAAGGTGACTATTTTGTGAACTCTCACTGTGTGTGCTTTGAAAGGCTAGAAAACTTGTCCAGCACTTTGACATTGGTATGTGGTGGCCTTACTGTTCTCAGAGAACATTGTAATCACAGAAGGTCCTCACTCAGCTGCTGCCGAGGCCCAGCATGATTGCATGCCAGAGAACTGATATACAAGTTGATTTTGCAACCTCGGGGCCAAGAAGTTGGAGCAGGACCAGAATTTGTTGGATTACTTCAGATTTTTAGGGGTTTTTCTCCCCTCCTTGATTAACATTTCAGCCTAATCAAAAAAATCTCAAACCTCACATTATTTTTTAAAAAGCAATAAACCAAATCAGATAAACGATTTCAATGTTGAAATAATATGCAGCTCAGCTCTCCCTCAGCATTGCGGGACCTCTACCTGAGGACAGGATTTTCCCTTTATGCAAGCTGTTTTTGTAAGTAATGCTGCCATCTAGCAGTCTTCTTGCAAGTCACCATCCTGATACATAGAAAACGAATTTCAGATGGCCACATTTTAGGCTTGTCTGAGATCCACCGTGTTTGAATTGAACTTGAATAAAACTTGACACATAAATTTTAGTACCTGTGAAAACCACCTTTTCCATAGATATGGGTCCTGAAACCACTGTCTGGCAAACAACGGGCTCTTGTAAGCAATTCAGTGGAGAGGGAAATGATGCAAAACACCCCCCCTGTAAAACATCAGTGTGTATGTAACTGATACAAACCTCCACTGGTATTGTCTTAAAAAAAGCAGATCAACATCTTTGTTGAAAGTGGGTAAAAAAATAGAGTGTGGGTGATCAAAGGAACAGATTTTTGGCCACAGGATGTTTAAGCTCAAAGAATATATGTCCAGGGGAAACCTAAGTAACATTTTAATCCATGTCAGGAGCTTCAATGACAAACTAAGCCAAAGTTGCTTCTTAAGAAAGATAAATAAAGCCTAGAGATCTGCTGTACAACATCGTACCACCTGCTGTGTGGTACATTCGAATATTCAAGAGGGTAGATCTCATGTCAAGTGTTCTTACCACAGTAAAATAAAATAAATAAGAAAACAATAAAAATAATACATTTTTGTGTCTCTACATTTATTGAGTCTTTTCTGTTTGCCCAGACACTGCTCTGGTGCTGCTATGTTCCCTGCACAACTCTCTAAGAAGCTACTACTGTTACAAGTCCTACTGACGCAGGAGAAACCGAGCCTTGGAGACACAACAAGGCAAGTAAGTGTGGGAGCAGCAATAAAACCCCAGATAGTCTGATTTCAGAACCTGAGCCCTTACCTGCCAGGTTACAATCCTTTCTGTCATGCTGAAAGGTATGTGGAAGCAAATAGATGTCAGATTTTCAGCAGGCTAAAACATTTGTTAAGAGAATGAAAGAAGCTTCTGTTTTCTAGTTGAGTTGCTTTGCAAATGGAATGAAAATAGTGTTCTCCATTTCGTCAGAGGCATTTGTCTTGTCTCTGATTTTCTTATAGACTATTTAAAATTCTAAGACTTTTCTCCCTTTAGTCATTTTAAACTCTGCCATGGGCCCTCTGTTCAATGTCCATTGGCTAGCTAGATCGGTAGATACTTTGCACAGTTGCGCCACCTCTCTTTCAGTGTTATTTCACTTCCTGATATCTCTAGAGAGACTTTCCTTGTTATTGTGACTGCTCTGCATTGAGTGTCAGCAAGCACATTGTCCTGTCTGCTTTCACTAAGGAACATGTATGTCTCACTCCAAGGAGCTGACTTGTGCAAACATTTCTCTGAAGACAATTTGAATTACCTGCGGCACATACTACTAGACCAGTGCTTCTCAGACTTTAAGGTGCATTCAAATTACCTGAGACTCTTGTTAAAACGCAGGACCCGAGATACTGCATCTTTAACAAGCTCTCAGGGGAAGCTGATTGTACTAGTCCCCGGGCCACAGTTTGAGTACTGAGGTCCTCAAAACCACTCAGTTTTGGGGGTCTGGAGAGAACTTTTGGTTTGACTCTAAAATCAGGGAAAAACCTTCCCTATAATTTTCTCATTTCCCCTAAATTTTTAGATATCAGATCATAAAAATCAATTTTGATATAAATTGAGTTATATGTTTTTATGTATGCAAGCGAATGTATTTATAAAAGCTAATTTAAAATTAAAATGTTCTATTTAAAATGTTCCATTTGGACTCTCAGTCTATTGGTTGAAAATATTTTTCATCTTGCTTTCCAAAATTTGAAATTTGTATCCCTGAAGTCATACTTGAAACTTCTAGAATTATCTGGCTGTCAGAGAGCTGTGCAACCTCCCGTCCCATCTCAGGACAGGCAGGTGTAAGGTTCTCTCGTCAGTAAAAACTAAATCCAGAAGTCAGGGCACTGACGGGACAAGAATCAAATTTTGGAATTGCTCTAGAATGAGTTGCTGGGCCCAGCAGTCCTATTTCAACAAGTGTCAACTGTGGAATTTCCTAGATTCTCCAGGTACGTTTGTCCCCGTGTTCTTCTTGTTATTGTCAGCATTACTCTTGTTTGCTCTAACAAGGGAACATACAACAGAGGTAAATGCAGAACTCCTACTCTTGGGTCCCAAGACCAAATTGCAAAAGAGTAAAATGTAAGAAACAGGCAGAAGTTGTCCGTTTTCAAAAGAAACAAAAATTTTGTTGCCTGCCAAGTCCATGCCAGTGACCAGAATACTGTTATTCAGCCTCAGAATGCCTCACTACAACACTAGTGCCTAAGGCAAAAAGGGGTGATGGCTTCCTCCACTGAGCACTGGCAAAGCCACACTTGGGACGTGTGGCATTCAGATGTCTGTGCGTGTCTGAGTGTGTGTGTGTGTGTGTGTATATATCTGTGAGTCAGAGAAGGTGTAGGAAGGCAGAAGAAAGGGCAGTCATGATTTAGGAGAAACAATGAAAGTGATTGACAATTTTCAAAAAGATAAACCAAATGGTAGTTTATCTTTTTGAAGATGAGTGAGGAAAAAAAAAGATGGTGAGAGAGCTTCGCATTGTGTTGTAAGTTAAAAGACATAGGAATATTTACCTTTGAAGTGTGTGCAGGTGGGTTTTAGGGTAGAAGTTAGTAAGATATTAATTATGGGTGGATGGACGGACACATAGGCATCTATTGAATTCATTCTATGTGTTAGGCACTCTGCTGAGAACTATACATAAACTAAACAATGTTACTCTCCAAACAATCCTTTAAAATTAGCATTGTCCCCATGTGAAAACTGGTGAATGTGAGGCACAGATAAATTATGTGACCTGTCCAAAGTCATTGACTGGGTGACTTCAGAATTTGTGCTCTTAACCTCTCATTTATAACCATGTGTGACAATCACAGAGATTCACTGCTGAGATCCCCCTTAAAGAAATAACTTGCTGGCCAGCTCTGAGAAGGGTAGTTAGCTGACAGCCACCAGCTGTCAACAACCTCAGAATCTGCTCTGCAATCCCACCAGAGACTGTGCTGTTTCTGAGAGGCCCCAGCCAGTGGCTGAGCATGGCTGGGCTGGTAGGGCCTGGGCATCCCTGCCCACTGTGGGGCTCCTCCGACACACAGTCTTTTCTCAGGACTTCCCCACTGAGTTCTCATACTCCATCCGTCGGCCTGGCCATCTGAGGCTCTCCTTGCCCGCTCCTGCCTCCTCCTCCCTCTTATCTAGTACAGAAATTATTCTGAAAAACAACAAAATAAGAACTTCTTTTTTTTTTAAGATTTTATTTTTATTTATTTTTAGAGAGGGAAGGGAGGGGGGGAGAGAGAGAGAGAAACATCAATGTGCGGTTGCTGGGGGACATGGCCTGCAACCCAGGCATGTGCCCTGACTGGGAATCGAACCTGCGATGCCTGGTTCGCAGCCTGTGCCCAATCCACTGAGCTACACCAGCCAGGGCAATAAGAACTTCTTTACTCCACCATTCATTCTCAGCATCGGCTTCCTGAGGGACCCAAGTGACATACCATGTCTTCAAATATTTGGAGTGCTATCCTAGGAAAGAGCATTTAAAATCATTTTCCTATGGTAATATGGGGTTAATGAGGACAAAGAGAACTATTAGGGAAGCAGCTTTCATATATATGTAAGTTCTCTATTACCTAGACCTGCGCAAACAATAGAACGGGCTGCTTGAAGACTGATGAGCTCCCCGTTCCTGCACCGAGTCCTTCAGGCCAACCAGAGGCCCGTTTGCTGTAAGAAGGTTGTATGACATTACCACAACCCCTGCGTGACAACTGGAACATCTAGGATGTTAAACGTCCATGATGCTAATCAAGGAGGAAAAATCAAACTGTTGAGAAAGCCACATCAGGAAGACCAAACCTCTGGGTTTTTCAGCGGTTCCATGGCTCTGGGTTCACACATGCACACTCGTGCACTCCCAGGGCGGCCCGCGGCACTCAGGACACCCCAGCCACTGTCCACATGCTTTTCTTGTTTTTAATCAAGAAGCTCCAAGCAAGTGACTTAAGGCTGTGGGTTGATTGTTTCTGTGAGTCATTTGGCCAGATAAACACCAAATTGCACATATGCTTTGTCAAACAAACTGTAATACAGGTTCAGCATCTGATGAAATTCTAATGACACCCTCCACTGAAACCTAGTTCTTAAGCTCAATAAATGTATCCCAGAACCAGAAAGATTTAGTCCTCAAAGCCATTGCTTCCTTCCCTTTATCAAGACACCAGCACACCAGTGAGGGGGCACATACTTGCCCCCTTCCTGTATTTCCGTGATAGTTAAATTCCATAAGTAATCATGTATTTCAGATAGAAAAATAAGAGGTGGGAAAGCCTCATAGAAAAACAGTAACCTAGTCAGCATAGGGATCTGTATACAAGGAGACATTCATTAGATCTGCATTTACAGGGTCCGGCACAAAAAATGCCCCTTTTTATTACAAAATCTTTTGCTACAAAATCATAAGCATGTAATTCTGTAACACAACAATATCACACTCAAGCATACTGCCTGACAGTTTAGGTGAAATGTTGAAATTAAAACTATAAATTAATACACCCATGTTAGTACCCTACCAACCACACTCAAGAGAGCGTTACTTCTGCCGGACTCTGTATTTGCAGGCCACTTACCAAAGGCTAGACTCTTGCAGGTGCTGGGGACACAAGGATGTGCCGGACAGAGTCCCTAATTTCATGGGGCACATATTCAAAGTCCGTTGAGAAAGCCTGCCGAACCCTCCCTGAGAGAAGCTCGCACAGGTGCAATCACTGATAGCGGCCCTAGAGAGAGCACTGTGGAGCCCCCAAACTGATGTCTTTTCCCTCCCTCCCCACTCCATATCCCTGCAGCATCCTTGCCACCTACAGTCTTCATGTTCAAGAAACATTTTATTACACTGCAGTGTTTTGAAGCAAATTCATAAAATTTGCCAGAGAAGTTAAAAAAAGCAATCTCAGCAATATTTGGGGGCTTTTAAAATAACTGTTGACGCAGCTGACCTGCCAGAGACAAAGGCAGTGGGAGGGCCCTTGCTGGTGAAATAAATAGGAGTCTCTGTGCTAACAGCCCACAGTTTAGAGCTGAAGTCTGAACTCCACCTTCAGGCAGAATGAGGTTCATCCCCGGCTGTCTGCTTCTCATGCTTCTGGTCTGCAGCCTCTCTCCGGTCCATGGTGAGAACTTTCACTTATGATGTCATTGTCTTTTGAATAGAAATGGTCTTCAGCCATTCAATTAGAAAATGGGGGAAATATGACTTAAGGAGGAAAAAATTGCTCACAGCTCCTGGATCTGTAAAAGGAAGGAGCTTGAGGATTTAACTCTTGGTGCTGGAAGCATTTATATTGTTACAGTTGCTGGCCATAGAAGGAGGGATACTGGATATCCATTTCCATGTGACTTAGACTTGGTTTGTCTATTTCTGGCCTTTTTCAGATTTAGCTCTGCTGTAACAATTTTTTTCCATGTATCTCTTCTCTGTTCTGCCAGTCAGTGCTACCCCTTCTGACCAAACCTTTTTTAGGGTTTAAAGATTGTTGACCTCAATGGGCTGGTCTCCTGCAGGGAACATCTGATGCAAATCTGTATGGTTAGCACTGTCGTGAACCATTATAGGTACAACAGGAGTATTTAAGTACAAGCTTTCTGCAAAGAAGCAGACTTCCAAGTCTAAATGGGAAGGTGATCTTGTATAAATAAACACATCTACTTGAAGTGGCAACTTTTTATATACTGAACAAATCAGATGCATGTGCAGAATGATACACTTGACTCAAGTTTAGAGGACACATTTTTGTTCTTAAAATGCAGGAAATATTTTTCAATTATTATTTTGCTCTACATGTTATTTTCATTCTTCAAGACCGTCATCTCTTTCCTCCTCTATGAAGTTTTCCCATTGCTCCTGGCAAAGCCCTCTGTTCCCATGATGCAATTGGGACCCTGGGTGAAGTACAGCATGCTGTGGTATTTCAGTTTTTGCTCATTTGTTCCCCCCCCTAAATTGTAAACACCTTGAGCTGGGTCTCATATTTGCAAATATGTGTCAAAAATGCTGGCAGGTGCTGGGATTAAAGAGGAAAAAATTCATTAAAATACATGAGATGTGTTCCTTATGGTGCTTGTCTAGTATTAATAACTTCTTATTGGATGAAAATAGTCTTGAATTATTATTATTGGTTTTTGTTTGGTAATTATTTGCAGCTAAAATGGAGGACCAATGTATTTAAAAAAATATCTTTGACAATATCTCTGTTTTCTCAAACAGAGACTGACAAGGGGGCATTGAGTATAATAAAAGAGAGAACTGTTACAGCTTGTTATGGCTTCTGGGGCTCTATGATGAGTTTTTGTCCTCCATTTTTATGTGTTCAGAGTGAAGTTCAGTTGATTTTATACTGCATTAATTATAACTGAGTCGTAAGTCTCCATTGTGCTGGTTCTTAACTTTTTTAAAAAAAGATTTTATTTATTTATTTTTAGAGAGGGAAGGGAGGGAGAAAGAGAGAGAAACATCAATGTGTGGTTGCTGGGGGCCATGGCCTGCAACCCAGGCATGTGCCTTGACTGGGAATCGAACCTGCGATGCTTTGGTTTGCAGCCCGAGCTCAATCCACTGAGCCACACCAGCCAGGACGGTTCTTAACTTTTATTATGTAGACAATTACCCGAGTGCCAATATAATTCTATCACAAATTTCAGTGGTTGTTGTTTTTAAAAAGCTAATTTTATTTTTAATACTTTGGTAGAAAATGTTTGAAATTAAGTCAAGGCAAGCAGAAATACACACAGGAAAGACGTGGGAACTTCAAGCACCAATTGCAATTTTTAAATATTCAGATGCACTGTACGGAAGATCAGTAGTTAAGTTCTAGATATGAATTATGTGCCCAGGGAATTAAAATAATCGAGTCTGTGTTCACAGGTGTCCTGGAGTCCCCTTATGCAAGATACAGGTGCCGGTGCAACAGAGTTACCAATAAAATGCCCAAGGTGAACGCGATTAAACGGGTTAAAAGCATTCCCCCTGGGAATGGCTGCCCACGCCTGGAAATCATGTAAGTTGTAAGAAAAAGTATATATTATTCTCTTCTCCCAGTGAAAATCAGATTATATGTTTCCACATAGAATTTAAACTTTAAAAAAAATTTTAATTATAGCTGACATTCCATATTATATTAGTTTTGGTGTATGGCATAGTAGTTAGACATTTATATAATTTACAAAGTATTTTTCCTGATAAGCCTAGTAACCAACTGACACCAAGTAGAGTTATTACAATATTATTGACTATATTTCCTGTGCTGTACTTTATGTCTTATGGATGTTTTGTAACTACAAATTTATACTTTATAATCACTTCCCCTTTCTTACCCAGTCTCCCAACCTCTCCTTCCGTCTGGTATCAATCAGTTTGTTCTCTTTACCTCTGCGTCTGTCTTTGTTTTGTTTGTTCAGAGTTTTGTTGTTGATGTTTGTTAGTTTGTTTTTGTTTTTTTAGATTCCACACATAAATGAAACTATATAGTATTTGACTTTCTCTGTTTGCACTTTACCCTGTAGGTCCACCCTGTTGTCCCAAATGGTAGGCCAAGTAGTATTCTTACTCAAGAATTTCCAAGTAATTTACTTTGAGGGTCAGTAACAATTCTCAGACTAATACTGAGAATCATCAATTTCTGTTCAGTGCTTATTATGCAGTGGCCCTGAGCTAAGTGCTTGACATGCATTCACTTATTCCTTATCCCTACTAAGGCATGGGTATTGTTATTATTCATTTACAGATGTAGAAACCTGAGGCTCAGGGAGGTTAACTAACTGCTCCAGGCACACCATTCCAAGGGGACAGAGCCAGGACCACTACTCACATTTCCCCATTCCCAAGTGCCTTCTTGAATCCACCAAATTTGAAATTGCCAGGGAAAGCAGATACTTTGTTTCCCACTAAGTCAAAGAGCAAGAAAAGGAGTATCGGTAACAGTCCTTTTTCTGACCCTCTGTTTTACAGAAATGACCTTTAGCTTTTGGTTCTATCACCTTTGATTCCATAATTCTGAATAAAGAGTTAGGCTAAGGGGAGAGTACTGGCCGCGAGAAATTTAATAGATATTTTCTTTGATTGAAATTGTACAACCCCTTGCTTCTGTGACCCTCCCTTTTTTGTATTCCCAGAAAAATCTGTGGATACCTCTACCATAGCATTGTTCATGGCACATCAAATGAGACCTTACAGGTCATGGGGAGAACCCCTGCTTCAGTGTCTGGCACAGTAGGAAACATCCCCGTGAATGTTAGCTGCAATCATTACAGCACTGTGTTGAGACAATCAGGTTTATCCCCCCTTTCACTCCTGCCAGAAAATAAGTTCTTTGTGAGCAGGTGTCAGATACTATTCATCCCTCTATTCCCAATGCTTTATTCCTTACCTGGTATGTAGTACAGGCTCAACAAGCATCGGATTGTTACATTAAATATTTTGAATGGAGCCCGGGGTTCTTTTTGCATATAACTACTTAGAACTTTGGTTTCTCCTTCTTGGACCCATCTTCAATGAACCAAGCACCCACAACATATTGAAGTATTAGACACAGCATCTTTCCGGGGCTTTGCTGACTTTGCTTTCACTAGAAGTTGTTCCTCTGGATTTTTTAGGTTTTTGAAATGTTTATAAACAGCTCACTTTTTTCTTGTCCCCTTTCGATATTAGTGTTTTGGGCCTCAGACTAATTGTATTCAACTTATAAAAAAGAAATACATAGTATCAAATATGTATATAAAATGTTTCATTAAAAAAGCATTATACTTTCACTAAGGTGTCTGCCAATGAAAGTTCTAACTAAGCCACAATTATCGTCCTCCAACTCAGAGCTGTGAAGTCTATCTGGGACCTCCCTGGGAGCAGCTCCTGTGCTCGAGTAGAAAACTGAGACTTCTTTCTTTTTATGCCATTTCCTCTGTCATGAGTCCAGGCTCTCACCTCTCAATCAGGGAAAGTAATGCAGATCATTTTCTTGGTGAAGTGACAAAAATTTAATTTCTTATCTTCTCACCAAATTCTGGTTACCTAATGACAACCAGATATAGAAACAAAAGATGCAGGTTATTACGAGAAACTCACAGCAGTCAGGGGTCCAAATATTCTGTGTCCAGATGACCAGAAATCTGTTTTCCATCACGAACTCAGAAACTGAACGGGAAGCCTCTGCCCAGGAGCCCTCTTGTTGAGTGGCCTCTGGCTGCTTGTGGTTCACTTAACAAGGGTAGAGTCTCACAGCTAGATGGATGGATCCTTCCTATTGGTCATTGTATAGCCAGGGGACATCAGTACATTCTGTTCTGTGTGAGTTCACACTGATAAAGGGTAGATTTCCCCAGTGTGCTCTCACCTGGGAGACGTCACTTCCTCCACAGCAGGTGAAACGTGCAGCACCACGTCTGGTACTTGGTGACCATTCAGGTTATGCTCATATAAAGCTGTGGCTGAAAGGGCAGGTTCTGGAGTCAGATAATCTACATTTGCATTTATATATTTACTTTGCAATCTTAGAAAACTTATATAATAAACTCACTAAACTTCAAGTTCCTCTGGCATAGGATTTTTGGTAGATTCATTGAGATACTTCACATTACCTGCTGAGCGTACTGCCTGGCACACTGTGAGGGCTTGCTCAATAGCAGCTGCTAGTTATTGCTGCTGCCTTTGTTATCACTTCATTTCTTAGAGCAGGGAAATCCTCACTAGTTAGTGGTTCAACCAAAAAATGTGGATGTCATTCAGAGCCACCAGTTCTGACACCTCTCCCACATTAAATTTCACAGAATTTTTTTCATGTAAAACGTCCTCAAGAGAGTGTGTCTTATAGTATATTATGTTCTCCCAACTTCAGTGGTCAAAAACATGGAAAAGATATTGTGATATGGATATAGAAATGAGCCAGCCTTTGAGTTAGCTATTTGGTCTGTCTCCAAGTCACATAAGAGTTGTCAACAAAACATTAACCTCTGACGTGTAAGATTCCATCAGCTTGGTGGGCGGCTCTACCAGCTCACACACAAACATCTGCAAATGGTGTTCTTCTGATTCTTCAGCCCTCATGCTACAAATCACCTGCTTCTGATCCAAAACTGCCTACCTCCAGTTCGCTTCTTCTGGGAATAATTATCTTTATACTCAAGTGCAGGATTGCTAAAATGGAACACTGCTTTATTTTTATTTTTGTTTATTTTCTCCCAGAGCCTGGTTGAAGAATCGGGCAATTCTATGCTTGGATCCTAAATATTCAGGGACATATAAACTTTTGGAAGATATAAAGAAGTAAGTCTGGCATACGAACATTTTCCATTTTCTAATTTTTACTGAAGGATTTCCCTTTCCTGGGCAGTCAAATTGGGTGCCATTTTAAATTTATGAGAGGTTTCTAAGACAGATGTTGCCCCCCTTATTATTGCTTACCTGATAGAGTTGGGGTGATGCATTCTAGCAGATCAGTACACTAAACTGGAAGCCAGTATCTGCAATATTCCTTGCTTGATAACTCAGGGGAAAGCCACAGTGTCTGGTCTTTCTCTAAACACGACTCTCTTGTTTGTGATTTTGTTTTATAGAAAACATGGACCTTTGGGTAAGTCAACTACAGCTCGGAGGACACGGAAGTCCTGATGCCGAAATCCCCACTAAGGACACCTGCATTCTTCCTCGTTCCTGCTCTGGGCTCAGATTTATGTTCCAAGGAATCCTTTCACCCCACCCCCCTAAAAAAGAGAGCTTCCCCATACAAACAAGCATGAAAGACATGTAAAAATCACCCTTCAGAGGCTGATAGGGCAAACTTGAACAACTTTTTTCAAATAAAGTACCTTAGACACCTGGAGTTTGCAATTTTATTCATCAGGAAGGAAGTTTCATGTAAGTTTCTTTTGATGGTATACTGGTTGTTGAAATTTAGACCAATTGTCTAAGTTTTTCTAGAAAATAAACATGAGAATTTAAACCTCAAATTTGAACATCTGGTTTGAGTTAAGAAGGAAATTATAGAGTTAACTTTAATCATTTTGTACCCTGAGAAACGCAGGCTTCCATAAGAGACTGAAAAAACAAACCCTCCCCCCCCCCACACACACACACAACAACCCTGCCTGGAAAACCCACAAAATTTCAGCCTGACAAGAGGCAGAGGGTCCACATCTTCATTCAAAAGTTCACTTTGGAGAGGAGTGGGGGCCTTTCTCTACTTTTAAAGAGTTCTCTTATAAGAATTATTGTCACAGATAGAAACTAGTAACACTCAAAGATCCCCAGACTTAAATTCATAGAATATTCAGGAGATGTATTTAAAGGGTGATATTTAGATGTACTACTCTTTAATGTGTTTGCTTTCACAAACCTTTTTACTCACGTCTGCTGCACAGACTGGTTGGTGGTCTCCGGTAGCTGATTCTCCCATGCTTCTTGTTAGTCTAATGTCATTCCATAACCTTAAGCAAACATCTTACTTAATTATAAGCAATTTATTCTTAATGGAGCATTTCCTCAAATTTAGACATTCTTTGCATTAACATAATGAAAAGTAGAACTTCAAATGTTTACTCTTTGCGTGCCTCTTACCTTTGCAGGTGATCTAAATTATGTGGCAAAGGATGAGAGAACTTATTCCTGATATTAACACAGTGGGAAAATGTTTGACCACAAGAGCCTCTTTCCCTTGATATACTCTATGTGATTTCCTCCAGAAATTTCCAACCTCCTACTAAAATCCATCTTCACTGTCTCATGATATTGATTCTAAAAATCTTCAGTTTCACTTGTAAAAGCTTTTCATTGGGTTTGACAAACAGAAGTGGACAATTCTTAAACTCCCATCCCCTCCCGCCCCTGGTTCCAGCCCAGCTCTCCCACCACTGCACTGAGTTCTGCTGGGTTTGCTTTTTGGGCAGGGGGTTCTCTCGCAGCATACCTGGGTTCCAAGTTATACCTGGCTCTCTCCTTCATTTTTCTTTTTTGGTTTAAATAATTTTCTGAGGAAGAAGTAAAAAGCACCTATAACTACAGGGTGCAGCAAAAGTAGGTTTACAGTGGTTCATATGGAAAATATTACAATAATTAATAAAAATAATACGAGAATAGACTCTGTGTTTTGCATGTTCACAACTGTAAACATACTCTTGCCCCCCCCCCCCGGACTACATTTTCCATTGTTTACAATTCAACATTTCTTTATTACAAACACACTCACACATAAATGGATCGCAAAATGTTACCAAAATCCTGCATTCTAGCATTTTTCAGGTATCCATATTTAGGGATCAGAAAACTTTTCGTTCTTTAGTTTGGTTTTGGTCTTCTTTGAGAAATGTAGCTAGACGAATACTCAGGACCCTCAAATAAGAAATGTTCAGGAACTTGCTCAAGGCCTTACAGCTACTCAACAGCAAGCCAAATAGGAACGCAGCCTGGCACCAGAATGGACGTTTCTGATTGCTACGCTGAGCTGGCTCTGCGTGAGACGGTTGGCATCAGCGGCAGTTTACAGAGGCAGAAATGAAGGCAAACAGACCTTCACTGGCCCCAAATCACATAACTAATAAGAGACAAAACCCAAATTCAAACCCAGGGCCACCTGACCCTTAAGCAAATGCTCTTAATCACAACACCATGCTGCCGACACTTTTCTTATCCCTGAAGGTGTTTCTCACCTCAGCCCGCGGCCCAGCCTCCTTCACAGGGCCAGTCAAAGCCAGGGGAAGGGTGGGAGCTCGGGAACACCCAGGCCTCCCGGGCGGGGACCTGCGTTGCGGGCAGCCTGAAGGCAGTGGGCCAAGGTGGGCTGAGAAGCAAAAATGGCCAGCGAGGACTTCTAAACTTGCTCTTCTTACCGCACAAGCACCCGTTCCTCAAAAGCCACAGTAGACGTGGGGGCATTCAGCCTGATTTAGAACATGGATCTTAACCCACGGTTAGATGCAGGGTAACTTTCTGAGCCAGGCAATGGAGTGTCTGCGGAAACGCGATCGTAGGTAATCTGAATGGGTTGGACCTAGAAAGGGAGATAGTAAAACAGGAAGGCAGATTTTAGGAAATTTAGGGCTACATACATTCACACATATGCAAATGAGTTAAAATCCAAAGTGAAAAGGAATCGAAGGTACAAACAAAACAGGCTATTTAACTTTGGGAAACGGAGTAACGGAGCTTTGAGGCCGGGCTACACAGGGACCTCCTAGCAGCAGAACGCGAGGAACCTCCACCAGAGTGAGCTCAACCTCGGACTGCCTTCCTCCCGCCCCCTGACCGTCAGAGGCCCGAGGAGAAAATATCCGGTTTCTCCGTGGGAAGCAGGACTGCCCCTTCCACCCACGGCAGGGGTCAGCCCACTCACTGGGTCACGGCCAGCCCAGCTGGGTGGGGTCCGTCCTGGGGGTCGTCTTTCCCGTCGCCTTCCTTTCTACAATTCTTCCCTCTTGATGAGAGGTGTCATGTAAGGATTGCTATATGTCCCAGGCTTCCTTGCTCTGAGGTAAAGTGATACTTTTGAACAGAATGTGCTAGTCTACTGAAAACTTGGTATAACTGGGAAAGAAAGGTCATCCAAGAGTCGGAAGGATAATAATTGAAAGAGAAACTACAGCATTTCGTGACCCTCACACGACAGAAGGTCGTTCTCCATGTGCAGTTTCTCTGAAGAGCATCGGCAGCAGCATCTGGAAACCTGTTAAAATACATATTCTCTAGTCTCTCCCAGACTTATTGATTCATAAACTCAGGTGTTGGGCCCAGCAATCTGTGTTTGACAAACTGGTATAATAAAATATAGTTGGTTTTTGTCCCTGTTTCCAGAGTTCTAAAAATCCTTGAAGTTTCCTAATAACTCCTTTGTTATTCACAAGGAGTCCCTTTCAACCATGCCTGAGTTTATGCTCCTGAGGTGACCATTGGCGTACTCCTAGACAGCTTCAGGATGGGGGCTGGTTTCCAGAGGAACCAACCATGTGATTAGAAGGTTGGCATTCTCAGCCCTGCCCTTGAACCTCCATGGGGGGGGAGAGGGGCTGCATTTCCACCAGCAATGGCCAATGATTTTTAATTAATCCTGCCTACACAACAGAACCTCCTTTAAAAAATTCCTCAACAATAGTGTTTGGAGAGCTACTGGGTTGGTGACAATATCAATGTGCTGGGAGGGGGCACCTGGGGAAGGCATGTAAGCGACATGGTCCTCTCCCCCATACCTTGCTCCATGTATCTCGTGCATTTGGCTGTTCTGAGTTGTAGCCTTTATAACAAACCAGTAATAATAAGTAAAGAACTTTCCTGAGCTCTGTGAGTTATTCTAGTGAATTATTAACCCTGGGGAGGGCATGGCCAAGGAAATCTCCAAATTATGGTCAGTTGGGCAAAAATATGGATAGTCTGAGCACCCCATTTGCAGCTGAAGTGGGGGCAGTCTTGTGGGACTGAGCCATGAACTAGTATCAGAATTAAATTAAATGTTTGGACACCCAGCTGGTGTCAGGAACTACAGAATTAGTTGGTGTCAGTAATTTGAGAAAAAAAACACTTTCACAACCCTCCCCCTGCCCCTGAACCCCCCTGAACTGGGTGGTTATGGAACTGCTAATGTTTGAAAAGCATTGTTCTAGGATATGAGCTCCAACCTGCACAGTATGTTAGAGTCATCCAGGGAACTTTCTTTTTTTAAATATCGGGTTAATTAAGTTATGATTCATCTACACTAGAACTTATCCTCTTTAAGTGTTCAGTTCAATTAATTATTTTGCACAGTCCCTATCTCAGCTTGGTCTTCTATAAAAACGAAGTACCGCAGACTGGATGACTTACAAATAACAGATATTACTCATGGTCCGGAGGCTAGAAGTAGAAGATCAGGGTGCCAGCATGATTGGGTTTGGGTGAGAGCCTTTTTCTGGGTTGCAGCCTCCTGACTTCTCACTGTGTCCTCTTGTGGAAGAGAGCAGAGAAGGGAGGTGAACTCTCTGGTGACTAATAAAAGCACTAATACTGTTCCTGAGGGCTCCACCTTTAGGACCTCATCTAATGCTCATCACCCCGCAAAGGCCCTGCCTCCTAACACCACCACACTTTGGAGGGTAGAGTTTCAACATATGAATTTGGGGAAGAGACAAATATTCAATCCATTATAGCCCCAGCCTTAGTTTTATTCTTAAAAATTTGCCTTTTCCAGACTGTCATATAAATGAAAGTGTACAATGTGCAGCCTTTTGTCTGGCTACTTTGTATAATATTTTTGAGATTCATCATGTTATTGAATGTATCAGTGACTTATTCTTTGTTGTTATTGGCTACTGTTCTATTTCATGGATACACCATAATTTGTTTATTCATTCACCAGTTGATGGACATTTGAGCTGTTTCCAGTATTTGGACATTATGAAGAAAACTGTGGTTAATATTCACACACAAATCTTTGTGGAACATATGATTTTTGTTTCTTTTAAGTAGATACCTAGAAGTAAGATTGCTGAGTCATATGGTAGATGCATATTTAACTTTATAAAACACAGCTGAATTGTTTTCCAGAGTAACTATATTATTTTGCATTCCCACCAGCAATAAATGAGAATTCCAGTGACTTCATGTCTTCACCAGCACTTGGTATTGTCAATATTTTAAATTGTAGACATTTCAGTAGGTGTTTAATTTTTTGTCTTAATTTATATTAATTAAAATAGCTAATGATGTTGAATAGTTTTTAATGTGCTTATTTGAGATCCATGCATTTACATTAAAGATACACCTTACATGAAAGATTTTCCCTATTGAGTTACACTGGCAAAGTTACCAAAAAGAAACTTACTTTAAATGTATGGATAGACTTCTGGACTCCCATTCTGCTTAATTAAACTATATATCTATCCTCATGTCAATACCACGTAGCTATGATTAGTATAGCTTAATGGTAAGTCTTAAAATTTAGTAGCAAGAGTTTTCTAACTTAATTCTTTTTCAAAATTGTTTTGTACCTAAGCCCTTTGCTTTTCCACATGAATTTTTGAATCACCTTATCAATTTCTACTCCCCCAAAATGATTTTATTAGGATTGAGTTGAATCTACAGATCAATTTGGGAAGAACTGGTATCTTAACAATACTGAGTTTTCCAGTCATGTAATCAATATATCTCTCCATTTATATATTTCTCCAATTTCTCTTGGCAATGCTTTGTAGCTGTTCACATTCATGTCTTGTAGTGTCCCTAAGCCAAACTGTGAGCACCTGTGGGAGCAATACAGGCATGTGTGTTCTCTTTCATCCTTATTATTTGGGAAGTCATAAGGTGTGACTTCTAGCCTAACTCTAACTGGAAAATATTGCTTCCTCCTTCAAAGAAAAGTAGTGAATCACTTAAAGCAACTAGATGGGACTCCTCAAATTCTCCCCACCAGATTTGCAAGTCTATACAAATCTTCTCCCATCCTTATCAATTTCCTTTGGCTACATTAAACATGGTACCCCCTTGTCCTCATTTCTTCAAGGCAAATCTCTTTATCTACTATGTTTAAATCTTATCCCCTCTTACTATCTCAGGAGACACACTACCAACCACCCTCTTGTTCTCTACAATCAACCACTCCCTCTCAATTAGTTCCATCTTTTTAAAAAGAGCCCAAGCAAAATAGCCTCTTCCTGGTCCTCTTCTGGCTATTGTCTCCCTTTTCTTCCCCTCCCTCACAGTCAAACCTCTTGAGTTGTTGGTTCTCAATAATCATTTTGCCAGGGCTCTCTCACTCTTCAGCACCCTCCAAAAAAATAAGGGTTCCACTCTGTCACTGTTCCCAAACAATGGTCAGTAAGATCACCAATTACCATGTAGCAATATCAGTCAGCTATTTCCACACCAGTGTTACATAGCTCAGTGACTTACAACAAAAGCATTTATTTCTTGTCCATGTGTCTCCAGATCAGCTGAGGTTCAGCCAACACAGGTGAGTTTAGGATTAATTCAGGTCATTTTTTGGGGGGTCAGGTCTAGTCCATGTGTCTCTCATTTTGAGGGGGGAGGAGTCAGATGTTATTACAAGGCATATTCTTCTCATGGTGATGGTAGGTCCAGAAGAGAGGGGAGCAGAAACAAGCTATTCCTTTAGTGGTCTAGGCTTGGAATTATCAACCTATTCCTTCCAATCACATTTTATTGGCCAGAGAAAGTCATATGGACATGCCCAGTATCCGTAGGACAGGAAGTTTATGTCACCTCCAGTGGAACTGTGGAACTGCATGGCAAAGGGCATGGTACAGAGTGAAGTAAGGAATTGGGGACAATAATAAACCTGCCACAGTTGTCTAATACAATGCTCACTGTTTCTATTTCATCCTCCAGAACTCAGTAGTATTTTGCAGGGAAGGAGGGCTATTGCACAGTCCGGCTCTCCCCTGGGCAGTCACAATGAAGCACTTCTCCTGGGTTTGCTTTGACCTCTCTGGCCACTCCTTCTCAGTTTCACTTTCAGGCTCACCCTTCCCTCTCTGGTTGAGTGAGAGAAGGTGACTTGGCATTTCTTTCATTGTTATATATGTGTGCTTTCTCCTCAAGAAATATCGTTGAAGACCACAGCTTTCATTATCATGTAAGAGCTAATGACTTACCAACTTTCCCTCCCAGTTCTCTAAACTCCATTCCCTTCCACCCAAATGACTCTGCTATGTCTCTGCTTTAGATTTGGCAAATGTACCTCAAACTCAATGTCAAGGACCAAAATTCATAATCTGATTCAAATCTGGTCCAATTCCAACATTACCTACTTCAGTGAAGGCCCTCCAACTTAATTGTGCAAGATGGAAAACTAGATGAAAAAAATTGTTTTCTATCACTGCCAGCTCTGTATCCAATCCATAATAACTTTTGTTGACCCATTCCCCTAAATATCACCCCAATCTGTCCACACTCTCCATGTTCACTGCCATCCTACACCAAGATGCCATTGATTCTTACCTGACCTAATGAAATAGCTTAAGTTGTCTCTCTCCCTCAGTCCCTCTGATATCCCTCCATAATGCAGCAACCTAAGGGGACCCTTATAAAATTCAAATCAGGTGATGTCACTCCTACTTCATTTCCAAGCTCAAGTGTCACTTCCTCCGGGAATCCTTCCACATAGGTCAGATCTTTCTATGATATCCTCACATTACCTGTCTCTTTTCCCTGAGGACACTTATCTTAGTTACTAAATAACACACTTATTAATGTGACCATGCAACGAATATCTGTCTCTTTATTGGGCTATAAATTTCATGAGGTCAAGGACTATGGTTTTGTTCATCCTTGTATCCTTAGCATCAATTATGGCCTGGCACACAGTAGGAGTTCAACAAATATTTGTTGAATAAATGTATGAATGAATGAGTAAATAAGTGCCTTGTAACTCTCTTGTGTATTATCATTTAAGATACTACAAGCAACAACTTTTTCATATACTTGTCCTATTTCTCTAACTAGATTGCACACTTCTTGGAGACAGTGAGTGAGACTTTTCTTTGTCTCTCACATAGCATCCCAGATATGCAGTAAGCAGCTCTTGATCAAAAACTATGGTACATTTACACAATGGAATTCTATGCAGCAGAAAGAAAGAAGGAGCTCCTACCCTTTGCAACAGCATGGATGGAGCTGGAAAGCGTTATGCTAAGCAGAATAAGACAGGTGGTAAAAGACAAATACCATATGATCTCACCTTTAACAGAAACCTAAACAACAAAACAAACAAACAAGCAAAACATGACTAAAGACACTGAAATAGAGAATAGGCTGACAGTGACCAGAGGGGGGAGGGGAGGGAATTTCAGGGGAAAAAGGGATGGGTTTATAGGAACAAGTATAAAGGATACATGGACAAAAACTATCAGGGGTGGAAATGGGAGGGAGGTGGGGAGGGATAGGGGGTGCGCTGGGATGGGGGTAAAAGGCAGAAAACTGTTCTTGAACAACAATTTAAATAGATAAATAAATAAATAAATTTTAAAAGAAAATAAAGAAATGTATAGTGCATTGAGGTCTGTCTGGAAAAAGTTCAGCCATTGTTAATATAATGAGAACAGCTTGTGCGATGACACAGATGTAACCTGGCAGCCAAGGAGAGTGGACTGGAATGTGCATGTGTGAACAATGATGACTTCACTGTACTAGTCAGTGGGGGCAGTAGACACCACTGACTGAGCATGAGTACTGTTACATTCAGAATGACTGAGCAAGTAGAGCAAAAAATCTGTATCAAATTTTGCATTAAGCTTGAACATTCCTCTACAGAAACTATTTGATGGCTCAGAAGGCCACAGCTATTGGAAACTGGTGACTGGCAGCTTGATGAATTAGAATTCATTGTAAGAAAAGCTAATAAAACCTACACGTGTGTATTTTTTCATATGTTCCACCATTGAAAAAATTGCTCAATCCTATGGCAGACCATCAATTCAATCAATTTACGAGCATTTTTTTCATCTAGATAACAGCCTCTTCATTTGAAATGTAAAGATCGAATTAGCAAATATGTTGTATTACTAAATTTAGTGGAGCTGAAGCCCCAGGGAAAAATTCCTGATCTCTTCTTATTAAGTAGACAATGGGACTAACATCTTTCTCCCTCAAAGGTGGGCAATGAAGAGGCCCACTTCCCCCTCAGGGCCTCCTTGACCTGATTCTGCTAATTTCTGGGCCAGGTTCCCGGCAAAGGCTCCAGCTCTACCTCTGACACACTGTCTGGTCTAGGGGCTGTTCTTTAAAAAAATATATTTTATTTATTATTTTTAGAAAGAGGGGAAGGGAGGAAGAATGAGAGGAAGAGAAGCATCAATGTGTGGTTGCCTCTCATGAGCCCCCTACTGGGGACATGGCCTGCAACCCAGGTGTGTGCCCTGACTGGGGATCGAACTAGTGACCCCTTGGTTTGCAGGCTGGCACTCAATCCACTGAGCCACACCAGCCAGGGCTGGGGTCTTCTTGGTTCTCAGCCTCTAGTGAACAGCTGCCCTCCCCATCAATCCAGAGGCCAGCCTGAGAATCTCTGGGAGCACTCTAGTAACCTCACAGGGCCCTGCTTCTTTTAAAAATGTCAATTATCATATCCTGGTGGCTAGCCCAAAAAATACCATGTTCAAACTGAAGACTGGGGCAGGGAGGGAAGTGACATTAACTCTGGGCACAAACTCCCTGCTTCCTTCTTCACTCAGAGTGAGACCCCTAAGAGTGTCCCCTAGGGGTTACAAACAGATAGTCCCATGACTCCCTTCCGTCAGTGTCCACATTCTGGACTCCAGGGTCTCGCCTGTCGAAGCATGGCCCATCAACCAGCAAAATCAGCAGCATTTGAGAGCACATTAGAAATGTAGAATCTGAATATGATTTCTGCATTTCAACAAGATTTAGATGATTTCTATGCAACTAACACCGAAAAGCTCCGTCTTTTATATTTCCCCTGCCTCCTTACTGCAAAAAGACAATATGTGTGAAATCCGAGGGGCACACCACAATTCTCCCAATCTAAGATGTGGAAGGCAGAAGACCTTCAATCAAAATTTGGTTCTCTTCATGATTAACTGTAAGGTAATTAAATTCTCTGAGTCTTGTTATTCCTAATTTTCAGGTGAAAATAATATCTACCTCTTGGGAAACTAAGAATGAAAACATTTTCAGATTGGCTACATGTAATTTGGGGTTATTTATAGGATTTATAAATTCCAGGAAATTGGGATTACATTTATATTTCTAATGTTATTCCACTGTCTAGAAATGGTCACATTCAATCCTTTGAGTTTAAACCACAGTCCTCTACTGTCATCCAGTGGTGAATGGTAGAATGTGGCAATAACAAACAATAATCCAGTAAACCCTAGGACTGCAGATGGAGCTGAAAGCTGGCATATGACTCATGACATGGACTCCAAAAGAGAGACTGAATAGAGAAATGGAAGAAATGTTGTTATAAGCCCAATGTCAGCTTAGACCTGACACAAGTTCAAAGTTATTGTTCTGAGCAAAAAAAAAAAAAAATCAGTTCATTGTCAGCTGCAGGTGCAAGCTAAAGAAATGTGTGCTTGATTTTCTTTCATGCATCATCCCAAATTAGATGTGAAATAATTGCCGAGAGTTCAGTCAAGCTGAGACCCATTACTCAGTAACAAAATTAACATTTCTAAAGTACTTTATCACAAGTGACAGGTGAGTTCACTCAGCTTTCTTGCCTGAATCACCAGCCCCAGATCGTGTCTTTTCATTTGACTTATTTGCATGTTCTGCCCTTTCTGCCTCCTGACAGTTAAAAAGGGAATAAGCAAAGAATGGCACAATATTCTCACTTTCAATAAAGAAGGTATTCCATTTATTATGTATCTAATATCTATGGAGGGAATTTAATCATATTTTATTTCCATCATGTTGATTTTCCTGATAGACAATCATGGTGTCCACAGTGACAGAAGACTTTTAAAAATATTGCCTGACATCTAGTTTTAAAAATTGTAGTGTATTCTGTAATTAATTGTGACATATAGATTCTCTGCCTAGGAGCGCCTTCAAAGAACTCTATTTCAAAAATATCCAGTACATCATTTTTTAAAATTAAAGCACCTTCCTACATTCTCCTACCTAAGATAACCTCATATGTAGGTATACACTCACCTAAAGCCAATAAGAATCTGAAAATCTCAATGGCAAGGAAGGCATGAACAGCTTAATGGGATTCACTGTGCCACAATTATTATAACCTGGATTCAAGTCTGGAGTTGTTTTTCCAACTTGATTAAGTAAAATTTTAAAAAGCTTTCTTATCCATGTCTCCTTTTTATTTTCCAACCACTCTTATGAGATTAATGAAGTTTTTTTTTTTTTTTTTTGTCTAGGTACTTAGAGAGACTCTTGAATGTGTTGTGTGACCTATTGATTTGCTAGAGGAGCCCACCTGGTAGCGTGATAAGGCAAGTCGCTGTGTCCACCTCAATGCAGGTGTGGTGCTGCCATGTGACAGACAGGTAGGGCAGTCCCACTTTCTATAAATGCTTATGATTCCTGGACACATTCTGACCAGTTCTAAACCCTACTGACTAAAAAGGACCTTGAAGGTCCCTTTGTGTCTGTTTTGTCACGATGAGAAGAACTAGGTTTTTTTTTTTCCAAGAAAAGCTAAAATTCCAAAGAATATTAAAATTGAGGAAGTCTCCTTCCTCTTTTTTGGCCCACTCAACTGTTCATGTGCTCCAGCTTTGCACTCCTGGGTTCCACAGAACAGATCTGGACTGCTGGTGTTGGCCTACAACTAATAAGATCATCCAGCCAACTTAGAAAAGTTTATGTAACTTTGGGAAAACCTTGGCCAAATCTAAGGTTGACTATTGACAATGCTAAAGCCAACATACAGCAACAACAAAAATGCTGTTTTGTATTCTGTAACCTGGGACGAGCCATAATACAACCCAGACATGTGGCATTCATCCTCATATCCAACCTGTGAGACTGGTGGTGGACTGTGGCATCCCACTAAAAGCCAAATGACACCTTTGTTGTTGTGCCTGCTCTGTACCTGCTTAACTTATAAACACAGTTTTAGTTTTTTAAAAAGTCCTCATCTTGTATCATCTCAGGTTGTGTGTGGAATCTTGGAATCAATTTTTCTATTTGCTTTGTCTTTCAGTGTTCCAGTGTTGGCAAGACAAGAATTTCTAGCAGAACCCTACTTCATCCCATCTACTCATGAGACAGAAATCTTAAAAGGAAGTGAATCCAGGCGAAAAGTATGTGTCACTAGCTAGCTATGTACATTAAAAAAGATGTGCTTTTTTTAAAGGTTTCTTACTGAAAAAAAAATCACTTGATGGGGAGATGCCAGCCAAGATAGAGGTGTAAGTAGATACACTTTGCCTCCAAAAGAAGGACAAAAACAAACTTAAAAATAAAAAATAACCAGAGCAGCCAGAGAATTGAACTGGATGGAAATCTGACAACCAAGGAGTTAAAGAAGAAACATTCATCCAGACTGGTAGGAGGGGTGGAGATGGGCACCCAGGGTGGAGAGGACTTGCAGCAAGGAAGCTGCTGGAAGACCAGGGTGAGTGAGGTGGCATCTGGTGAACCAGGCAGTCCCACTTTTGTGTGAGGATAAACTGGGAAGAACAACTGGGGAGCAAGACAGATTGCCCAACCCAGGGTTGTGGGGAAAATAAAGCCTTGAAACCTCTGACTGAGAAAACCTGTGTGAGTTGAGGCAGCAGGAGAAACTCCCGGCCCCACAGGAGAGTTCATTGGAGAGACTCACAGGGACCTAGAACATACACAAACCCACCAGTCCAGGAATTAGTACCATAAGTGCCCAGTTTGATTGTGGGTAAGAGTAGAAGTGACTGAAAGCCAGCTGAGACCTAAGCAAGTGGCACTGTTCCCTCTCTGAGCCCTTCCCACATATAGAGTCACAATGCAGTGACATAGGTTGCCCCACCCTGGCAAATACATAAGGCTCTTTCCCTTACTATGTAACAGGTATGCTGAGATGAAAATATATGGCCCAAATGAAAGAACAGATCAAAGCTTCAGAAAAAATACAACTAAACTATGAAGAGATAGACAGCCTATCAGATACAGAGTTCAAAACACTGGTAATCAGTATGCTCACAGAAATGGTTGAGTATGGGCACAAAATAGAGGAAATAGTGAAGGCTGTGAAAAGTGGAATAAAGGAAAATGTATGGGAAACCAACAGAGAAGGGAAGGAAACTGGGACTCAAATCAATGGTTTGGACCAGAAGGAAGAAATAAACATTCAACTAGAACAGAATGAAGAAACATGAATTTAAAAAAAATGAGGAAACGCTTAGGAACCTCTGGGACGACTTTAAACGTTCCAACATCTGAATCATAGGCATGCCAGAAGGAGAAATGGAAGAGCAAGAAATTGAAAACTTATTTGAAAAAATAATGGAGAACTTCCCTGATCTGGCAAAAAAAATAGACTTCCAGGAAGTCAAGGAAGTTCAGAGAGTCCCAAAGAAGTTGGACCCAAGGAAGCACACACCAAGGCTCATCATAGTTGCATTCCCAAGATTAAAGATAAGGAAAGAATCTTAAAAGCAACAAGAGAAAAGGAAACAATTACCTACAAAGGAGTTCCCAGAAGACTATCTGCTGATTTTTCTCAAAAGAAACCTTACAGACAAGATGGGGCTGGAAAGAAGTATTCACAGTCAGGAAAGGAAAGGACCAAGATGACTCTATCCAGCAAAGCTATCATTTAGAATGGAAGGGCAGATAATGAGTTTCCCAGATAAGGTCAAGTTAAAGGAGTTCATCATCAGCAAGCCCTTCTTATATGAAATGTTAAAGGGACTTATCTAAGAAAAAGAAGATAAAAAATATGAACAGCAAAATGACAACAAACTCACAACTATCAACAACTGAACCAAAACAAAAAAACAAAAACAAAAGGAACTAAGCCAAAAACTAGAACAGGAACAGAATCATAGAAATGGAGGTCCCATGAAGGGTTATCAGTGGGGAGGGGGAGGGTGGAAAAGATACAGGGAACAAGAAGCATAAATGGTAGGTACAAAACAGACAGGTGGAGTTAAGAATATTATGGGAAATGCAGAAGCCAAAGAATTTATATGTATGACCCGTGGACATGAACTAAGGTGGGGGAATGATGGTGGGAGAGGGGAATAAAGGGGGGAGAAAAATGGGACAACTGTAATAGCATAATCAATAAAATATATTTTAAAAAAGGAATCACTTGATTTTTGAGTCTCAGCTTTCTTATTGCAAATGAGAAGAGTGATTGAAACAATCACTAAGGCACCTTCCAGCCCTAAAATTTATACCACTACTCTTCCCACATCTTTTCCCCCTCTGATACTTTTTATCCAGTAAATTTTGGCACTATTATCCATGAAAATTTATATTGAGTGTCACTTTGACCTTCTTCCTCCCTAACTTTCCTCTTTAAATCATTTACCAAGAAGAATTGTCCCCACCTCCTTAACATTTCTGGGATTCATCCACTTTATTTCCACCACTGTGTCTGGCCATGCTTGGGGAAGTAAATTGACAAGCCAAGAGGGTTTATAATTACATTTAGAGATGATGGAATAAATCAAACTCATGGGTTTACTAAGTTAAAAAAGAATCTGGCCTCTTCGGAAATCATGACCTCAATTTGAATTGTATAACTTATTTAAATCTGTTATTTTAAGCCGAAAAGTTTATTTAACATCAATTTTAAGCAAGTCAGAGTAAGAAAACAATATATAAAAATTCATAATTTTATATGTTTGATTAACAAGATTTTCTTTTCACTAAGACTTGTTACAGTTGTGATTTTGTTTTGCCAAGCATTTGAAATACCCATAAAAAGCTGAAATATATTATAATAAGATATTTGTTCTAAACTTTTTAAAGAAATTTATCAAGCCAAGTTCATAAATGAGCCTAATTGTTTAACGTGAGTTTTGGTTGTTGGAATTAAACAGTTAAACATCAAATAAAAGTGATTATTAATATTTATATACATATTAGAAGAAAATGTTTTGGCTAAATTGATAAAAATGTACATCTGAAAACTTTATTTAAAAAATGCACATTAATTTTAAACCCAAATCTGAATGGTCATCCAGCTTTGGAGCTTCCTGTGGGGTCATAGCCTTTGCTGTGACTGCCTCGTGTTCAACTTCTCCTGCCTAATCCTGCTTGCTTCTCTTCTGCCTGTGTTAATCTTTAAAAGATCCCCAAATGAATGTGCTGTTTGCTAATCTCCCTATCCATCAGGGAGCCTGCTTTGCAAAGACGGGTACAGTAGTTGTGCAGGACAGCAGAGGCTAACAAGGGTTTCTGGAGCTGAATCCCATGCCAGCCAGCTGGTAGTGCAGGAGCCCACAGAGCCCCTGCGTAAGGTAGCAGTACAATTGTCAATACTTTTACCTGTTGTGAACTGAGATAGATGGCAATCTGATACAGGAAATGTACTAGGAAGTGCAATGTATCAGACATTTAAGAAATATGGGGGAATTAGTCATTGCTGGAGGCATTAGATAATGTGCTACAAGATAATAGAAGACACAAGATGATTAACCAGCAATTAAAGTTGAGACATGAAAACCAAAAGGCTTATTGGAGCACATCAAGAGATTCTCCTCTCCTGTGGGCAAAGAGCAGGGAAATCTGAGGATAGTGTCCAGTAGCAGAGCTCCAGAGAAGGTTGGACTCTCAACCTACCTAGAGCTGCAATAATGGGAACCTAACAGCTGAGATGGAGACTTCCAGACTGATGCACTTGAGAATATTAAATCTTGAAAATCCCGTGGGGCTCTAAACTTGCAGAAGTGAACAATGCTGGTAGAGGCAGCACATCCCCCTTCCTTCCACCCCTGGCCTCGCAAAATAAGGTGTGCCTGCTTTGCTCTCTTCCCATCCCTTCTCCTGCCACCAGACCAATAAGTAGAGTGAGCTCATGGCACAAATGCTGCTCCTGCCAGGGGAGGGAAGGGACTAGACCCTGAAGGGCCAACAGGACATAGTTAACCTGTACCAGCAAGATCTGAGAGAGTACATGTGAAAATAAACTCCTGAGAGCCAAATCGGGGGCTGCTATGATGTGAAGTGGGATAAAGACAGAGTTTGTCAGGATGAGAATGCTTTCTTGGAATAAAGGATTTAACACCATGGCAGAGACCCCAAGGCTGGCACATCCTTCAGACGGTTCTTGGTCTGGATCATCACTTTCTCAAGCTCCTAAATGAAGTCGAACTGCCAAGTGTGCTCTGGCAGAGAACAAAAGAAAGGACTGAAAGTGGGCAGAGTGAATATACTGTAATACAGGGAACCCTGTCCCACAACCATGGTTGGAGGGAGGGCCAGGAGCATATTCCCTTCACTAGAACAGTAAGAGATGCGCTGAGAAGGCCTCAAACATCTCAGAGATGCTCTCCTCCTCTGTAGGTCAGGGCACTTGTAAGAGAAACCATTACAGGACTGGACTCCTTGATAAATATGAAGATAAACGTTCTAGAAACGAAAAAAGTGAGGAGGCAGCACTTACCCACCAGAAGCAAGGAGGTAACTGCCATCAAAGATTAACTGCCATATTAATCTATATGACCCCCCCCCCCAAAAAAAAAAATCAAGATGGACAGACAGAGGGCTAAACTCAGAAATCAAAATAAAGAGTTATGACCTCTTGCTCAGTTTTTGGACTTCAGCCTAGTTTTGGCCCATAAATTGCTGGCTGAAGAAGGCCAGTTCCCCTGGAGAAAAGATCTTGCTACATCATGGGAAGTGCATACAGAAATGAGTGCAGACTAATTTCTATGAGTCTCCCAAGACAACTCCAAACAGACCTCTGGCCATTTACTATGGAAGCAATATCCTGGGGAAAGAACAATACCCACAGAGTTTAGGAACTCTTAGACACACAAGCAGTAAGCCGGCATTGATACCCAGGCACATGAAACATCAGGATGGTCACAGTCTGGTTCACAGTGAGTTCACTGGGTTCATAGGCCTACCCAGTAAATATTTTTCCAATCACCAAATGCATAATAGAAATGGACACACTTGGCAGTTGGCAGAATCCCCACAGTGGTTCATTGGCCTGTGGGATAAGAGCTATTACAGTATAAAAAAGGAAGTGGATCCCCTTCCTTCCTGATACAATCAAGCAATATTGGAAATCAAAAAGAATATTGTATCATGGGGGAAATGGCAAAGATTAGCACCACTCTTAAAGATTTAAAGGATGCAGGAGTGATGGTCCCATTGTATCTTCATTGAACTCACCAGTCTAGCCTACACAAAAGCCAGATGGATCCTGAAAATAGCCTACTACAAACTTAACCAAATATTTACTCTGATTTTACATTGGGCCAGCTGTGGTGTGTCTGACAGAGCAGATTAACAAGTCCTTAGCCACATGGTATACAGTCACTAATCTGGTAAATATTTTCTTTTCCATTCCCATCAGAAAGGAAGATTGGAAATAGTCTGCATTCACTAGGAATAGACTATAATATACCATAAATACTATATGTATAGTCTTGCCCCAGGACTAGTTTACTTTCTTGTTCTCTGTCATAATATAATCAGACGCTCCTCTAGAATTTCACCCTGGCTCACTATCTGACTAGACAAGCAACAAGTGACAAGTACACTAAAGACCTTAGGAAAACACATGTGCTCCGGAGAGCGTAAGACAAAACCTAGTCAAGATTCAGGAGTCAGCCCTATCAATAAATGTTTAGGGACATTGCTTTGGGACATGCCAGACTTCCTCTCCAAAGTAAAGGGAAAACTATTGCATTATATGCTTCCCACCATGATGAAGGAAGCCCAATGCCCAGTGGGCTTCTAAGGTTTCTGGAGGAAGAACATTCCACATCTGCGAATACTACTCCAACCAAAATATTGGGTGAGTGAATGGATATCAGCTGAACATGAGTATGTTCAACAAAAGGCCCCCACTAAAGTGCAAGGTAACCTGCTTCTTGCCTACATGATCCAATAGATCTTATATCTGTGATGAAAAAAGACACCATGTGGAGTTCATAGCAAGCCTTAAGAGGAGATCGTAATGTAGACTTTTAGAGTCCAGGATTAAGGCAAGCTTTTGCAGTGAAAAGTCATGTGCTTTTTGAAAAAACAGTTTCTGGAATGCTACTGGGTCCTGTAAACAATGGAGAGATAAGTTACCACGTGGTCAGAGCTTCCGTCACTAGCTAGGGTCTGCCAGGCCCACAGGTTGTGAGGTCAAGCAGGCACAGCAGCAATCCATTGTAAGATGGAAATGACATATCCAAGGTCAGGCATGAGCAGCACTGAGGGAATAGGGAAGTTGCATGATTGGGTGTCCAAGGCCCTCTTGGCATTCACTACTACTGCATGAGTCATTCTCCCTCAGCTCACACCTATGGCTGCATTTGGGGGAGAGGGAAGGAGTGATTCTTTATTAACGGCTTATGGAGAAGGATAAAAGCTGAAGTTGGTTCATACTAGTCAGTTCAATATGCCAAAGTTGACAACAGCTGCCCTGAAGCTGCATTCATGGGTGGTCTTGAGACACAAGAATAAGGGGGAGACTTCTGGCCAAGATGCAGGCATAGGTAGATACACTTTGCCTTCTCTCACAACTGAAAGAAGGACAACAAATTTAAAAATAAAAAATAACCAGAACTGCCAGAAGATCAAACTGTATGGAAGTCTGACAACTAAGGAGTTAAAGAAGAAACATTTATTCAAGTAGGTAGGAGGGGTGGAGATGGGCATTGGGGGCAGAGAGGACACTCAGCAAGGCAGCAGATGCAGGATTGGGTGAATGAGGCGGTGGCTGGCGGAGCGGGCAGTTCCACATTTGTCTGAGGATAAACTGGGAGGAACACCTGGGGAGCGAAACAGACTGTGCAACCCAGGGTTCCAGGGTGGGGAAATAAAGCCTCAAAACCTCTGACTGAAAAAACCTGTGGGATTGTGCTGGCACCAACCACCTGGTAGTGGAAAATCCACATAATTGAAGTCAGCCTTCTGCACATGCAGATTCCTAACCTCTATTGGATGGAAATACAGTTGACCCTTGAACAACATGGGTTTGAAGTACATGAATCACTTATATGCAAATTTAAATTATTTTTAAATTTAAAATTAAAAATTTTTAAAAGAAGTTTGTGTATAAGTGGACCTGCACAATTCCAACCAGCGTTGTTCAAGAGTTGACTGTATTTGAAGATGGATCTTTGCAGGGCAATCAAAACTACAGTTGGCAACTATAATGTAATAATGTTATTATTATTATTATTTTGTAATGCAAGTACCTGACTTAAACTTTGATTGCTGAGGCATCCACATCAAGGACAACTATCTTGAATAAACACATTGCCAGCCAAGACCAGGCACACACACAATTCCCACCCCCCAAATTTCCCCTATACCCTCAAACCCTATACCCTCTTTGTTTTAGAGATCTGGGGATCTGGGTCGACCATTTGAGACCGTTGTGTTTTTTTTTTCTCTTCCTTGAGCTTTAAATGCTCTCTCTAATGTCTTAAATTCACCAATAAAGACTGAGCCCCCTCCCAAAATAAATAAATAAAAAGAGTGAGCCCCCAAAATGCTAGGTCCCAACCTTCAACTCAATAGTAGCAAAAGTCTAGGCCCTTGTGCACTCCCTCGCTATGTGCATCCTCGCTGTGTGGCCCCAGGTGTGCTGTGTCACATATCAGCACTTACCAAAGAGCATCTACTACAGAAGAGGCACTGAATAACAAAGGAAATAAGGTGATTTAGTCAGATGACAACATCCCTCTTCTGTCATTGGCCACCTGAGTGCTGGCACAATGAATACATAAATGAACCGGCCGTGGTGTAGGGATGGCAATTATGTGTGGGACCAACAACGTGCCTTCCATTCAACAATGCTGATCTAAGTACTGCTACTGTCAAATGAGCATCTTGACAACAGTAGAAACCAATGCTGAACTTCTGATTCAGCACAATCCCCTGAAAAGCCACATGGTGCCAAGGTAACTACATATGGCCCCTTTCATCCTAGAAAGAGCAGGAATTCATTTTGACTAGAATCAACACATATTTCTGGTGAGGATTCTCATTTAATGCCCATACAGCCTTAGCCAGCACCACCAACAAGGACTTACAAAGTGCTTAATCCACATAACATCACATCAGAACAAGGGGCCCCTTTACAGAAGAGGAGGTATGGCATTGAACGCATGACCTCTGGATCTACTAGTATTGTCCCATACTATGCCACTGGATGCTGCTAGTCTAATACACTGGTGGAAGGCTTTTTGAAGGCACAACCTAGGTGCCAGTTCAGAGACAATAGACTGTGAGAAAGAGGCACACTCAAAGATTCAGTATACACTCTAAATCAATGATCATTGTATGGTACTGTATCCCTAACATGTAGAATATGTAGTTCCCGAAACCAAGGGGTAGGAGTAGGTGGGGTGCTACTTATCATTATTACCAGTGACCTTCCTTGGGATTTTTTGTTTCCCATCCTGGCACCTTTAAGTATACCAGTCCCCCAAAAGAAAAGTGTTTCTACTTGGGGATAAATCAGGAATCGCATTAAGCTTTAAATTATGGTAACCTCTGGGAACTCTGGACTACTCATTGCAAAGGACAAGCAACCAAGAAGGGTCATCATCTTGGCAGATTATCAGGGGGAAGTCAGGCTTTCTTTACACACACAAAGAAGCATAGAATATGTTTGGCACCAAAGCAATTTATTTAGGTATCTTTTATTATACCCCTGCACAATTTTGCCTGTAAGTGAATAAATGCAACAACCACAGCTTGAGAAGAAAATAACGACCAGCCTAAGAGCCCTCAAGAATGAGATAAGCCACCAAGACCAGCAAGCTAAAGGTGAGGGAAACACACATTGGATAGTAGATGAGTCAGATAATGGGCACCAGTCATGGCCTTGAGTTTATTCCAGTAAAAAAGGCCCAGCAGAATTCCAGTGAATCTGAGCAAGGGGTGGACTATAGTGAATGCTGTGATACCTTGACCAGACCCTCCCCCCATGACAGAAGGAATGGCTTACCCCTGAAGTTTCTAGAAGTACTGCTGGATAACCTGCCCCCTTAGCTGGCAGACCTGTCCAAATATTGCCCTCTACTGAACAGACTTACTTGGCTAAGTTACTCCCTTTGCCTGGGGACAGATTAAATTTGCTAATAACTTGTCAAAGCAGGGAGGGATATTGTATCCTGGCCCCTTTGTCCTAACTCAGACAACTTTGAAGAGCCATCCCAGCTTCAGACCTCCCCAAGGGGTCAGCTGATGCTTTTTAAATAATTACATTACTGTTCACCCTTTCCCTCAGCCCAATCTTCTCACCTTCTTTCCCTTCCCTTTATACAGATTGCCTCTGAGAGCACTTTCTGGTACATTTCCCACACGCTAATCTCCTGCAAGTCAGCTTCCTGGGAATCCCTGTCTGCAACAAATAGGGAAGGATGTTACATGGACAAGCATACTACTGCTGTGGAAATTGGGGTGTAGTTTTCCTATGGTTCCTCTCAAAGACCATGCTGAACCTGTTTCAGAATTTTACCATTAAGGAATGACGGTGTAAGAGTGTTTATATACCAATTCCTACCCTTTGTTGGCTGAGGGGGGTCACTCTGAGGGTTTTAACACTCTGGTGCTTTCTTCCTGCTCAGTGTGTGGGCTGGGGAGGTCCTGCAGCTGGAGAACATCATCAGGAAGCCATACCCTGTTAGAGGGACGGTCCCTAGGGTGGGTGCAGGGGCCACAAGGGGAACATTGACATCATCTGCAACAGAGGTTGTGTGGAGCCATGTGACGTATTTCCATTGAGGGACGAAAAGCTAAACTATAGTTGTGAGTAGTAACAGAATGAACCCCAAATGACCACTGGAATAAAACAGCATAAGTTGAGGCCATGAGGAGGGAAAACATTCAATGAGTCTTTGTTGTCATGTATGGTCAGTGTGGAGTCCATGAGACACCAGAGGGAGAGGTAGTTGCGTGCAATAGGGTTGCTGTGGAGGAGAGGCACATCACGGCCGTGTTTTATGGGCCTCCAAGCATTTCATGGCTCCTGTCCTGAAGGGGAGGCAAAGATCCTGAGGGAAGGAATGGTCTTGTCCTTCTCTGACGTGGAGAATGTGACAGGCTTGGGGGCCGCCCGGCCTCCCTATGCCAGGCACTGTGATTGAAGTGATGGAGGGAACAACTGGGCCTCAGAGATCCACTCTGATCTGAGCTATGTTACTCTCTGTGAAACTCTAAATTGCTATGTCTTCACTTCTAAAATGAAGATAATAATTCCTGTGTCATGGGGTTGTTGAGAGGTGCCAAGGAACACAGAACAGCTGACATAACTCGGCAGATGGGTGCTCACTAAATGTTCATTGCTTTTTCCTAAAAAATATTTTTAGGGTGAATGAATGAATGGATTTAAACTTACCTGAAGAAATTCAGTAGCATCACATGAAAAAAAAGTTGTCGTGAAGGAGTTAATGAAGCTTTATGCTGTCATGAAATATTGCTGCTGTCACGAAGGCTCATATTGTTGGGAGCCAAATTAGCGTTATGAGTTTTCACTTCAGTGAAATTGTCAGAGAGGGCTCCTAAAAGGCTCCAGTATGAACAGTATTTTAATTTTGTTTTCAACTATAGTACATCTAGATGGAAACAAAGAGGCAGTAACAGTGGTAATTGATTGATTAGGTCACTTGGAATCTGTTTATTATTAGTGTGTTTAAAATGCCTTTTTGAGTCAAAACCACTCTACTTGATCTTTTTTATAACTTTGGAATTTAAGAGCATATTCCAGTTCTCCAGAGCTGTTTCCAAACTAGTTTTTTATGTTTTATTATATCCCAAGTGGGAGAATAAAAAACACTTAGTACTTATTCCCACTAATTTCTCCTCTGTTGAGTATAATCCATCTTCCCACTTGTTCCTCATCCATTCTACCACTCACCAAAATGTAGTTTTGGAAAGACTAAAATAACTTACTTAAGACTACTGGGTGAAAGAATTTCAGGATCAGTTTTCAAGATTTTTATTCATCTTCCTGAAACGTCATATCCTTACAGTTGTCGGCTACAACTCCAAATCCATGAATTTGTCATCACCATGTATTTTTAGAGAAATTGCAGAGTGGCCTTGTGCTTTGAGGATTGAAAGAAATAGTTTCAACTGAGGGAAGCCTTGAGAAAGTCACATACACACCAAAAGAAACAGAAAGAGTGAATCTATGGAAGGCCGCCAAGGAAGCAGAGGAGGGTAAGGCAAGTAAAGGTTGTTTGTGGTGAGAAGTACAGGAGGTGGGATTTGGGCTTTGTAGTCTTGCTAATTGCTATATCAAATTAATTTTCAGTCAGAAGTGGCCCAAAGCCATCTCAATTTACTTGCAATTGGCCAGCAGTCATTATAATAAAGGCAACATAATAGCTAATATTTTCTGAGATAATACTCAGTGAGGTATTATAGTAATACTCAGTATTAATACTTTGTAATATTAATATATTTGTATTAGTACTGTGTAAAGTACTTTGTAGTAAGTGCATACTTACTAAATAAGTGGTAAGTACAGTGTTAAGTGCCTATTGTGTAATATGTACTTTATAAGCATTATCTCAACTAACCCTCACTCTCGCCCAATGCAGTAGGCTCTTTTGTCCCCATATTACAATGGATGAGGAAAATGAGGCTGACAGATGCCATGTTAATCAGGGTTTGAGCAGGGAAAAAATGACCTCTGTAGAGGGTTTAAATAAAGGCTTTAATGAAAAATCCCTTTGGCCTCCTGTATACAATTGTGGGCAGAGCTAAAAGGGACCAACAAGTGAACCGGCTGTGGAAGAGGGTCTGCTGCCCAAGTCACAGCCCTGCCCAGGGAGCTGGTGAAGGAGTGGGACCAACTCCCTGCCCCCACATCTGCCAGTTGCTCCCATTGGTTAACCCAGATGCCAGAGGGAAAGGTAGTCCAGTTGCTGTCTTTGGCGGAGGTAAGCCTCCCAGGGCACAGAGCAGGGCAGAGAAAGAAGGAAAGTGGATTTGGAAGGGTAAGTGGGAAATAATCTCTGTTATCTGAATGCATAACTTGCTCGTGGGCAGTCAGTCAGAATGCCTTGAAAACTCATGCTACGTGGCATGTCACAGATCCAAACGAACTGCTTCATTATTGTTTGTAACACCGGTCCTGGAACTGAAATAGAGTATCTTACCCATCCATGGTCTACCTATGACAAGTTCAGCCTTCATCCTACTGAGGCTGAAGAGAAGAAAGGAGCGACCAGAGGTGGGTGGAGCTAGCTGACTCCCAGAGCTAGCTGTTCATTACTCTCTTCGTGGTAATGAACAGGGCTGGTCTTCTTTGAAGGTTATGATCTTAGGGGCTAAAGAAACCTTCTGCATAAAATAAAATTACCTCCCTATTTTCTCTCAAGGCTGGGAAACCACAGTTTCAATAGATAAGACCAAGCTGTATAGTTTCACCACCATCCAAGTTTAAACTTTGATCCCTTCTTGCTCACTCAACAGAGATAGTGAAGGTAAAGGGAAAATATAATTGCCAAAGGGGTAAATATACTTGGAAAGTGTATTTTGCTGATAATAACAATAATACTACATTTCAACTAAGCAAAGACTCAGGTAACCTTTTTAGCTTATTAATTATATTTAAATGCATTAACTCAAGGAACATTTAATGCCAACCTGTGAAGTAAGCAAGACAGATATTGTGGGCCCCATTTATAGGCAATTCATAAGTCTTGAGGCCTATAAAATCACTTTTTTGAAATAAATTTCCCCCTCTCTCCATATATATATATAATTGTTATACATAATCTTTAGGGACTCATAAATATGTGCATATGTATATGTGTGTGTGTGGCCCCATACCAACCAGCTAAGAATTTTTGTGCACCAGCCCTGGTGGAAGCAGAGAAAGCATTATGAGCAGATGACAAGTTTTAGAAGAGAAATATTGAAAAAGCCATCCCTGGCACCTTCCTCATTACAGATATCCCAGTTCAAATCAGGCCTGAACTAGAAGGAAGCTTTATTTTGGATTAGAGATTTAAAAAATCCCAGTCTTGTCTAATACAAACATTTCAATCTTCTAAACATACTTAAATTCTTTATTAATCCCTGAGAGTAACCGGAAAAACTATGGTGTCTGCTGGGGATTTTACCCAAGTCTTGTAAAGCACAAATGGTAGCAAAGAAGAAAGTTGCCTTCTGCCCACCTCTGAAAATTTCTGCTCGATTCATCAGGTAGACACTGAGGTCAGAGGGGACATGGAGGGGCGGGGAGTTTGGTGGCAGGGGCAGATGGACTGGGTTGAGGAATGAGAGGGATTGGAGAAATGAAGATGGTGAGAATTGAAATTTATCTTTTTTCAAACAGGAAATTCTCTTCGAGTTGGTCATTAAGGCAAAAGAAGAGAGGGGAATCAGCTGGGAATGGATGTGCAATCAGTGAAGAAGTTTCTTCTTTTAAAGAGAAAATCATGGAAATGTGTTTAAATACTACATGGATGACCTAACGGAGAGGCAAAGGTTAGAGACAGAAGACAGAAGAGACAAGACGGGGCACACCATCCCAGAAAGGAGGGGAGAGGGAAGGTCCCAGGCACAGGGAAGAGATTGGATTTGGATGGGACGGAGGGCATCATTCAGCAGAAAGGAAGGAGGAAAGAATGGCTAAAAACAGGAGGGGTTGTGTGAATCTAGAAATGAAAAACTAAGATTTTTTTTTAGATTAGTTGTGACTTTTCCTTATGAAATGAGAAATAATATAAAAGCATAAAATAAAAAATTGACCCATCTTTTCACTGATTCTGTCTTGCATACCAGTGGCCAACAGATATTTGAGAATCCAATAAATGGGTAAACTTTGACATCCTTTGTGTTTTTATAATGATTGATAACATTTTTAGCAACATTGCTGAAAAGAAGGTTTTGAAAATCCCAAATGATCACTTCCAGCTAGCTTTTTGTACCACCTATAAATAAATCACTTTACAATTTGGAAGTCCCCTATTCAGATGTAAACAGGACACTCTCTCCAATTCACTTTACTCATTCTTTCTTTTCTTTTCCTTTTTTTTAAAAAATTAACATCAGTAGCAGGGCCCAAAACTTCCTTCACTTTGTGAGTGCAAATTAGAGAAAGCAGTGGCTGTCTGGAGTCCCTGTGGACAGGTGCCAATTTGCATTTACGGTCCCTGATCATTACTGAGCACAGAATGTTCACAGTCTGTTCTGCTTTTTGAAGAAAAACAATTTTGATACAAAAGGTACAGAAATTAAATAAATCCCCATGTACCCATCACCAGAATCAACAAATCCAAACATTTAGTCATATTTACTTCAAATCTTACTTTTTCTTTTTATAAAAAGGCATAAAAGATAACTAATAAAGTTGAAGTTTCCTTGAGTACAGAAATGCTGATAGACAGAATGAAGACACCTCAGAGCAAAAGGATAATCAGCTGACCGACGCCTTTAGAAGAGACTGGTGGGTCTTGGCAGTTTTTTGGAGAAAATGGAGACATAGCACAAGTAAGGATACTAGCCTAGGACAGTAGGGACCCTCCTCTTGGCATTAGCGGGAGGAAAGGGGCAAAGGATGGCTGTCGATTCAGAGTCGATGGCAGGAAATTGGGATAATTTTTGACTTATGATATCTAGTTTTTTTCTCTGTGAGATTGAAGCCCGTTTAAGCCTATTCATTTGCTGAGAGTGAAGAGGAAGCTGCTGTGCCCTGGAGCTTGTGGAAACTGGAGATTTGAAACAATCCTCGGTACAGGAGGTAAAACAGGACCTGATATGGTTCTAGTTCACAAATTGCTTCCTCTGGGACTTTAGTCAAATCTCCTGATTTTTTTTCTGTAAAATGATAGAAGTAAGAGAAATAGTTTCTAAGGTTTTCTCGGGTCATGAAACATAAGGCCTACCTCCCAGTTCACCCAGAGCATTGGAAAGGCTTCCAAAGACTTCTCCCAGAACTTTCAGATTAGGAGTGCTCCAAGGCTCAGTCACCTCTATGATGTGGTTCTACTTTTTTATAGAAACCTCCTTTTATAACGGGCTGGTAGACTTGGCTGGTTGAAAAATTTCAGTGTGTATCTCCTCCTGTTGACAAATGTCATGTTGTCCGTATTAACTTCATTATTCACGGAAACCTTCTCTTTTTGGAGAAGATGGTCACAATCAGTCCAAAGCCTTGAGTATTTCATGCCATGTCAAGAAGCCATAAAAATCAACAAATATCACCACTGAAAAGGATTTTTCAGTCTTCATTCAAACATTTATTCAGATTAGGGGTTCATATGGAGTATTGCAAGAATTGCATTGGCAGTTTTTTCAACCTCTGTGATTTTTGTGCTGACCTATGCCAAAATAGACTTTACTATGACAAGTATCAACTCCCAGGAATATTGTGTTGGCATGGTCACTATCACTGTCTTTGTCAGTGTGACAGAGGACAGACTTCTGCTGTTTCAATGCAGCTCAGAACAGTACAAACCTCCTTACAAACTTAGTTTAGCAGCAGAAATAATTTTAAAAAATTGTTTGCCAGTCCTTCCTCCAACTGCCTTTTGGTTGGCTAAAGTTTGCCCTCCAGTAGATTTCTTAAGAAAGATCCTTGGGAACATTAATTCATGCATTCTCACATGTCCAAAACCTTGCCTTTAACGTTGAAGGGCAATTTGGCTGGCATTATCCCCAGCCCAAGCGACCATAGCCATGAGCCTCCTGTCCCTTCTTCACTGCATCATTGCTTTCCTTCTCGCTCTGAAGATAGCTGGCATAACCAATTTTTCATGAGCATAGTTAACATTATTAGTTGAAGGGCTAAGGGATATTTAAATTGACATTCAGTGCAACTATACTCTACAGCCTTGGTGTTTACGCCTTTAGGAAAAGGTCGCACCTGTTCTCTGAGAACTGGTTATGAAAACAAGAACAAAGTGGTCTTGGATGAGAGGTGCCTGGAAAGATATATTTCTAATCTGTTTATTGCTTGAGAACAAAATAAGCTACTCTGTGAATCTTAACCACATATTTGGTTAGTGTTCAGCAGTAATTATTAACATTCCATGCCTATCTGTCAATGAGTATTGATTCTAGTTTCCCTAGGGAGAACAAGAAAAACAACAACAACAAAAAAGCCCCCAGAATCCCTCTCTTTGCCATGAAGGAACTTGTATAACAATATAGTATTGTCTCTATTATTGAGAGGATAGTAACATAGCTTTCTAATTGGGATTTTTTTCTTTAAGTCTCAACATGACTAAATGAGCAGCTTACATGGTTTGTTCAGGATAAGGATCTTTTACGGGAACCTTTGTAAAGGGGAGAAAAATGACAGCCCCCACACAACAGAGTGCTCAGGGACGTGTAGCTTCAAAAAAAGGAATGTTTTTGGTCTGGACTCACCCTATCCTAAGAAATGTTTCCTTCCCATTATTAACCTTTCTCATTGAAATTTGAAATATATTTAATTTTAGTGAGTTGGAGAAGACATGAAGGAATTGTTAGCTCTTAAAATCAGCACAGATACAGAAGTCATCTCACCTAATTATCTCACTTTCCAGATGAGGAAAGAATAATCCAACCTGATTAATACCCTCACCAAGGTCATATAACGAATAGATGTAAGAGTGAAACCAGGGCCAAAAATGGCTTATACATCCTCATATAATTGTTTTTTTTTTCTGTCAGCTGATCCTAATTTTGGAAGAGAAAACAAACAACTTTAATTAATTAATTAATTAATTAAGTCAGATTGTCTGAGAATCTAGTCTTTGAAGGGTCTTCATAATTTCTTTGTCCACTCGTTGCCCATTTCTTACAAAAGAGTCAGCAAAAGAGAAGTTTTAAGAAAGCGTAGTTAAAAAATATTGGGGAGGGAATTCAAGATGGCAACATAGATCCTGAGATCACTTCCTGTCACAGACACAGCCAGTCTACACCTACACATGGAATAATTACCTCTGAAGGGGACCTGGAAACTGGACGAACAGAGCCTCTGCCACAAGAGACAGCACTGTGTAGAGTAGGGGAGAGAGAGTTACAGTCCTGCTGTGAAAAATGTCACATCCCAATTGTAGAGGTTCATGATCAGGAGGAATCTCACAGCTACAGAACTTTTCTCTGAAGAATAAAAAATCTGAGCTCCATATCAGGCCCTCCAACCCTTAGATCGTGCACAGGAAAGATGAACTGCCGAAACACCTGACTTTGAAAATCAAAGGGGAATATGTCCAGGAAAACTATGGAACTGTAGGAAAAAAAACAACAACAACCCAATTTTAAAAGGCTCATGCACAGACTTAATGCACCCAGAAACCAGCACAAAAACACCATATAGAAAAGCATATGGATCATAGGTGCAGGAGACCCACTTATTAATCTTGAAATACTTGCAGGAGAGGCAGAACATGGTTGGAGCTCCCCTTGGAAACTGACACATTGGGAACAGCCATTTTTGTGATCTTGTTCTGTTTAGCTGATGTCAGTTAGCAGGTACCATTTTGGGATACTCTCTCTAGGCATCTAGCTCCAGGTGGAGTACTCAACCGAGAGCCCCACCTACCCTACATTTCAGCCAGAACTTGTAGCCAACTGGATGATAAACTTCCACACCATTATCTGGCCCATATCTGCTGAACTCTTATCCAGGCCTCATAGTTTGCTGGGTAGGGCCAACCCTACCCATTGGTTCTTTTGCAGCAGTCACATCTGGGTTTCACAGATAAGTGGGCTAGGGGCCAACTTCACAGCAGCTGTAGCTCGACCACAACAGAAGGGTGCATGCCACCCACAGTGGAGATACCCCTGGAGAACATGGCTCTGGTGGCCAGGGGGGAATGCACTGGGCCACGAAGGATGTCTCTAACATAAGACCACTTCTTCAAGAGTGGGAGACATAGATGGCCACCTAATATAGAGAAATAAACACAGAGAGGTAGGCAAAATGAGGAGACGGAGAATATGTTCCAAGTGAAACAATAAGACAAAAACCTCCAAAAAAACACAAAACCAAACAGAAATAAATAAGCTACCCAATAAAGAGTTCAAAAGTAATGGTCATAAGAATGCTCACTGAACTCAGAAGAAGAATAAATGAATACAGTGAGAACTTCAACAAAGAGCTAAAAATATAGGAAAGTACATTTTTATACTAGATCTACCAGAACTGAATAATACAATAACTACAGGAAAATCAATAGCAGAATAGATGATACAGAAGAACAGAGATCTATCATCTGAAAGACAGATTAGTGAAAATCACCCAAGCTGAATAGGCAAAAAGGAAAACAATTTTTTAAAATTAAAATAGGTTAAAGGATCTCAGGAATAACATCAAGCATAATGATATTCTTATTACATGGATTCTAGAAGGAGAAAAGAGAGTGAAAAAGAAGAATAAACTTATTTGAGAAAATAATCACTGAAAGCTTCCCTAACCTGGGGAAGGAAACAGACATCCAGGTCTAGGAAGAAAAAGAGGTTCTAAATAAGATGAATCCAAAGACTTCTACACCAAGACACATGATAATTAAAACCCAAAAATAAAAATAAAGAGAGAATATTGAAAGCAGCAAGAGAAAAGCTCCTAGTTGCATACAACAAAACCATCACAAGACTATCGGTTGATTTTTTAGCAAAAGCTTCGCAGGCCAGAAGGAAGTGGCACAATACATTCAAAGTCCTGAAAGGAAAATAAAGCACTACAATCAGGAACACCCTGTCCAAGAAGATTATCATTTAGAATTAAGGAGAGATAAAGAATTTCCCAGACAAACAAAAGTTAAAAAAGTTTACCTTACTAAACTGGCCACATAAGAAACTTTAAAGGGACTTTGTCAAGCTGAAATGAAAAGGCCATAACTAGTAATAAGAAACCATATGAAAGAAAAAAATCTCACTGGTAAAGGCAAACATATAGAAAAGGTAGTGGATCAAACACTTATAAAGTCAGTATAAAGATTAAAAGACAAAACTAGTAAAATCATCCATATCTACAATAATTAGTTATGGGATATACAAAATAAAAAGAGGTATGAGAGTAAAACATAATATAAAAGCATAAAATGTGGGGGAAGAGGATAAAAATGTAGTGCTTTAAAAATATATTTGTATTTAAGTGACCACCAAATTGAAATAGTCTCCTATATACATAGGTCTTGAATATGTACCTCATGGTAACAAATAACCAAAAATTGTTTTATACACACACAAAAGAGAAAGAATCCAAATATAACACTAAAGAAAATCATTATATTATAGGTGAAGAGAGCAAGAGAAGAAGAAACAGAGAAAAACTGCAAAAATAACCAATAAACAATAAAATGGCAGTGAGTACATACCTATCAAAATTACTTTAAATGTAAATGGATTAAATTCTCCAATCAAAAGACATAGGGTGGCTGAATGGATAAAAAAAAACCAAAACCTGTCTATATGCTGCCTTCAAGAGACTCGTTTCAGGGCTAAAGACACACAGACTAAAATTAAGGATATTTCATGCAAAAGGAAATGAAAAGAAAACTGGGGTAATAATATATAATGATAAAAGAATCAATCCAACAACAGAGGATATAACACTTGTAAATATCTATGCACAAACATATGAGCATCTAAGTATAGGAAACAAATACTAATAGACAAAAATTGACAGTATACAATAATGGTTAGGGTATTTTTAAACCCCACTTACTTCAATGAATAGACCATCCAGACAGAAAATCAATAAAGAAACATTGGTTTTAAATGACACAGTAGACTAGAGTGACTTAACAGATATATGCAGACATTCTACCCACAAAACAGCAAAATACACATTCTTTTCAAGTGAACTTAGAACATTCTTCAGTATAAATCACATATTAGGCCATAAAATAAGCCTCAGTAAATTTAAGAAGACTGAAATAATATCAACCATCTCTTCTGACCACAATGGTATGAAACTAGAACTAAATTACAAGAAGAAAACTGGAAAAACTGCTAATGCATGGAAGCTAAACAACACACTACTAAACAACCAAAGGGTCAGTGGAAGAAAGAAGGAAATTTTAAAAATACCTCAAGATAAATAAAAATAGAAATGCAATATTCCAAAATCCATGGGACACCGCAAAAGCAATTCTCAGAGGGAAGTTTATGGTAATACAGGCCTACCTCAAGAAACATATCAAATAAACAATCTAACCTTATATGTAAAGGAAGTAGAGAAAGAAGGACAAAGTCCAAAAGTGAGTAGAAGGAAGATCAGAGAGGAAATAAATGAAATAGAAAGTAAGAAAACAAAAGTTCAATGAAACTAAGAGCTGGTGTTTGAAAAGATAATATTGAAAAGATGTTAGTCAGACTCATCAAAAAAACAAGAGACAGAACCCAAGTAAATAAAATAAAAATGAAAGAAGAGAAGTTACCCTGGCTGGCATAGCTCAGTGGATTGAGCGCGGGCTGTGAATCAAAGCATCGCAGGTTCGATTCCCAGTCAGGGCACATGTCTGGGTTGCAGGCCACAGCCCCCAGCAACTGCACATTGATGTTTCTCTCTCTCTCTCTCTTTCTCCCTCCCTTCCCTCTCTAAAAATAAATAAATAAAATCTTAAAAAAAAGAAGAGAAGTTACAACTGGCATTACAGAAATACAAAGAATCATAAGAGATTACTATGAACAATTATACCAAGAGATTGGATGACCTAGAAAAAAATGGATAAATTCCTAGAAATACACAATCTTCCAAAACTGAATCAGATCAGTTACTAGTAATGAAATTGAATCAGTAATTTTTAAAAAAGCCTTCCAATAAACAATAATCCAAGGCCAGATGGTGTCACAGGTGTATTCTACCAAATATTTAAAAGAGTTAACACCTATCCTTTTCACTTTTCAAAAAAAAAAATGAAAAGGAACATGTTCTTCCAAACTTATTCTATGAGGCCAGAATTATTCTGATACCAAAACAAGATAAAAACACTACAAAAAGAAAAAAATTACGGGTCAATATTCCTGATGAACGCAAAAATCCTCAACAAAGTATTATTAGCAAAACAAATTTAACAATACATTAAAGGATTATATACCATGAACAAGTAGGTGTTATTCCAGGGATCCAAGGATGGTTTAACATCCATCAATCAATTAATGTGATATACAACATCAACAAAACAAAGGCTAAAAATCATCTGATACAATTAATAGATACATTAAAAGCATTTGACAAAATAAAATGTCCGTTTATAAAAAAAAAACTCAACAAACTGGGTATAGAGGGAATGTACCCAAACATAGTAAAGGATGTGTATGACAAACTCACAGCTACTGTTATACCCACTGGTGAAAATCTGGACGTTTTTACTCTAAGACCAGGAAGAGGAAAAGACTGCTGTTCTTGTGATTTTTAATATAGTATGGGAAGGCTAGTCCCATACTATAAAAAATAATAGGTATCTAATTTGGAAAGGGAGAATTAAAACTGTCACTATTTTCAGATGACATGATAAAAAAATATATATATCCCTGAAAACTTCACAAAAAACTATTAGAAGTAATAGAAGTAAGTGAATTCAGTAAAGGTGCAGAACACAAAATTAATGTACAGAAATCTGTTGCATTTCTACACACCAAAAACAAACTAGCAGAAAAAGAAATGAAGTAAGCAATCCCATTTACAATTGCATCAAAAATAAAATAAAATACCTAGAAATAAAAATCAAGGAGGTAAAATAACTGTACTCTGAAAGCTATAAGACATTAATGAAAAAAAAACTGAATATGATACAAATAAATGAAAAGATATACCATGCTTATGGACTGGAAGAATTAATGTTAAAATGTCCATAGTACCCACAGCAATTTATCGATTCAATGCAAACCATATCAAAATACCAATTACATTTTTCATACAACTAGAAAAAATTTATCCTACAGTTTGTATGGAACCACAAAAGACCAGAAATAGTCAAAGCAGTCTTGAAAAAGAAGAACAAAGATGGATGGATTATGCCTCCTGATTTCAAACTATAATAGAAAGCTATAATAATCAAAACAGTTTGGTACTGGCACAAAAGCAGACACATAGATCAATGGAACAGAATAGAGAACCCAGAAATAACCACACATTTATGTAGTCAATTAATCTATTCATTTTGTATTTTCTTGGCTCCAGCCTTGAAATCAGCCATTCTTCATTATAGCTGATTTCAAGGCTGGTTCCTTATACAAGGGGAGATCCACCCAAAAACCCAAAAATTTATTTATAAAAATTATGTATTTATTCTTATAAGTTTAAACTTCAGTCACCTTCAAAGTACTCTCCATTTGATGCAATATACCCATCAAGACTTTTTTGCACTGCTCAAAACAGTTTTTCAACTCCTTGATTTGGATGCCTTTTAGTGCTTCTGCTGTTTTTTTATTTCACCTCTTCCACATCAACAAAACATTTCCCTTCAAGGACTTTTTTTCATCTAGGGAAACAAACAAACAAACAAACAAAGTAAGTCACTTGGGGTGAGATCAAGTGAATAGGGAGGGTGGGGTGTGGGGCTCATGCTGTTTTAGATCAAAAACTGCCGAACACTGAGTGCAATGTGAGCGGGTGCACTCATAATTCACCCATCACGAAACGAGCAAACACACCGAGTCTTCAAAAAAAATTTACTGAAGCATAATGCAGCCTCTCACAACAAGGTCAGCTAGCACACTGATACAGATGGGTTCCTAGAACACTTGCCTAGCAGCAGAAGCCTGTACTACAAGAGACCTGCCCTGCAGAAGATAATTCTGGGTTTCTATGACCCCCCTGTACTGAAGAATGATATTGAAAAAGCAGAACATGGGGCCCAGGTCTATGAATTGCTCTTTGACAGTTGCAGCTCCTGGACTTTCTCAATGGCCAGAGCTAGAGGAAGCGCGCGCACACACACACACACACACACACACACACACACACACACGCACAGCCACACCCATATTTTTGGTCTCTTTAAATTTGAAATTTATTAACTTGGATAATTGCTTTACATTTAAAAAGTCATGCATTCAATATTCAATTTGAGTCATTTATTTCATCAATATTTGAGAGGCAACAGGCCGTTTGGAAATAATGAGTTAAGAGACAGGCTGAGATCAAATTCTACTTTTGTCATTTAAGAGCCACGTAAACTTGGCCCAACTACTTACCTTTGCTGATTTTGTTTCTTCATCTAGAAAACAGAATGAATAACATCCGCTCTCAGATATGGGTGAAAATCAAGATAACATATTTTTCATACACCTGACACTCTACATCTCCTTCCTTGTGTTAGCCAGTACTCAGTTACACGGGATAAAACATTTTTAGTTTAGTTATGAAAGGGAATTTTATTTGTGCCATCTAACTCAAGGTTGGAAGGCAAGACGGAAGTGCATGGTGCAAGCAGGAAGCGAGGCGCTGTCAGATTGTTCCCATGTGAGGTCAGTCGGAGTGCACGCAGAACTAGAACCAGAGACAGCTGAGAGCAAGAGGATCCAAAGTGGTGATTTAAAGAGCGAGAGAGAGATGTGCAAACAAACCATGGCTGCTGGCCACTGTAGACAGGCATTGCGAGCTCTAGGACCTGACTTGTATCACAGGCAGCTCGTTGTTAATGCATGTATGTCTTAGGCCAGGTGTGCAGTACCTAGGTTAATCCTGGCTCACATAATACATATTTCTAATATTCCACTACACCACATTGTTCTTGTCCTAGACTTTGACTGAGTCAGTAGCAAATATGACTCACCTATTTGAGGCAGCTGAGGACATGCCCCTGGGAAATGGAGAGACAGGTCAAATCATACTCAACAATCCCATCATCTGAACTCAGTGGCCTTGGAAATCCCAGACAAAAATTTCTCAGCTCCTACTCATGGAACTACAGGGGAAACACAAATCAGTAAAACACAGTGCTTACTCTTAAGTTGCTCATCATTTCACTGGGAAGTAACTATAACACCAGGCAAAATGTAATGAGAGTTGTGATAGGGTCGATAGAGGAAGGCCTGACTCTTACTGGACTGACAAGGGAAAACGTGCTAGGGTTTGAAGATTAAGTAGTGCTTATACTTGCATATACAAGGGGAACGAACTTCTCAGGTAGAGGAAAGAGCCTGAGCAAAGGCGCAAAGACACGAAAGTGCGTTGTGAGTAAAAATGCTCGGAATGGAATGGCAAGTCTCCTAGGTGAGGAGTGCGCGGCAGAGCTGCAAAATGGGCCTTGTCCCTGTTCACGTCCTTCGTAAAACTTGTTATAATTAGTAAGTGCGTATTTATTTGTTGATTTATTTGCTTATATTTTCTAATTCCTTTATAGGTTTATGGATTTGTAATATAAATTAAGCATATACACACACACGGGGGGGGACAAAAGTAGGTTTACAGTTTGAGTATGCAAAACAGAGCTTTTTCATGCATTGTTTATTTACTTAATTATGATATTATTTATTTGTATCATTTCCACGCAACCAACTGTGAACTGACTTTTGCTCAACCCTGTGTACAAACTGCGTGCTGTCACCATGCCAGCCGTCTGCCACTCATACTGCTTTTCATTTCTAATAAGGGTTCTCATGTTCAGAATTCTAGAAGGAGACAAATATTTTCATCATCATTACTAAAATATCAGGTGTATGGCTCTCTTGCCAATTATTCTATTTCAATATTTGGAGCTATTGTCTTGAGAATACCATTGGTCCTGATGAGTCACTTCCTTCTGGCTCCCACTGAGGCATCCTACCTGGTTCAGGACTTTGCAGCCTGTGGGCAGAATCCCCTTGAACTGATTTTACTTGTGCAGGGCTGGCTTTGAGTCCACTCTTACCTTTGTTCACAAGAGACAAAGGGAAGAGGTGTTTTTGCTGTGCTTTCCTTAGAAGTGGCAGAGCAGGTAGGATTCAATTCAAGACTGTATAAGAGATTTACAAATTTAGCTAAATAGATTTCCTCCGCCCCAGGTTCTCTCTGCCCCAAATTGGAGAGAATTTCCTCATTTATCCCCAGAGATTGTATGACTCTGATGTGGTGACTGCACAGCAGCATTGCATTTGGGCTGTTCAACCTTGATCTAACTCCAAACTTGGAGTCTCTGTCCTTGACGCTTTATCTGTAAGTGGGATCTATAATGCTGATCTCATGCAAGAGGAGTTTAATGACTTGGCTGAAAGAGTGGCATGCATGAAGCATTTCATGTTCTGTCACTTGTATTGAAGAAATATACTAAGCACAGTAAAATAGAAATTTTTGAGACTGCTTACCTTAAAAAGTAAAATTATTTGCTCAGATTCTCAGCATCTATCTGACCTGATACTATTCAGAACTTCTTATTATTTGGAAATCAAACCATATCTTTACTGAATAACATGTGCATACTGCATAAATATGTGATTAATGAACACATTTTAAATATGTTGTATTGCTCTTAAATATTCAGTTAGGAGTAAAGCCCTTTAAAAACACTACTGATTATATCTATGTCAGTGTGTTTGGAAGTCGGGTGTAGGTATTCAAGACCCAAAAGCGTCCACTTTTAAAAGAGAGAAAGAGAGAATGAGCAATCACGATGGCCCGTGGACAGTTTTTCTACAATGTGAAGTGAGACAGAATAGGCAACATCAACAAGAGAGTCTGATGTTCCCAGTTTGAGCAGCATACAGCATAGGCAGTCTTAAAGGAATGAAAATGGATAATCCAGGCCAGTGGATATCCTTTAGCCAAGAGAATGAGAAGCCCTATCCAGAGAGGTGAGCTGAAACAGAGTAGAAACAAAGGTCTGAGTTGCCAGGAGTCAAGAGGTAGCCAAGGGTTTTGGTTGATAGGCATGGAGGCCGGCCAACTGGACACTAATCTCAATATAAATATCTTAGTATTTATAGTCCCATCTCTCTAGCTTTAGAAATGACCCATTTATTTTCTCTTTGAGAAGTTTAAAGGTTTCCCAGTTGACTCAGGGTTCAGAAATATCCTGGTGATGTGCCTTGATGTGGGTCTTTTTTGTTTGTTTGTTTTTCACATCCATTATATGGGGTTTTATGGAATGAATAATCCCTCTTCACAATTTCCTTGATTTTCAAAGACGATTCTACTTTCTCTGGTCCATTAAGTCAGTTACCACGTGTCCATTGATATATAGCTTCCTTTTCCACTCAGTTTTTGCCTTTTTAATACTTTCTTTCATGCCAGTTTAGTGGAATTTGAAGAGTTTCAATCTGTGTTAAAGGGTGGGTCCCACCATGACTGGGGGAGGGGCAGCGGCTGTCAGCTGCGGCCCAGAGCAGGCCTGAGTGGCTCCAGTCCCCGCCCTGAGCCAGCCTCTTCTTGCTCTGGGACTTCCAGTGTGGCCTGAGGCCGGTGTCAGGCAGAGCCAGGACTTTCCATGTCCAGGCTGGAAGATAACCAAGGATGTTTGAGCCAAATCAAATGCTGACAGTTCTTCAAACACTTCTACCACGACACTGGAATGAAGCACAGTGGCCAAATAAAGTTAAAATGTAAAATTTTAAAAAGGGGAGTGGGGTGAGAAAAAGAGATAATTCACTCAACCTTGAGATCTATGGGCTCACCCCCTGAGGCCCTGGGAATCCCTCCTCCCCAGAGAACCAAGGCAGCGACAGCTTTTTCTCCCCTTGGCCAGGGGCTCCAAACCTTTCTGCTGTCACAGCCCCCTTTGTTGCATACCTGTCTTCTTGCTTCCCGCAATTTTTGCTCACCTAAATGAAGCCATCCATTTTCCTTTATTTAATCACTCCCAAGCAAACCAAACAAACAAAAAAAGTGTGCTCATTACATTTTTCTTAAGTCACACCAAACTGTCAACTCTCCAAGGGTAAAGAATCAATATACAAAATATTTAATACAAATTAATTTACAAAGCCACTCCAAAAACATTAGTATGAATCCATGTGTGACTCATATTCCTGAGAACTGGTGAAACTCAGTGACCGGTGTTCCATCCCCCTCCAGCTTCCCCACAATCATACTGAGGTTGGAATTCTGGGAAGCTGGCTGATGACTATGGCATGTGATATATAGTGAATTTTTGAAATGGCATATTCACTCCAAAGCTTGGAACACTTCCCCCAATGGCCACTTTTCCTCGGAACTCTTCTCCCTCCCTGGACAAATGTGCTACCTGTGTGGAGAAAGGGCCCAGCCGTCTCCTGTCAACATCAAAGTGGTGGTAATAAAAATGGGCAAAACGTACCCTGACACCTTCTCCAAAGTCTGGGGAGGGAATGTCTCAAGCCACCGAGTCAGTAACTTAGTGGACAAAAGCAGGAATGACTGATTTGTCCTAGGAGGAAAAGTCCTGGTTGTTGATATATCTGTGTGTGTTCATATTCAACTGGAAGGCCTTTGTGTAGAATACTTCTCACCTACCTATCAGGTTGGACCATATTAAATTACGGAGAATTAACCATTTCCGAAATACAGGAATGATAATGCCATGCAGTTCAACCCAGATAATGACTCCCTGTCCTTCAGGACTTGGCTCAGGTATCCCCTTTTCAGGATTCCTTCTCTGACTTCCCCGATTTAGATGTTATCACTCTGCTCCCATTGCATTCTGGGCCTATAACTATGTCATACCTATTTCCTCATGATGCTATTTGGGTTTACCTCTATATCTTTCCTGCCAGACTTAAGGTAGATAATTCTGTCTTATTTAACTTTGAATACCCTGCATGTAACTCAGTGACTGGTAAATGGTAGGCACTCAACAAGTGCTTAAGTAAGTGAGAATATAAAAGAGGAAAGCTATCTGGGCAGTGAGTATGGGTAGCAAAATTCATAATTTTCTCATCTAAATCAGCTTCAGGTGTGATGAGACTCCTTGGGTATAGTTCTTTTAAATATAGCTCCTCTGAGTACAGACTCTCTCAATCTGCAAATCTGCGAAAGAAAGAAAGAGTCATATGCTTTACATACACCCAGAAAACAATGGTTGTGCAGGCACAGGGCAATTGGTATAGATACTTCTGCCCCAAAAGGGAAAAATGGGATATACAAAGGAGTCACTGCCCATAGCAATTCTGAAATTCAGCGGGCGGAATGTTGGAAGTCCCTTCACTTGTTGTCAAGGCCTGGAAATACGTCTCCATGGCTCTTGGCTCGGCTCTCTGGACTACCGTTCCACCCTCTGAGTCATGAAAGGTAACGCTTGTTTGTAGCGGAAACATTTTCTCAGTCTGCTTCTTGCCAGTAGAATTTTGGAGTCCCTGATGCCTCTTTTCATTTTGTCCTGTCTCTCTCCCCTTTCTGACCAAGCCAGCAGTATTTCTGTTGATACAGTTTTCTCAAAAACGTGGTGGTCTTCTGTGAAATTCACTGGAGTTCACACCATTACACAGATGCCACATCCATATATTCCTTCCAGATCAGCTCCTCTCCATACCGGGCTCCTGCTGAGAAGGCTGAGGCAACATTCTAAGCTTCCCACAGGCTCTGTTGTTTGAGAAGATTTGTGAGCTGCATGTATCCTTAATCTCTTTAAAGAACCCATTGTGGATCCAATGATAGCCAGGTCCTTTCATCTTTCTGAGGTCTGAACAAAATATTATGCAGTCGCTTTTTTATCTCTAGATCATCTTTCCCTGACAGTACTCAGAAATCATTTCTTAATTTTAGCTTTGTTGGTTGTTTTCTGTTTTTGTTTTGTCTCTAGAAAAGTGGAGAATTCTCAAAAACCCTCAAGGTCTGGCTCCTTTCTGTTTAATAAACTTTCCCCCAAGTTCTCTCTTTCCTCTTGCATTTTATTATAAGCAGCAAGAAAATACTAGGCAGTACTCTTCTTAGAAATCTCCTAGATTACCAAGTTATTTTGGCACTTTTTCTGCTTTCCACATAAGTGAGGATGACAGTATCGCTGTGATTTCTGTCAATACATAACAAGGATTCCCATTCCTCCAGTCTCCAATAAAATGTCTCTCACTTCCCTTTGAGCCCTTACAGGTGGCATCCTCAAGGTCCTAATTTCTGTTGCTGGTTTGTTCAAAGCAATTTAGGCTTCCTTTATCAAGCCCCTCTGGGTCTTTCCAGCCTTCTCCTGTTGCCTGGTCCCAAAGCAACTCTGAAATTTTTAAGTGTTTGTTACGAAGGCACCCCACATCTAGTACCAAAATATTATGAGTTACGTATTACTGCATAACAAATTATCCCAAACTTAGTGGAGTAAAATAGTATACATTCTGTCGCAGTTTCTATGCGCCAGGAAACCAGATGCAACTTTTAGGTCGGTCCTTGGCTCAGTGTCTCCTGCAAGGTTCCAACAAAGGTGTCAAAGGGGCTGCAATTGTCTCAAGATTTGAATAGAAAAGTGTCCTCCTCCTAGCTTATTTACACGCTGTTGGCAGGACTCAGCTCCTGGCTGGCTGCTGGACTGAGGACCTCCGTCCCTCACTACCTGTGGGACAGAGGACTCCAAGTTTCTTGCAACAGGGATCTTTCCACAGGACAGCTGGCCATATGGCAGTTCGCTTTATCAAAGGGAGCAAGTGAAAAAAAAAAACTGGGAGAGGGTGCAACCCAAACAAAGGTCACCGTCTTCCACGACCTACTTTTGGAAGAGACATCCCATCACTTTTTCCACATTATATGAAAAGTTATAAGCAAGCCCACACTAAAGGGAAGGGTGTTACACATGGGCATTTTGTTCATGATAAAAAGCAAAAGGAATCATTGGGACCCATTTTAGAAGTTGCTGAACTAGAACTTCAGAAAGATGCATAATTGGGTGTTATTATTTTACAAGTTGATATTTATTCAAAGCTTATTATGAGCCACTCACTGGTCTAAGTGTTTTGCATACACTTACCCTATGAGGACAGTGTTGTTATCACCACTATTTTGTATGTGAATAATCTCAGAATTTAGCTTAAGTGATTTAAATTTAAGAGTTTAAATAATTTGCCAAGGATTTCCAGAGAGTGAACAGTTAAACCAGCATTTAAACCTGGGTTAGTATGGCTCTGGGGCCTCTTCACTGCCTCAATCTACACCTTCTTACAGAACAAAGAAACAAAAACCATAAACACCAGTGAGGAGTAGATGTGTAGCTGCATCGAGATGTTGTAGAGTGCCCATCAAGTAAAAAATTTAGAGCAATTTTCTTTCTTCTGAACTTTCTGTGGTGGTGTTGTAAAAGAGACAGGATAATAAATATCTCTGTTTTAACTTTATATTTTTATAAACTTCCTTTTCATGGAAAAAATGATGACTGGAGAAATTTGAGTGACTTGTCCTAAGACCCTAAACTGTATGCTGCTTTTTAAAAAATATATAATAAATATTTTCCCATATCATTAATCATTTTTAAAAATATGACAATCAATGTCTGAACTTCTTGAGCTTTACTTCAATATTTATAACATACTGCTTTCTTGAGTATGGTACTTTAAAAGCTATTTTTTGTTTTGAGATCAGAAGGCCACAGAACCATTTTGAGAATGCTTGAAACACCCCAGTTAAAACCTTTAAAGTAACAGTGTGTTGCTTTGTGGGTTAGGAATTTTTTGGGGAAATGATGCCTGAAGCACAACAGAGAGTGTCAGGAAACATGTAAGTCAGGCTCTCCCCCCCCACACCCTCTGAAGTTCGCACTGGAAGGGAAGACCTATAATGACGTTACGGGGTCTCAGCAACAGCTTCGGGACCACTGTCCACAGATAGGGTTCTCCGAGGGATTTCTGTTAGATACAATAGGATAGACATGGATGTTTATGGCACTGATTTTCTTTTAAAATTATTATATAATACCATCGAAGTGTCAAGTGAAAGACAAGTATGCAAAATGTAACATTACTAGCGCAGTATTTCTAAGATTCATTCTTGTTTCGGCACTAACTTGCTGCTTGATCCTAGTCGAGAAATCTTGAGTGCTTCTAGGAGACGTTGCAAAACTTAACGTCTCTATGGTTTCCTATATTTATAAAAATGTACAATTTGAAAATAAAACGTGTTTTTAAGTCATAACTTACTTTTTCTTTACCATGGCTGACAACTTCCTGTTTATTTTTCATGTATATTTTTATTTATGCTGAATACAATAGAGTACTACTTGGCAATAAAAGAAACTATTAAAAACTACAAAAATCAGAAGAAAAAATGAAAACTAAAAGCAAGATATAGATGTAAATCAAACTAAACCAATAATTCTATTAAATTTAACTGACCTCAGCACTCCAAGTAAAAGGCAGAGATTGACAGATTAAGTTTAAAAATAAGACCAAACTGTATGTTGTCTACATTAGTTGGCTGGGACTGCCAACTAATAACAGAACACCACAGGCTGGGTGGCTTAAGCAACAGAAATTTATTTCCCCACGTTTCTGGAGGCTGGATGCCCAGGCTGAAGGTGTGGGCAGGTTGCTTTCTCCCGAGGCCCCTGCCCTTGGCTCACAGAGGTGTTTGTATCTTTTACGCTCCTGCCAAAAACGTGCGAGAGTTCTGGTTGCTTCACATCTGTTCCGACTCTGGGTGTTGGCAGTGTTGTTCAGCTTAGCCACTCTAGTGTTTGGGTAGTGGCATCATAGTGCGGTTTTCATTTTCGCTTCTGTGATGACTAATGATATTGAATGATTTTTATGTACTTAATGCCTCTTTATTATTTTTCATTGTATCAGCTCAAATCTTTTGCTCATGTTCTTATTTTTTTAATTATAAAATTATGAGAGTTCCTTATATATTCTAGATACAAGCCCTTTGTCAGATATATGTTTTGTGAATATTTTTTAGTTCTGTGAACTTGTTTTCATTTTATAGTGATGACTATTTTAAATTTTGATGACATATAATTTAAATCAACTTTTCTTTCTATAGTCATTCCTTTCTTTGTCCTATCTAAGAAATCTTTGCCTACTTTCAAATCCTAAAACTTGATGGGTTTTGTGTGTAGGCCTTTGATTCATCTTAAGTTGGATTTCTCATCAGATATCAGATAGAAGTCAAGGTTCATTTTTTATATGGATTTAATGAACTTACCTTTTAGAAGCTGAAGATATCTTTCTGCTATGCACTCTTTTATTTATATAATTCTCATTTTTTGAGTTAAATATAGAAAATAATTATATGAGTTATTTTGTATATTTTATCAATATTTGTATCAGTTTAGGTTTGCCCGTGTGGGATAGAGATCAGAAAAACGGACTCAAGGGAGCTAGATATTGCTCTCCTACGTAGAAGAAGTCCAGAAGTGAACATCCCAAGCATATAGAGCACCTTAATGGTCATCAGAGACTCAGGCTCCTTCTCACTTCTTACTGGTCATCCTTAATCCGTTGCCCTCATTCTCATAATCCAATCTGGGGGTGGATATCTAGTTAATGGGTCCAGGTCCTAGCAACAGGATGGAGGAAGGAAAAAATGCATTTGAGCACCTTCCAGGTGACTGACCAGAAATCCCACTTATATGCTATAGGCCAGTTTTTAGTCATTTCATTGCAATGAGCTACAGAGGAGTATTTTAGGTAAGTGGCTAGGAGATCAACTAAAAGTTAGTCTTCTATTGAGAGAAAGGGGAGAATGAATATAAGAAGTACCTAGTACTCTCCTCAATGGTGATATATAGCTCTGTGGTACTTTAGAAAAAAATCTAACTATTCAAGTTTAAACAACAATAACAAAAAGCAGCCCATAAGCTGTTCTTTTTGAAAAATAATTTCACATTTGTTTTTCCTTAATTTTCAGTTAATTTTTTCCATCATGTAATACCAATGATAACAAAAGCTCATTTTCCTTGCTTTGGTATCACTTCTGTCCTTCCTTGGTCTGTTAAAAGAAACTTTAGAAAAAGTGCAACAACCAAACACCACTATGTGGAAAGAGGCTATTTATTTAATACATACATGGAAATAATGACCCCAGTTAGAACTGAATCTAAAGAAACAAGGCATCTGAGATCATTCCTGACCTCGATTCCCCTAAAATAGGGTTTCCTAAAATCTTAGAGGCACTAACACCCTAGAGTTAAGTATTCCATAGACTTCTCTGCACACACTTGCGCCATAGTCTGCCTTGTTTTCTTGTATTGTTGCTGTTTTCTTTTCTCCTTGGATCCTAAAAAATTATTTTAAAATCTCAACTTCTGTTGAAAATTGTTGTCAAATATGGTCACATATACCAAAACACAAGCAACAAAAGCAAAAATAAACAGGTGGAACTACATTAAAATAAAAAGCTTCGGCAGAGCAAAAGGAAAAAAATAACAATAAAAAGGTAACCTACAGAATGGATGAAAATATTTGCAACTCATATATCTGAAAAGGGGTTAATATCCAAAATATATAGAGAACTAATAAAATAAGGAAAAAATCCAATTTAAAAATGGACAGAAGAACTAAATGAACATTTTTTTCCCAAAGAATACATACAAATGGCCAACGGGTACATGAAAAGGTACACAACATCCCTAATCTCATTAATCATCAGGGAAATGCAAATGGAGACCATGATGAGATACTGCCTTACACGTGTTAGAATGGCTATTATCAAAAAGACGAAAGATAACCAGTGTTGGCGAGGGTCTGGAGAAAAGGGCGTGTTTGTGCCTTGCTCGTAGGAATGTAAATTGGTACTGCCACTGAGGAAAACAATGTGGAAGTTTCTCAAAAAAATTAAAAATAGAACTACCACATTATCCAGCAATCCCACTTCTAGGATATATCTGAAAGAAATGAAAACAGAATCTTGAGAGAGATACCTGTACTCCCAGGTTCATTGTAGCATTATTTACAATAGCCAAGATATAGAAACTACCCAGGTATCTGTCAACAGATAATTGGATAAAGAAAATGTGATATTTTATAATATATAAATGTAATGGACTATTATCCACCATGAAAAGAAGGAAATTCTGTCATTTGTCACAACATGAACAAACCTTGAGGACATGTGTTAGTGAAGTAAAATAAGTCAAAGAAAGACAAATAAACTTATGCAATATTTTATGCTAATTATATCTTAGTAAATTTGGAAAAATAAGTGCAAATATGAAAGTCCACAAAAGGGGCAAGGGTTCTTATGTATAAGCAACCCATGGTAAAGACAGTGATACTACCAAAGAGTCTATTAGCCCCTCCCATACTCAGCCTCCTAGTTCATTGGTTCTCTTGGTGGTTGGCCCCTTCATCTATAGATTCCCGGTGTGCTCAGTCCACCCTCCATAGTCAGAGAAGGGCCAGTGACTAGTTGTGACCAATGGACTGTGAAGTGTGAATGTGTATTACTCCTAGGCTATGGCGATGAAAGCCTACATGAACTCTCCAGCCCCCTTTCCCTACGTCTGTGATTACAGTGGAAGCTTTTTATTCAGAGAGGAAAGGCAAAGGGTTAAACCAGCCTAGGTATCTGAGTCATTGTGTGGAGAACAAATGCCCTGAAGAGCTATCTAGATCTACAGATGACTATATTAGCAAAGAAATAAACCTTTGTCTCTTAAGCAATTTATATTTTGCAGTCATTTCTTGCAATAGCATAACCTAGCTTATCCTGACTAGCACACAATCAACAGAGCAATACAAAAGGCCCATAATAGGAGAATGATGGTTTTGGTATGCTACAGTTATTTGATGAAGTATTATGTAGCCATTGGAAAGAATTGTTATAAAGCCATGTAACAACATAAGAATTATTATGATATAATATTAGTTGAAAAAGCAGAAAACAAAAATATGATTAGAAAGGTACATTGGAATAAAACACAAGACTTTTCCAGTAAAATTGACAGAATGAATAAAATTGTGATTCATAAGTCTCCTTAAAATGTTTTCCAGAAAACTATCAACATACCAGAATTTGTGTTTTTATTGGGTGGGTTGGAAATGGAGAATGGGGTGCTTCCAGCTAAGCCTAAACCAATATTCAGGGTTTTCAAACAGATACTATCTGCTAAATAAAGCATTTCAAGGAAATAACCCATCTTAAGAAAAAGGAGAGTAAAGACAAATTTGCTCAATAACAATATATCAGTCTTTGGCATGTAGGGGAACTCATGTCTGAGCACTTGAATTTGTTCTCTGACCCCTGGGACTCATGTCAACACTTGAGAGCCATTTGGCACATGAGTGAGTCTCTGTGTGCAATGTTAGAAGCATAAGGCTATGCTACTTTGGGAAGAGGGTAGGAGTGTGACACAGCTGTACAAGTCAGTGCATGACCTGGATTCAGTGAAGGGCAGCAGTGACCCAGTACAACATGGAGCTGGGGCATAACAGAAGATGGCCAATGTCAAAGGCGCAGCAGCGACAGAGCCAGTCAACTTCCAGGGAAAGGGGCAAGCAGCAGGGCTTTACGTGATGGGTTCAGCACTATCCTAAGTGTACCTGTGGCTCAGTGGTGCCCGTGGGTGGCAGCTTTTGAGCAAGGAGCAGCACTCTCAGGGCAAATATCAGTGCTGTGGATGGCAGCCCTTAGTTCTGGGGCAGCAGCAACCTCAGAGGTCAGAGGAAGTTGTGAGAGTTTATTTATGAGCATATATAAGTGGTATCTTGGAAGTCTCGGAAAAGAAGGCAGGAGATTTGCAATAAGTCAGCCTGCAGAAGATGACAGGCGATCCCGTGATAAGTGAGGAAGGAAATATCATTCATTACTGTGGACACCCCCATTTTCTGTCCGGACTGCACCGCTTAGCACATGTGTGTTTCCAAAACGAAGGAGGATTTAACAGAAGAAAAGGGATCACTTGGAAACAGACAAATGAGAGGCAGGAAGGTGGCGTTTCCTAGAGTTGATCTCTCCAGCACTGTCAACAGAAGGAAGATGCTGCGTCTGGGGTGAAGAGGCTCTAGATCAATGAAGGGTTTACCAGGCCTCCCTCTACCAACACCCATTTTGACACCCTAGGTTTGACATCCTAGACGGCCTCATACTTGAAAGATGCTTCTCTGGAGAGTAAACAAAGACATTTTGATTATTGTAAAGTGATCTACTGGTATGCTGAGTGATCCCTCCATAACCATTAAAATGTAAAGAGGCATCCTGGTTATTAGGTCAGTCTCTCGGTTAGAGAGAACCTGTTCTCAAGAGACTGAATGCTCTTGGTTTCCATTCATGATAGCATTATTGAACACACAGAGCTAAGGTTTGTGACTCCAAAGCAATGACACTACGAGAGCCCTGAGCACAGCTGCTGAGCTGACCGAATTGCTGATATTGACATACTCTCCAGAGGCAACAAAAATCGTTGAAAAAGAAACAAAATTGTCAAAATATCATCCAGAAATTAAAATTTCCATAATAAAAAATCAAATCAATGCATATGTATGAGAACAAAGGAAAACGAGAGAAAGAAGCGTGCTGGGTATGTTTCGTTCCTCCGAGAACATCTCCACTTGTGCTCACCCTGTGGATGACTTCCACGGTCTCTGTCAGCCCAGCTTCTTGTCTGTGGGCTTCGTCTGCAAAGCACGTCACAGAGGAGTTGCTATGGTTGACTCCATCAACATTTTACCCAGCAGTTTGTGCTTTTAGGCTTTTTAAAAAAATTACTTTATTGTTCAATTAGGTTTTTATTTTCAAATATCTCTTCTTAATTGCAAAAATTAAGAAAATATTCTATGCTTTCAGCTATGAGCTCTATGGTTTTATTTCATATTATATCTTTAATCCATCTGGGGTTCACTTTTACATGCTGTGAGGCAGGCATCCAACTTTTTGTCTGGATAGTCAGCTACTCTCCCCATATTCATTTGGGAACATTCTGTAATTCCCCCAGTGATTGTGAAGTTGCTCTTATTTTAAAACAGATACTCATATATAAAATTTATGGACTCTATTCTGTCTATTATATTCTTTTTTCTATATTTTGTTCCATTGAACTATTTGTCTCTCACTGTTTTCAAGAATACAGCTTTTAAGTATCCCTATTATCTGTCATATTTTCCAGCATTGGCTTAAGAGCTTTTATGGATCTTTATTTTTCCAAATTTCAGGATAAATTTGTTAAGTTTCTCAAAAAAAACCCCAACTTGATAGAATTGCACTGGATATATTAATTACCTAAGAGACTTGAAAGTTTTTATAATAATACCTCATTCTACTCAGGAATACAGGCTACCTCTCTCTCCACTGATGCCACTAGCATTCTGGTTTGTCATCTACCACAATTTTAAATTGTCTTAAAAAGTCTTACGTGTTTTTGTTGGGTTAATTCCTCACCACTCTATGTTTACCTTGCTCGAGGTGACAGTAGACAGAGCAGGGGTAAAGGAGGGAGCACACAGGGGTGAGCAGCAGGTGGCGGAAGAAACATGTCTATGAAGGGAGCAGGCCTGGTGTTTGAATGGCTGGACAAATATAGACACTCAGGGAATGGAAAGAATATTTAGAGAAAATCATTGGGAAGATTTGTATGTGGTGTACTGTATAAACCCCCCACACTAAAGGTCTAAATTATTTCTCAGGGCACCGGGAGTCATATTTGTGTTTTCATTTCCTAAGACTCTGTGCTGAGGCTCAGCCACTAGGGCCGTGGCTTTTATTTAGAATATTGGTAAATAAACCCCTTGTCCAGGTGCAAATTCGTTTTACTTTGTTTGCTTTTCCAATTCATTAAATCCTGAGTATCTCCTGTGTATCCTTTAACACAGCATTTGCCAAAGTGAGTTCAGTGATTGTAAGTAAAGACAGCTCTATAGTCAAGAAAGGTTTGGAATTCATAGGACCAAACAGTTTTAACTTGAGTTCTTTGCTGCAGGATTTCTCAGAGCCTTTAATATACACGTGTTACTATAATTCTCCAAGAAGGAGACTGAGTATGCCACATTTCTCAAGTTTGACCAGAGATCCTTTTACTCAAGACATCACAGGCCGACACTCTTCCATGGAGCAAACTCTAGGAACTATTCTGATGAACTGCCTACCTTTATTTGACTTAGAATGTGAACTTGGCAGGTATGATCAAGGGCAAATTTCCTGTAGTTGTTATGAGATAGCATTTTGCTAGATGCATTCTTCATCATATTACTTGTTCTAGTAAGTTCTTTAACTGTGAAACTATTATCTTTCATGTCTATCCATGCACATGCTCATATTTAATTAATTTATCTCCAAACAACTTGTGTTCTCTCTTTGGGACATCTCATGTGGGTAGTCTTGTTTTCCTAACAGCCTAAAATCCATCCAAGTAAGAATCATGTCTGTACCTTTACTGAATCATGCTTAGCACTTGGTACAGTGCTAGATGCAAGATCAAGGTTCAATAAATGCATCTTGGTTGGACAAAAGAAAACTTAAATGTACAGCAGACACAAACTTTTATAAACTTCCTATATATTTGATAACATGTCATCTAAGTATTTTTGTGCTTTAATTGTTACTCCTCACTCCTTTTTTCTCTCTGTCCTTTTTCAGCAGTAAATACACCCTGGAAGGAAAATGGGGACAAAAAATCTAAGCAAAGCAGCCCTGAAAATTATTTTTTTATTTGTTCCAATATGCAGGATAAATCTTTGGCTATCATCTTAAAACTATTTCAACTAGTCTTTTGCTTGATTCCCACCCAGTTTATCGGCTGACTTTTGTTAAAGTTTGTTAATCAACTGACTTTTTCATCGTTTCTACGTTTTCATTCCTTAAATATAATACAGTATCTTTCAGAACATTTTCTTTGCTCTGCAAGTCAGGAAAAATTTCCCTACCATTTCATTCTGAAAGTACTTGGCAGGTGAACTTCTGTTATCATATCCTTGTGTATCAGGGTCCTTAGCTTAGTCTAATGGTGTTTTGCCAAGTAAACAATTTACAGTCTATTATTTCCACTGGAAACTCCCTTTTTCCAATTGAGTAACTTCACAATAAAAAAAAAGGCACTGGTCAGAGAAACCCTGAGTTCTTCTTAGCATTGGTATTTGGGTTTTGCAACTTCATGGGGTCATTATTCATATGACAAGTTAGGTGACACCAATGCATCAAGTATAGAATAAAAAAACTAGCACCAAGTAGTTCTGTCAATAGTTTCATTGTTCCCACTTCCCTTGGCTGCCTGCTCCTTCCCGCATCTCCTTTGTCTATAAAATCCCTGGTGCCTCTGCAGAGACCTCTCCAGACCTTGCCCTTGCTATCCCCTCAGCCTTACCTCCACCCCTGAACTTGTCCCTTATCCTTGTTTCCCATTATTGACTCCTGCTGGCGTCTTTCATCATTTCTTTCCAAACTCTATTAACTGTTCACACTCTTCCTCTTTCTTCTCAAGTCTCTCAATTAGTGGCCTTCCTTTCTCGCATCCCAACCCAAAATCAAGACAAGAGATGCTGTGGGAATACTCCTCACTGAAGCTTCCAGACCACAGCTCCAAAGCATTTAATCAACAATCCCACTTATTCTGCTTACACAAACGTCTCCCAACATTTCTGTGATGGTCATCTGTCAGCCTCGAGGGACATCCCTCGGCTTCCTTGATGTCAAGCTCACTCTTTTCCTTCCTACCATACTCCTTACCATACCACAGATGGAGTGCAATCTCAAAGTTGACTGTCCAGTCAACATCTGGGCCTGCCAGCTTCTCAGACCCTTCCCCTTCTCTGTTTTCTAATTCAGTCCCACCACACACACACAGTCATGCCTTAGAGGTTTATATTGGGTGCTGGTCTTGTAAATGGCCTACCCAATGAGTTGGATCCAGTAGGGGTACATTATAAACAAGCTTAATATTTACTTTCACACAGCTGCCCTTGACTCCATTGAGCTCAGCCAGTCCCATCTCTGAATAAAATTCTAGTCACATTCCTTTTTTTTTTGTTACTCTTGGGTATAAAAAAAATAGCTTTATCTTTAATTTAATAAAACTGTTCAATTAGATCTAAATCAAAATTCACTCTCTCAGGCCATTCAGGTGTTTCCTGTCCCCTTCATTTTGAGCTGCTTCCCTCTGTCCTCTCCCCTCGTTATTGGTTATTTCCCCATTCATTCTGGACCTTAGAGAAGGGGAGGGGCTGGAAGTAATGTTTAGGGAAAAGGAGAGAAATCTCCTGACATTGATCCACTGAAATGTCTGGGTTGTAAGCCCATATTCTGGCTCTTTTTCTCTTCAGTGCTTTTGTTAGTGTTTAGGTATAAGAAAGGGATTTCATTTGTTTCTTTTACATGTGGTCATACTGTTTTCCCAAACCATTTTCGAAGAGACTGTCTTTCTCCACTGTACATTGTTGGCACTTTTGTCATAAGTAATTTGATCTTATACGTGAGGGTTTATTTTAAGGCTCTCTATTTGGTTCTGTTGATCTATGTGTATTTTTATGTAATTACCATACAATTTTGATTATGACAATTTTGTGATATAGTTTGTAGTCAGGGAACATTACATCTCCAACTTTGTTCTTTTTCAAGATTGTTTTGGCTGTTCTGGGTCTTTTGCGATTCCATATAAATTTTGATATTGTTTAGTTTATTTCCGTGAAAAATGCCATTGGAATTTTTATAGGAATTGCACTGAATCTGTAGATTCCTTTGGGTAATATGGATATTTTAACACAGTAATTCTTCCAGTCCATAAGCACAGAATATCTTTCTATTTATTTGTGTCTTCTTCAGATTCTTTCATCAATGTATTATGACTTTAAGTGTACAGCTCTTTCACCTCCCAGAATTTATTCCTGGTATTTTATCTTTTTTGATACCGTTGTAAATGAAATGGTTTCCTTAATTGTTTCTGAGAGTTCATTGTTAGTGCATAGAAATGTAACCAACTTTTATATACTGATTTCGTTACCTTGCAACTTTACTGAATTCATTTATTAGTTCTAATATTTTTTTGGTGTAGTCTTTAGGGTTTTCTATATATAAAACCATGTCATCTGCAATAGTGACAGTTTTATTTATTTCCTTCTGATTTGGGTGACTTTTACTTCTTTCTCTTGCCTAACTGTTCTAGCTAGGAATTTCAACACTATGTTGAATAAAAGCGGAAAGAATAGGCATCCTTGTCTTGTTCCTGAACTTATAGGAAAAGCTTTTAGTTTTTTATCATTGAGTATGATGTTAGCTGTGGGTTTGTCATAGATAGCCTTTATTATCTTGAGGTATGTTCTCTCTGTACCAATTTTACTGAGAATTTTTTAAATCATAAATGGATATTGAATTTTGTCAAATGCTTTTTCTACATCTCTTGAAATGGTCATACTTTTTACATTTTATTTTGTTAATGTGGTGCATCAAATTGATTGATCTGCAAATGTTGAACCATCCTTGCATCCCTGGCATAAATCCCAACTGATCATGGTGTGTGATCCTTTTAACGTATTGTTGAAATTGGCTTGCTAATATTTAACTGAGGATTTTTGCATCTCTGTGTATCTGGAGTATTAGCCTATTGTTTCTTTTCTTGTGGTGTCCTTGTCTGGTTTTGGTATCAGGGTAATGCTGGCTTCATAAAATGAATTTGGAAGAATCTATTCCTCTTCCATTTGGGGGGAGAATTTGAAAAAGTAGGTATTAAATTCTCTTTGAATGTTTGGTAAAATTCACCTGGGAAGCCATCTGATCCTGGACTTTTGTTTGCTGAGAGATTTTTGACTACTGATTCAATTTCCTTACTAGTCAGTCTGGTCAGATTTTAAATTTCTTCCAGATTCGGTTTTGGAAGAGTGTCTGTTTCTAGGAATTTATCCATTTATTCTACATTGCCCAATTTGTTGGTGTGTAACTGTTTATAGTAGACTCTATGATCCTTTTTATCTCTGCGGTATGAGTTGTCACTTGTCTTTCAGTTCTGATTTTATTTATTTGAGCCCTCTCTCTGTTTTGCAGTATCTGTTAAAGCTGAACATATGCATACCCTATGACACAGCAATTATACTTCTAGGTATATACTCAACAAAATTAAGTACATATGTACCCCAAAAGGCATAATAAAGTTCATAGTAGCATTTTTCATGATAGTTAAAACTGAAAAGAAATAGTATAAATTTAGTAGAATAGATAAATAAATTGTGGCATTTATAAAAAGGAATACCTTGAAGCAAGTAAAAGAGACAAACTCCTGCTGTATGCAACATGGATGAATTTCACAAATATTATACTAGGGAAAAGGAGTCGAAGCAAAAGAATAGATAATGTGTAATTCCACTTACACGAAGTTCAAGCGCAGGGAACGTTACATGAAGTTCAAACGCAGGGAATGTTACATGAAGTTCAAGCGCAGGGAACGTTAAATGACGGTGATAAGTGTCAGGATGAGGACAACTCCTGGGGAGCGAGAGAGTTTGACAGCAGGACAATGAGGTGCAGCTAATGTTCCATTAAATATTCTCCAAATGTGTTCATTAAGCTCTGTACAATCTATGCAGTTTTCTGTGCAGTACATGAACTACACTTCAACAAAATCATTGCTTTTTAAAAAAGACAATACAATTCCTTCTAAAAAGAAGTTAGTAGTTGTTATGTAAAAACGGTGTCCAAAAAAGCTCATTTCACTTGCTTGCCTCAGAATTTAGACACATCCCCAGAGGAAGCATGATTTTTCATTGGAAGCGAAATTATAAATTATTTTTCTCATTTTTAATGTTAAGTGTTCTCTGCATGTACAACAGTATGGCGAGCGCTGTCATTGCGTTGGCTCAAACAGCAGAAAAAGAACTCCTCGAAGCATTAACCCATGTCAGTTTCACATCGACGTCTTCAGATGCTGCAGAGGACAAGTCAGTTGGGCCAGGGTCAGGGAGAGCTCATTGTTTTCTTCCATGGTGGGAAATCCAGGTCAGAAGTTCATGATGATAAAAGTAAAACAGCTCTCATTATGGTGAATGTTATTGTAAATTTAGTTTAAATTTCAACATTGAAGATAAATTTACTTGCTCTTTGTAGTTACAATATTTTGGCTCAGTGTACATAAGTATATGATATTTTTATGGCAACTATTTTTAAATAGAACTATTTTATAGGTATATCAATATAACAAAACCAAATGTTACATAGTTAATAACTCAATTCAAAAAATGTATATAATTCTAATGATTCTATTCACTCCCTTTCAAAGATGTCACAGTTAAGTTTTATGATGTATATACATATATTTACACATATGTGTGTATATATTTAAATATATGTATATATGTGTTTACCTATGTTATATATGTATATCCTAATATATTAAGTTCACTCTTAATAGTGTCCCAGTTAAGGAGTGATGTCAATAACATGACAGAATATAGCCCCAGACCTCAGTTCCCCACAAAGACACTAATTTTAGAACAATATATGATACAGAAAGCCTTTTGGTGAACTTCAGAAAACAGCTAAGAAGTTCCAGTATCCCAGATGAGTGCAAATGCAAGAACAACTGTATTGAAATGAGTAAGAAAACCCATGGCCTTTCACCCAATATAACCCTTCCCCAAAGCTGGCACAATGCAGCCCAACCCAGAGAAAATACCCAATTCATGGCTTCTCTCTCAGGAGAGAAAGAGTAGAAAAATTTGTTCAACTTTCCAGATTTTCAGGAATTACCAAGGATAGTTTTATCTAGCCTCCTTGGAACACTAATGGGGAACTGACCTACTTTGGATGCCTGAAGGCCACTGAGAACAAAGAATACCTTGGGGGTGTATTGCACCCCCAGGGAACCTAAAAAGTTCAGACAGACCCCTGAGAAAGCAAGAGATTACAGGTTCCAAAAGAAGGAAGGAAGGAAGGAAGGAAGGAAGGAAGGAAGGAAGGAAGGAAGGAAGGAAGGAAGGAAGGAAGGAAGGAAGAAACAGGCAACCATCTACACCTGCAAAATTACAGGTATAAGCCTAGAGAAGACACATGCCAGAGGGGGTCTGAGAGGCCGCCAGAATCTCTACCCAGGCTGACCGGTGATGGTCTTCCCCTGTACAAAGCCAGTCTGTGAAGAATGGGAGAGGTGGCTCTTCTTTCAAATGCCCAAATCCCAGGAAAATATAACAAGGCGTATGAAGAAACAGGGAAACATGGCAATGTCAAAGAAACAAAATATACCTCCAGAAACTGACTATGAAGAAATGGAAATCTATGAATTACCTGACAAACAATTTAAAATAAACAGCTCAGAGAAACTCAATGAACTATAAGAGAACACAGATAAACAACTAAAAAATCAGGAAATAATGCATGAACAAAAATGAGAAAATCAACAAAAAGAAACTATAAGAAAGAAACAAAGTCTGAAGTTGGAAATACAATCATTGAATTGGAAAATTCACCAGAGGGTTTCAAAAGATTTGATGAAGCACAAGAAAGAATCAGTGAACTTAGCCCTGGCTGGTATGGCTCAGTCGGTTGGAACATCATCCCAAACCAAAAGGTTGTGGGTTTGATCCCTCATCAGGGCACGTATCCAGGATGTGTGTTTGGTCCCGATCCCTGGTCAGGGTTGGGACTCATCCTCAACCCAGGAGTGTGCAAGAGGCAACCAAAAGATGCTTCTCTCTCACATTGATGTTTCTCTCTTTCCTTTCCTCTCTCTAAAGGCAATGAAAAAATGTCCTCAGTGAAAATTGAAAAAGAAGAAGAAGAATCAGTGAACTCAAAGACCCATCATTTCAAATTGTTAAGTTAGAGGAAAAAGAAAAAAAGAATGAAGAAGAAAAGTGAAAGCAACCTGAGGGATTTAGGAGACACCCCAGAGCAGACTACTCAATGAGCGCACTTGTGGAGCGCTGCAAGAGCCCTAGAAGGTAAGACCGAGAGACAGAAGTGGGCAGGGCGCTTATTTGAAGAAATGAGAGCCAAAAATTTCCCAAATTTGAGGAAGGAAACGGACATCCAAACTCAAGAAAAATGAATCCAAAGAACCCCACACCAAGACACATTATCATCAAATTGTCAAAAGTAAAAAAAAAATCTTAGAGGCAAGAAGAGAAAAGTAACTTGGCATGTACAAAGAAGCTCCCACAAGATTGTCAGTGAGTTTCTCAGTAGAATCCTGCAAGCCAGAAGACAGTGGGATAATATATCCAAAGTGCTAAAAGGAAAAAAAAAAACACCAACTGCCAAATAAGAATCCTATATCCAGCAAAACTGTCCTTCAAAAATGAAGGAGAAATAAAGATTTTCCCAGATAGACAAATGTCAGACCACATGTTAGGCCACAGAAGAAGTCCTAACAAATTTAAGGAGTCTGAAATCATACTAAGTATCTTTTCTAATCATAATGAAATAAAATTGGAAGTCAGTAACAAAATTAAAACTTAAAAATTCATGAGATGTGGTAAATAACACACACTGTATCGTAAACAACACACAACATACTACATGGTAAACAGCACACTATTGAACAATGGGCTAAAATAAATTATAAAGAAATTAGAAAATATATTGAAATAAATGGAAATAACACAACATATTAAAACTTTCAGAATGCAGCAAATTCTTTCAAAGTCTGATCCCATCCAAAAAGTTATGTTTATCTTCTAGTCAATGAAAAATTCTAAAACATTTCCACAGAAGTGAGTAGCAAGATTCCATGTCTGTTTTTAGAAAAACAGTTCTGATAACTGCACAGGATCAAAGGATGAGGTCAAAATCTAGAAGCAAGGAGAACAGCTGCGTAGGTCAGCTGGCGTCATCTGTACTTTTGTAAAAACTTCTTAAAGAAATTGTGGAAGGGGTGACTTTAAGAGATGTGTGAGGTAGAATGAAGAGACTGTGGCGACTGGCAGCCATGGGACTGACTGAAAAGCAAACGAAGGAGCAAATGCAACTCACCCAGCTTAGGGCCAAACACATAGCAGGCATTCAGTAAATATTCATTTCCCCACCTCTTAAAAGTGTGTATGTTTTACAACTAGAGTGACTTTTCTATTATTTGGTTGCTGAAATAAATATAATTTTTAATAAATAAATAATATATTTTCATCTGGGAAAAATTTTAAAAACATGGAAATTGAAACAACCACTTCGGAAAACTTTGGTAATATTGGCTATATTGAGAGAAGCTGAAAATACTGGCGCCCTCAGCCCCTGAAATCCCACTGCTGGCTGTCACCGCTAGGGAAGCACACGCAAAAACTGGAACCAAATCAAGTATCTTTGATGAGGAAAACGGAGAAGTGGTTGTGGAACACGCATAGAGTGCTGCACAGTGTTTGTCAGCATGGATGAATTTCAAAAACAGCAAACAAAAAAAAAGGTTGTAGAAGAACATGTATGATACCGTTTAAATAAAGGTTTAAACCCTATTACATATTACTATATACTAAATAAGAGAGAGCTTTCACAAAGGGGGGGTAAACAGGAGGTCTTAATTATGACATTTCATTTTTTTGAAAAAAGGACTTGAGTGACTACAGCATAATCTTAAGACTTGATAAAGGTTCATACACTGGTGTTCATTACAAGAGTCTTTATTCTCACTCATATGTTTGAAACATGTTGCAATAAAATGGAAAGAAAAATGTCGAGGAGTATTCAAATACCTATCATCCTCTAAGCTGTAGAATAATGTTGGATCCAGCATCTGCTAATGCCTTTGGGGTAGAAATGGGTTCACATCTTGAATTCCAGATGACAGCCACAGAGACAGCAGCCACCTGGGGGCGCCAGACTGAGAGTTCTGAGAAACGGGTGCCCATTTGGGCTCTAATATTGAGCAGCTTGACAACTGTCTTATGGCCTTGAGCAATTCATTTTACTTTGGTCCTCAATTTCTTCCCCTTTTCTTCAAACTATGCAGCTAAGGGGACAGCCTGAATCTTACCATAAATTTGAAAAGTCCTCACAAGGACAGCCACCATATGTTGCTCTGTGCCGGAGATTCTGGTAATCCCTTTAATTAGGAGGATTAACTAATACAGTGCATTACTCATGTCCTGTTATTATTTCTATTCTACACATCAGAAAAATAAGGCTTAAAAAGGTTAAATCTTTTGTCAATGACACACAGAAAAGGTCGGGATTTTAACTCGCATATGTCTGTCTCTTTGTGACTCTAAAGCCAGACCCCGAGACTCTTGCTAGGTCCAATCCATTCTACTCTTGAGTATCCCCCTACTGTTCTGAATAGAGAAGCCATGTCACTTACCCTCCGAATTGGGACACTTTGGGAGTACAAGGGGCACTATGATAATGATGCCGGGCGTGAACCCAGACTGTCCCGGGGACACTGGAACACATGGGCACCACAGTTCTGACTTTCTAATAAACGAAGTCCAGCAGCCTTTTCAGAGATATCACATAAAGACAGTGGTTTTCTAGTAGTAATCAAGCAGGTCATTTAGATGCCCAATATAAGGTTTTGTTGCTATATTAGTACCAGAAATCCTCTCAACCCAACCGGCAAAAATAGATGGCTGGAATGGTGCCTCCCCATGGCATCTTTATACACAGCTGTCACCCATGGAAGAACATAGCAGCTGCTCCAAAGCCTTTCCATGGTTCATCTCTAACTGCCCTTTTCATGTTCTGGAACACAGAGTTCCTGGTTTCTCCATTTCTAAGGCATGTAGAAAACTGTGTTGAGAAGGCTCTGGCCCCTGGAAGCCTTTGATGTAAGGATGGGGTGATGTCGCCCTCTGGTGTTACCAAGGAGCCAGCGAGCGGCTACAGCCGGTCAGGACCAGATGCCTTATAGAGGTGAAGGCAACAGAACACCAGCTCTTACTAAGCAAATGTATTAACACATTTTCCTCCTTAATTCTTACAACAACTTTGTGAAGTCCATCCTTACATTCTCCATTTTTATAGGTAAGAAGGTCATCAAAGAGACTAATTTATTCAAGGTCACACAGCTAGGAAATGGGTTGAAATTTGAACCCAAACCCATGGTCTTTTCTTTGATCGTTTTGTAGGCCATGTAAAAACTGCATCATCAAAGAGTTAAACTATATTATGCAACACTAACTTATGTCAGAAACTGAAGTTGTGGATGGATTGACCTGCTGCATTTGCAATGTACTCCAACATCTCTGTTAATATTTTCCCACATCTTTTAATAAAAGTTCAATGTCTACCTCACTGATCCTTGTCTCTCTCTAACTTCTGAACCTCCTGCCCCTTTCTCTGCACCAGCTTTCTCAGTTACCTCACATTACAGTCATAGGTGCATCTAATTCCATCCACTATCCTTATACCTTATATCACATAATAAACTACTTGAAAGCCAAGGCTGTGTCTAATGTTTCTCATTTCAACCCCCTACAGCATCTATCACAGTGCTCCATGAAGAATAACTCATCAACAAATCTGCAGAATTGGACTGAAGTAGATGTCAGCCATTGTCCTTGATGAGTTTTTAACGCCAAAATATTATTATCTCCTTCCAACCTGGTAACAACCCACCATATCCTCTTGCAGTGTGAATTAGCCACGTTGAGTGTCTCACAGCCTGGAGTGATTGGAGTTCCTGTAACTTGCATCCACAAACTGGCAAAACGTGAGACAAAACGAACCTTAGAGCTGGGGAATGGGCTGCGGGCAAGGTCTCCGTCCAGGTGTCAAGAGTGGAGGCTGGGTGGGGGGTGTGGTCCATCCTGTGTCTTCCTTCCTTTTCCCATCCCCCTCCTCCATATTCGGTAGTTACTATATTTTACCTTAGTACAATCTATCCTCTCGTTCAATTACTCCCTTAAATAGAACCTTTCTGGCTTCTCCTTTCCCTAAATGGCTTTCACTGATCCTAACTCTGTTCTGTTTTCAGGGAAACGGAGCTAACCTTCTGACCTCTAATTGTGCTACAGACCAGCTGTCTTTCCAAAGGCCTGTATTAACCCTGTTTAAGCAAGTCTTTAAATTCCTGGGATGCTCCGTCAGCAGCATCCTGAGCAGCAGCGCCATCTGCTAGGAGCTTCACCCCGGCCCCCTGGGTGTTAGCAGTGGAGGTGGATTAGAAACCCAAGCTCCCATACGTGGCTAGGTCTGAGCCACATAATATCTTAATGCTCCTCTGCAACTGCACTAATTCTAAGTGTCAGCAAAGTGAGTTTTGACATTGAAAAGAAAAACATGTTAGTACATTTATGTTAGTTTCAGTGATATATAGTAGAAAAATATTAGAAGCAATTTATATACACATTAAATACAAAATTCAGCCCTACGATAGCAAAACCAAAATATTTTGAGTGGCTTTGTAATATTCTGTGGTTCTGAAGTATGTTTATTAACCTGGATAAATGCCTAAGTTACAACATTTAATGGGAAAAAAGTAGGATATAAAAATGAATTAAAAAGTAGTAATCATGTTGCTGTATTTTCATCTCATCATTTTGGTTTGCATACATATTCCTAAAAACATAAAAAAGAAAACTGCTATTAGTTTAAAAAATACTTTTACATATTCATAATAACAAATCAGTGTAAATACGATAGCTTCGCTGTAAGTACAGCATACTAACCACAGTTAAACCCACAGCTGACAGGTGGTACAAGCCAATTTTATTGCTCCCACCAGTTCCTGGAACTCTTTCTTCTCCTGCCAATCCTCCAACACCACCACCATTAAATCAGCCCTTTCATTTCTCTCATTGCTTCTCTTTCTTTCCTCTCAAAGTCATCCCAGGCCCTCCTCCTGGCACCTCTCAGAGTCACAGAGCAGGGAAGCAGAAAAGCAGAACATTTTTCCCATTTCATCTATTCACCAAGACTCTCCTCCCTGTGTCTGTGGAGAGACACAGGGTTGCCCATGAGCACATGGTTCCATTAGAAGACCTGTCCCACCAAGGCCATTTCAGACAGGCAAGATCTGAATTTCGTGTTGCTAGTAATCACCTACTTCTGGCAAGTGGACAAATAAATATACTCATTTAAAAAAACTGTAATATAAGGCACTCTGAGGCCTTTGGCATATGTCCTGAAAGAATTTCTTATTTCTCTCTCTGGTGTCTGTTTTCAGGATAGGGCAAGAGACACAGAGAGCCCACCTGACATAACACTTGTCCCTCCAGACAGCTGGGTATTTCGATGGACAGACGATGCCATTTACTTGGAGGAGCTACTTTACTGTGTATCAAGACAGCAGGTGGTTAAGCCACAGTTCAGCCCTGACAGACAGAGACATTTCCAGTCACTCCATTTGTACTCGGAGTGTAATTGGGTCGGAGGACCACACCTGCGTAGCTTCGGAGAAAAAGAGAGGGTCAAGCCAGTAATGAAGCCAGTCCATTGTGGCTTGATATTCAAGAAGGAACTCTGCAGAGGAGAGGGACAAGTTTCTATTAATTCCTTGATCACTTTTCCATTGTTATGAACTGCTACACCTGATTAATTTATTACTCTGTGTATCTTTAAGGGAAGGAAAGCTAAGAAAAAAAGGCTTAATAATTTCTCTCCCATATGGTAACAATTTTCAAACATTAGAAGGGTTGTCATATTCTCAGTCTTCTTTAATGAATTCATTTGACAGACATTTAAGGAGGACACTGTGCAAAAATGGAAAAAAACTGCCCCATCCTCCAAAAATGACAAATTGCAAAAAGGACTTAGTTTTTGGTATCCTCTTGCCTCCCCCACTTACCCTACGCATTTCGTAATGCCTCTTTGCCTTCCCCGCTAAAGTGTGCCTACAAGCTGGTCTGCATCACGGGGGAAGAAAGATTTACATTTTGCCTTTTTCACATTGAATCCAGTATTCAGTGTCACATGGTTTGTAAGTGGTGAGTTTGTAAAGTCAGAGGCTCTTGGTGATTACCAAAGATACCTGAGCTCTAATGGAAGGTATTAGCATGTAAAACTGAGACCCTGGTCATGTGAACCGCATCCAAGACACTTCAGAAACAACTGCATGGCCAGTTGTGTTAAGCAGAAACCCAATCTGGAAGGTTAAAAGAAGTAGCATATTCTCATGCTCTCTGTCTCTCTAGCAAACCTTCCCTCCCTCCACTGGGGTAGGGGAGAGGGGGAGGGAAGATGTTTCATGGATTACTGGTGCAAATGTCTGAATCTAACTAACAGATTAGTGTAGAATGTAAACTTCCCAAACTTATCTGATTTTTGGTTGGTAGAGTTCAAAAACTATCAAGGCCATAAGCAAAACCTGGGAAAGAATATGTGCAGTGCAGCTTAGAATAACACTCTTAAACAGAAGAAGGGGGTTCCTACTTTTCTCCTCTAGATTATTTTATAGATGTGGAAATACTAGAAATGAAGATTAAAGTTTCCACAGAAACACATGTCTCAAAGCAGGATTCCCCACACTATTTCCTATCCCTATGTTTAGTACCTCTTTGCCACACATCATTTGTGGTTTACTAAATTTAGACAAATCATCTTGGCTACAGAGCTGCAAATTACTAAAGAAAGCCAAGTTTACAGAAGGAAGGTGTATCTCATTCTGGGGTTTTCTTACTTTCTCAACTAACAGGTGAGTTTTGAACAAAGCAGTGAGAATAAGGAAAGTAGGTAGATTCTTATTTAAAAGCTTGCTACTTTAAGTAATTTCACACCTCTCATAAGATGATATCTATGATGATTTCTTTCTAAAAATTATGTAGGCACCCCTACCAGAAAACAACACTAGGATTATACAAGATTTGTCTGACATTCATGCTGTTACTACAAATGACATAAATTTAGCCCTACATTTGCAGGTTTTTCTGAAGCAAGTTCTGTATCGCATCATCTCTACGAACCCACCCACAGCACCAAGGCCGTATAGAAGTACGAGAAAGGGATTTGCTTCTCGTGCTGCTCATTTGCCTGCTTGCTCTCAGAGTCATCGCCATCCTCTTTTAGTTCTGCCTGTATCTCAGGGTCTGCATTCCTCAGGGTCCCTTGACAAGTAGCTTCTGGGGAGTTTCGGCAAACGGGAAGCATGGCTGGATTTCTCGGAAGGGGAGAAGAGAAGCAGCCAGGGTATTTCGCCCTGTCTCTGCTTTGGAGGCATTCCTGACGTGGCTGTGTTTCCTCCACAGCACCAGCTCCCAGGGGACAGTCCTTTCTGTGCATTTCAGATCTCACAAGATAGCCACTCAGAGGCTCCAGCTCCTACTAGATGGCTTAACTTCTGAGCACTGGCGATACTCTGTCCTTCCTACACTTCACCCACCCAAATGGTGCTGGCTGTTTGCTGCTGCTTTTCCTAACTCCAGGATGGCCTCATTATTTTCTTATTTGACTCCCCGGTTCTTCCATTACCTTTATAAGCAATCCTCTTCACTAAATTCTTTTGTTCGCAATACCCAAAGTGGTTTTTATTTTTCCAAATGGCTCTTACTGATACAGCTCTTGGTAACAGGAATGGTTGTAGAAAACTGCTAATCAACCTGGAACTCTGGGACTGGGTTGTTATCTGTTTGACCATGAATGCAGTGGAGACTTCCTCACAAGACAGAAATGAGCACACTAGTAAGTGCCATGCATTGGCATCATAATTTAAACTTGAACTACAAGCTATGGTTTCTAGAGACATAGTATAATGTGAAGACACGGCTTTGGTCATGTAACTGAGGCACTTAACCATTATGATAACAATTAGGATTAACAAGAATTATTACATGGTATAGATGCTTCTAACTGCCCTGAAGAGTGTACACAAAGAAAAAGATAAACCTAAGTCCTTGAACTTCTGACACAAATCTTAAGTTACGTGGCCACATTCTATATCCCTGTAGCCACAAAGTAGACATGGCTGAGAATCAGGCCAAAGGCTTAATAACATAGGTTGCAAAGTTGTAACATTAGTTAAAAGCGTGGTCCCATCAAGTATTTTATGCTAATATAAGGACCTGGATGGAAAGGAGCGTTTCGCTGAGACATGGGATGATGATATTTGGGCAGACAGAGGTGAGGCTGCGAGCTCTGGACTTGACAACTCCCTGCACCTTCCTAGCACACAGGAGTCATTTTCTCCTGTCCATTTGGCACCCCAGCTGAGGCAACCAACCTTTACTTGCAGAAAAACCGTTACATGACTTCACTTGTGGCAGCTGCCTGAGAAGAGGATGATTATTCCCTGCAGAATTCACTCTAACCACCCATTGTTCTAACCACCCTTAATCTTGTAACAAGAGTTGTATCCCAGCATAGCCCCGATGGAAAAGTGCAGGGCTTGCTCCAAAAGCAATAGCAAATACACCAAAGGAGCTGCACGATATGTCAAATATGTGTATTTTTTAATTATCATTTCAAGTGTTCAGTGAGGACAGTTGCTAACATACTGGGTCACACAGCCTAGGGAAAGAAGTCTGGGGGATTTCAGAGATGGGAATTTTGACTTGATTCATAATGTGCAAACCGCTGAGCCACCCCCAACCATACAGGAATCAACCCCAGAAAGCAACTGCTCAAGACGGGATTTCAGACCTGGATCACTCTCTGGTCTCTGCATTGCTGGCTGATGACCCCATGTGCTTTTACTGGTGGTGGATTTGAAGTGCAGGTGGAAGGGAAGCTTCAGCATATGTGAGATGCAGTAGCACTTAAACAGTACAGCACAGTGGTAATTATAAGGAGTGTGGGTTGTCTGGTTCTCAACACTGACCTTAGACAACTTGAAAAAAGAAAATGACAGCCTCAGACTAGCCAACCACAATTCAAAACATGATGTGCAAGTCAGAAATATCCAGGATAGTGTGCAGTGACCATTATTTCAGCAGCCATTGGACAAACAGCGCTGAGGATCAGCCCAGGGTTTGCAGAGTGGCTCGGAGCCACAGCTCATACAGGCACAGTCTCTGCGGCTGTGCATTCAAAGTGAGACTCTAAAACCTGGGGTGAGGACATTTGGCAGAAAAGTCAGAGAAGTTTGACCCCTCACCCTTGATAAAAGAAAGAAACCTCACTTTGTTGGGGTAACTTGCAAAGTTCTCACTTGTAGCAGGTGTCTCAAAAGACAATGCTTTTGCCCATTTCTTAATTGGGTTGTCTTCCTGGTGTTGAGTTGCATTAGTTCTTTGGAGCTTGAGCCCCTATCAGCTGTGTCACTGGTGAAAATGTTCTCCCATACAGTGGGCTCCCTATTTGTCTTGCTGATGGTTTCTTAAGCTGTGCTGAAGCTTTTCAATCTGATGTAGTCCCATTTGTTTATTTTCTCCTTTGTTTCCAGTGCGCTAGGGGATGTATTGGCAAACATATTTTCACGTTGAATATCTGAGAATTTACTACCTATGTTTTCTTCTAGGATTTTTATGGTTTCGTTACTTACACTTAAGTCCTTTATCCATTTTGACTTTATTTTTGTGTAAGGTATAAGTTGGTGGTCTACTTTCAGTTTTTTGCACATACCAGTCTGGTTTTCCCAACACCATTTATTGAAGAGACTGTCTTTGCTCCATTGTGTGTGCTCTTCCTGCCTTTATCCAATATCAATTGACTATAAAGCCGTTGGGTTTATTCCTCTCTGCTCTGTTCCATTGATCTATATGTCTGTTCTTATGCCAGTACCAGACTGTATTCATCACAGTGCCCTTATAGTATAGTTTGATATCAGGAGTCGTGGCACCTATCCTCAATGAGATACCACTGTACACTGTCAGAATGGCTACCGTCAATAAATCAAGAAACAAGTGTTGGCGAGGATGTGGAGAACAGGGAACCCTAGGACACTGTTGGTGGGAATGCAGTATGGTGCAGCCACTGTGGAAAACAGTATGGAATATCCTCAAAAATTAAAAATGGAACTCCCTTTTGACCCAGCAATTCCAGGTCTGGGAATGCAGCCTAAGGATTATGGAACACTAATATAAAAAAATATATGCACCCCTATGTTTATAGCAGCACTATTCACAATAGCCAAGATTTGGAAATGGCCTAAGTGCCCCATCAATAGATGAGTAAACAGAAAAGCTGTGGTACATTTACACGATGGAATACTACACAGCAATAAAAAAGAAATCCTTACATTTTGCAACAGCATGGATGGACCTGGAGAATATTATGCTAAATGAATTAAGCCAGCCAGTGAAAGACAAATACCACATGAAGCTACTTATATATGGAATTTAATGAACACAATAAGCTAAGGAACAAAATAGTAACAGAAGCTTAGATAGATGAAACAGACAGTTGCCGGAGGGCAGGGTGGGGGATGGAATGAAAGATGGGGAAGGAATTAACCAAAGAACATTTATGCACAACCCATGGATGTGCACTTGCTTGGGGAGGGGAGAGGGTGTTGCTGGGTGGAAGTGGTCAAAGGGAGAAACAGTGGGAACAACTGTAATAGCATAAACAATTTTCAAAAAAAGACAACGCTAGTCTTCCTAAAGAGCAACCCATACCTCCTCTCTTTGAACTCAGGACTCAGTAACTGCGGTGACAGCACACCACAGCCTGAGCAGAGGAACAGAGCACCTACACCAAAAAAAAAGTTTTCACAGCCAAAGGATTCTAAGACCTGGGCTAACACTAGGACCAGGAACTGAAGAAACATGTGGAAGTAGATCTTGAAAGTATTGGACCAGCAAGACCCAAATAAGCCTGCATAAAGAACAATTTATTAACACAGCATTCTCTAGTGATTCAAGATTTAAAGCATTAGCAAGGAGTCTTGGCGGCAGTGCTGATATCCTCCTTGAAACTTGGTTGGCAAGCTGTGTTCCTTGGGGAGCACACTTTAGATGGAGATTAACATGCAGGAAATGCATTAGTGAGTGCTCTTAGAATCAAACCCTGTGGAAGGAATCAGAACTGAACCAAGGAAGTAGGTGGGTCACAGTGCAGTCTGAATGAAGGCACCCTGAGGCACTCTGAAGATGGCATGGTCCCTCAGAGTTGCTGAGGTGGACTCAGACTGATCCTTTACATTGCACAGGCATTGGATGTAGGTGCTTCACTGGAAGGGGTCCTTTGCGGCTCACAATGCTGGTGTACAAAGATGCATCACATTGGTGTGAGAAGGTGTGGTTGTAGCTACACAACAGGAGGTGGGAAGAAACACTTCTGGAACCCAAGGGATGCACTGGGCACCTCTTTGTCCTTTCATGCTGGGTGATGAGTGGGCTACTTCAGTAACCATTGCCCAAGAAGCATAAAAATTCTGTTGGGATGAAGGTCTGAGTCACCCTTTCTTAGGGAAGCAACATAGACCCACTGATGTGTTGGTGCAAAGCTGAGCAAAATTTGGGGTATATAATGGAAGCAAGAAGATGACAAATATTAATCATAGCCTCAGAACCAGCCACAGTCAGTGGACTGTACCTTGCTCCACTAGTCCTCCATATTTGGTTGATGAAGCCTGTCATGGCCTAGACAGCTGTGATGAAATGGACTTAACAGTGGGTCCAAACAGACCCCAGTGGTACAAGGGGCACACTGTGTGGAACTCCACTGCCCTGCCTCACATGAATTCTCAACTCTCTTACTCTCACCACTGCCTCAGAAACAGCTGCACATAAGTACAACTTAATAGCGCTTTGCCTCAGCTGCACTAAATGTGTTTTCTGCAGCCCACCACCCCATGTCTCCACTATTATTGTATGGGACACCAGCAGGAACCTGCTTAGTGAATTTGGTGCACAAACATGGGCGGGGAAAGGAATGAACACATGTGGAATATGTTTCATCGTGGGAGATGGGAGTCTGTGGCAGCTTTATGAACCATGTGCCCACAGGGGTGACCAGCTCAAAAATGCACCGTTGATTGGACTTTCTCTCCTTCCCAATTTTATTCTTCTTAGTCTCCCATGCTGCTTTCATGGGATCACTTCTCCAAATAAACTGCCTGCATTCAAGCCCTTGTCTTGGTTGTCTGTTTTTTGAGAGAACCACTTCATGAGATTTAGCTTCTTATATCCATTTTATCCATGAGGATACGTTTTGTCCAAGGCACATGATGAAATGCAGATACTTGGTGAATGGCATGACTGCCGTATCTTAGGAGTCTCTTTTTTATAGGGCAGTATGCTAAAACTTGGTTCCTTCAAGAGCCACTTCAGGGATGAGTGCTTCTACTTTGGTAGAACTTCCTACAGGCTGGACAAGATCAAGGCCTCTGTAGAGAGAAGGTCCTCGGGGTCAGTGCCATGCTCATATGACTCCTCGGTAGAGAAAATAATCTGTAGGCACAAAGCTTTCAGCCTCAAGATTTGTTGATGTTAGCAATCTGTTCCCAAACCAGCTGCTATTATCTTCTGTAAGCATTTGGTAAACTGGACAGCTGGGTTTTTGTTGTTGTTTCACTCCCTTCAAGAATAATCTGGCCTCTGTCACACCCTATCTTAGAATCACATTTCAGCTGGATATCTCTACATGTAGTTTTCAGAATTCCTCATTATTTTACTGTACCCTTCCCTTCCCCCTTCCAAGATTCTAAGACTTTAGACACCTTTACTCTGACTAAAACACTTCAATATCTTCTCCTGTGTCAGAGATAGAAGAGGGTTTGGAATGTGAATTCTTGGAAGACAGGAAGCCTCTCCATCTTATATACCCCACCTTGTTCATAGCAGGTTTTGTTTGTTGAATGAACTTACTCTGGTCTTGGCAGGTCCACCTGTCGATACTGGTAACTCAGCAGATTTGTCTGAGGATGTCTAATGGTCAGGATGGGCTAGATTATGCCTTAATAAAAGCCTTTGTTGTATTAAGGCATTACTCTTTTAGCAGTTGTTTCACACACACGTGTCCTCTGTAGGTCAGTATGGGAGGTCTGCTCATCAGTCACTCAAAGACCTAGGATGAGGTTTGATCTCAACATGTTTCTATGATCACCAAGGCAAGGAAAAGGAATATGGCAAATTGCACACTGGTTCTTAAAGCCCCACTCAGAGCTCACAGAGTTCCTTCTACTCATATTTCTTCAGCCAAAGTAAGTCTTCGTAACATGACTAACTTCTGAATTGATTCTAGACAAAGTATTGCTTGAGTAATAACGTAGTTTTCACCAGAAAAAAAAATAGCATCAATTTGGAACTTTTCCCCTGAATTACCTGGGTTCACCCTACTTTGTAAGAGATGTATTGACCTAAAGGCAGACACTTAACTGCACACATGAAGAGTAAAAAACCAACACAAAGGTATGCAGTTGCAAAATGGCCATTTATTGCCTACAGGGGAAGAAAAGGGAGAGAAGGGGAAGTACACAGGTGCAAGGAAACAAGCATATATTTAGCCCTATACATCATGTGTGAGCAGTACCCAATCTCCAAAATGGAAAAAAGTATTTTGTCATCTGACATAGTAGTTAAGGTTCTTAAGCACCTCCCTTCTGAGCTGCCACAGATTTAAAAGGCAGGACTGCTTTGTTTAGTCAATGTTCACATTAATGAAAAAATACTACCACCCAACTGTGTCCTTTTGCACGCACATTTTGTACAGTGTCTATTGTGAAAAACATCTCAGCTGAGCAGCATGGTCAAGATTCAGACCTCATCAACTGTTTCACTGTAATAAATAGAAAAATAAATCAGCTGGTGATTTTGTCAGAGAGAATGTGTTCAAGAAGTGTGGAATCACTTTCTCCAGGGATGACAGACTGTTAAATGATTAGAATACTACAAAACCAATCTATTAAACATTAAACACTAGTAAGCTACAATTACATGGCACTTCATTAAGTCTTCTAATTAAAAAAAATCTTAGATTTTAAGCTGATTATTAGAGCACAGTAACAAACTGATTTAGTGCTAGACTTTTTCTTAGGACAAAAGCAAAGTAAATATACAATGTAAAACCAATTTGCCTTGGAATAATATCAATAGAAACTACTATGTATTCAGGGAAAAAAAATATCAAAACAACTCACTCAGTTTTAAACTCATGTGCTTTGCTTTCCAACCATTAAATTAGCTACAAAAACACTTTATAGGCCACAGGACTAAAATGTATGCAAAAACAATGAATTTAATGCCAAGTACTAAAAATAAATGAACCCTTCCCAATTCCAATGGTAAACTGAGTAGAAGAGTAGGTCATCTCATGGACAATGAGTTGGCACTTGTTATATAGTTGAAAGAAATCATGATAGAAGATACAAATTAATTCATGGTGAATTTGACCAACACACTGACCCTTTCATAGAGAAAAGGTGGTACACACACACTCTTTCTCTTAAAAAGCAAAAACAAGAAACCAAAAGAAAACAAAAAAAACCCTCTGTTCATACCACTCCACTGGAGAGAACAAAAAGCAAAGTTGAATGTTCATCTTCCTCAAAATGTTCCAAGTACTTCAATAAACTCTGTTCCTCAGCTTCTCCTAGATAAAAGAATTTGCTTGCATTTGGACAACTGTACGAATGCCCATAGTGCACTTCTCAGTGCTGCTGGTGTTTAAGAAATTTGCCACTCACAACACTGAACAATTCCCAATCCAGTGTGCGGTAACACAGCCATCCAAACCCCTCCCTCCCCTAAAAGTTGGCAAAGCACCGCTCAGGAATTTCACAGGTAAGGGAATATATTTTTAGCAAGTTAAGCACAGAGAAAGGACAGTACAGTTTTTGCATACACACCCAGACTACTGTATCGCTTACTGCATTAAGATTGAAACGAGGAGCAGGAAACTAAGCCTGTTCAGTAAGGAGCAAAGCCATTATTTGACACATCAACACTGAGCCGATTGTATGAGTTAACTAATTAAACAAATGTGGTATGTATAACCACTGATAGCTTGAAACAAAACAGTCATATATCAGGAATTAGAAATTAACACATAACTGAAATGAGCAAGAAAGGACCACTTCCAAGGAGGATCACCATGATTCTTATGCTTCAAAGTTAAAAGTAAGAAACATACAAATAGGAAAATTACCTAAATTCAGGGAGATTGTTATAACAAAAAGTACTAATAGGCACCAAACTATGCCTCCTGAAAGTTTCTGAAAGCAAATGTACCAATGCCAAAAGAGTCGTATCACTTGGCATCTGCACACCTTTTTCTCAATGTGATTTATTTCTGATGACACAACTTCTAACTTCAATACAATGCTGAGTTAATATCATGTGCCATAAAAAATTAACATTTAATAGGCAGAAATGTCTTTATTTCATATGCTTTGAAAGTGAAAACTATTTTACTTAAAAACTTCCATTGCTTCAATGGCATCATGTTTGTTGAATAAAACCTCAACATGTTCATTTTCCTTTGGTTCCAAGAATAACCTAAGTCTAACCAAACAAGCTTATGCCAAAAGACATTACTGACTAGGTTAATAAAGCTTGCATTTCCTGATATCTCCCTATTTCTTGCTGAAGATTTATGATTTAACAGAAGGTATTTGATTAAAACAAGAAAAATGCATGCTCTCCCTTACCACCTTCTTAAAAAGAAATGTTTGGATTTTTTTCCCTTTCTGAGGATCTCAGTTAGAGCACCCTGCAGTATAGCTACAAGGGTTTTCTTTCTTTTTACCTTTAAGCTTTAAGATGACAGTTCTATAATAAAGATATACATATCATTCTGTAAAATGAAAGATGCTCGACATTCTGTTCTTAAACAGAGTACAACTTTTGGTGAATAAGCCAGGTTATAGACGTACTAATTTACTTATGTTTGAATTCAAAGATGATGAGGAAGCTATTACAAAGCTTAAAGCAACCACAGTGTAAGATTTCTCATCTGTGTACAATTTCAAAACTTCAGTTGAAGTTCCTGGCTTAGAAAAATGTTCTCATTTCCCTATAGTTCAGAGTTCTGCAACCATGACCCAATTCAGGAGGAAGAGGTGAAATATATCTTCTACACACATTCAGAAAGGTGATTTTTTTTTAAAGGGGAGAGTAGATGGGAGAGAGACTACCTTATAAACATGAAAATTCACATTTCTGTCAAAAATATAAGCATGGATGAGTGTGCTATTTTGAAAATGTGCCATAAAATCTTTGCTCGCTATAAACCATTATTCTTACAGCCTGCCAAAGGTATCAGAAACTGATGTTGTCTGGAGCTACTGATCACTCAATGTATTTTATAAAGCCATTAAAATCCCTCACAAACTCAGAATGTAAGGCCTTAGAAACAAGTAAGTATTGGGATACAGTCAATTTTTATTGCTAGAAAATCTAGCCGTGCATTAGAAATGATGAACCATGTCTCTGGTTCCATAAAGAACACATTTAACTTACTTTTTCTTGTGCTTTCTCTACGCCTTGCTATTTGATTTGAAAGTATAGCTGGCATTAGTGATTTTTAGAAACTCTTGGAAATTCAAATACAAACAACTTTTTACCCATTTAACTAAGGAGATGCAATTTTAAAATGGAGCACAATATGTTTGCCCATGTTCCAGTTTTAATGTGCCACATTCTCAATTCTAATATAACCCACCATAGAATCAAGTGATAGGAGCCTTAGATATCTTTCAACTTTCTCCCTTGCTTCTCTGTGATTTAATATATGACTCTAAGACACCAAAGAAAAGGGACAAATTAGAAACGAAGCTTTATATTTCTGCAAACTACAACACTAAAACACAATGGTTCCTTCAATACATTCACACAGGATGCTTATTAGTAAAATTAAATATTTGCCTATGAATATCAGAAAAGTAATTAAAAACAAAGAACTTGGAACAAGGCAAATGGGAGGGGAAAGCTGGTCTCAGAACCCATTGTGCCATACCTGACTTTAACATGTGATATTCAAACAATCGTTCACACGCCTTACATCAAAGAAATGAAACAAAAATATTTAGCTACGTTGTACAAAAATTTTTTTACATAAAACATCATAAATCTTGAACAGATTTATTATATCTGAATTCTAAAAAGTTGCCTACAGAATGGTGCTGGGATTCTGTTCTCTGCTTGCTTTTAGGCAGTGCTGTTGCTTAAAAGTTGACACCAGGCACAATGTTTTAAAACAACGTCAACAAGCAAGGAGCAGTAAGTGGGTCTGAGCCGTTCCCAGATGTCAGTCCTGAGGATGCTGCGGTACCCCCGTCACAAGGTGTGAAGCCGTGAGGCGGGAACTGGCGCCTGAGAGTAGGCGACGACGTGCACTTGCATGGCTGCTGTAATGGCAAACAGTGCAGTTTCTCCTCCCTCCAACAACACCGTTTCAGTAAATTCAAAGAACACTCCAGTTCTTAGATAAATGTCAGAAATCTTCAGATAAAATATGCAGCAGCCCCATGGCATAAAGCTTATTAACTTATTCTGAGAACTAGAAAGTATATGAGCATAAATATTTTATTTTCGTTGAATATATACCATATGTCATTCACCTCTTCCTTTTGGCTTCTCACTGCCGAAGCTCCAAATGGCATGGTTTTTTAACAAGACAATACTGAGGAGAGCAGCATTTCTGATCATCTGAATTGGCAGCTCAAAACAGATACCACTCCTTTTACAAAGGGAACAAAGGGTGAAGGGTGTGTGAAATTTGGGCAGTGGGCTAAAGGGAAACCGTGCACATGAAATTTGGGTCACCATGCCCCAAGTATGTGTGCCACCCAAAACATAACACAATTACCTACTTGAACAGAGCTACTGCCAACATTTACTAAAACCACATTAAAAATACACAGGATAATGAATGGTCTGAAAGAGTGCATTTGGAAGCAGAGAGAACCCAATTACACACCTTCCTGCAACAGAGTGCCTCGATCATACACAAAATAAACTTAAGCTGTTTACAATGTTTCCCAATTTTTTTTTATTTTTCCCTCTACATTTAACTATTAAAAAAGTTTTTATTAATAAATGGGCTCCTCTGTGGTTCATATACAATCATAAGTGAACTTTAAATTCCATTTTATACAAACATCTCAAAAAATATTGGGAGTGAAGTATGGTAGGAAATATTGCTCACGTTGCTAATTAACATGCGTATATGAAAGGAGGAAAATGTTTTGTTAGTGCATATACCTCCAGAGCAGAAAACCCACCGAAAACAAAAGATTTAAAATAAAACATACAGTAGCTGATTACAAAAAAAGGTAATGTCCACAAAATTAAGTTTTTCATGCTATTCTACTTTCCAGTACTATGCTTCAGGTAATCAATTTGCATGGCTAGGTGTTGAATGCTTGAGGTATATAAGAAGGGATACCTGCACATTGAGGAAAATCTGTCATCTTAAGGGTTGTCTCTTTGTGTGTTTGCTTATTCTGGTACTTTAACATTTTTAAAAGAATATTTTATTTACATCAAACTTCACTCAACTACAATGACATTCCAATTATAATAGATGACAAACAATGCCTCATCAATAGGCACTTTTAAAAGGGAGTTTAGGCTTTACAGAACCCTTCTGATGCGATCCCATATATGATATTACATCATCCCACCACCCTCATCCCAGTAAAATTACCCTTCAGGGAAATATATTATATAGCCTGATTAATTTACTATGGAAGAAATTAGTATAAAATGACCAAAGGAAAAGCATCATTTAAGACTACTAAAACAGCCTAAGATGTCAGGTTTGAAAGAGGAGACAAATTGTATATATTTAAAACTAATTAAATAATTTAAATTTGACTTGTACTTTATATATTAGTGAGACACAAATATAGGCTATTTCTTTTAAAATTTCATTCACATAATGGAAAATTTCTTGTTTATTAAAAATATCACATTTTGAGACTAGAAACAGTAAAGTGCATGAAAAGTTAAAATATAAATTTCAGAAAACTCTTATAGCAGCAAAAAAGCAGAATAAAGAAAAACTTAAAAACACAGACACAACCTTTTCCTGTTACTTGTGCCATAATTAACATCAAGTAGCCAACCAATTTTTCCCCCACAAAACTGTATTATCATCACTGCCTCAAGTCACAGATTTTTAACTGGCCCCTGGGGCAAAAAAAAAAAAAAAAAAAAAAAAGATTCCAACATATCTAAACAGCATCAACAGTTGGGAATAAACCAGTAGCTTCTTAATTCAACCCTGACAGACAATGAAAACAAAGATTTAAAGCATATAATGGCCATTTGGCAACTAGAGTCAGGAAAAATGATGCAAGGTTTTCAACTACTCCCTGTCCTCTCTCTCCCCAAATCCTTTCTATTGTCACCTCAAAAAGTCAAAACCAACAGCCACTTGACCTACTTTGGGAAACACATGGAATATCTGAATAGCTTTTCCTTCTAAAACTGTGATCAGGGACTCTTCATTGTGTAGTTGTTGTTGTTTAACATTTGACTATAACAGCAAAAATGACATAGATCATACAGTATGTTTTTCCAGCACAACCAGGCAGAAAAAGGTAGTTGGGAATAATGAAAAATACTGGACTCTAATTTGTGGGTCTCCTAAATATACCAAATTCTATTTGCAAGATGTGTGGCAGTAAAAATTACTTGCTGTTTCCCTATTAATAAACTGGAGAGACAGGCTTAGAATTAATATTTCCAATAAGGCTAAAACATACGGGAGAAGAAAATTCAGAGTGATTCCTTAAAAAACAAAATAAACAAAAAACCAACAAGTGTTTGCCCAACAAAGTATCATGTGCTATTAACTGTTTGATTCTGAAAGCATATTGTGCAACCATCTTTAATTTTTCAATTTCTCTTATTATGGCTAGAGGCTATATCATAGTTTGTGTACAGATCGAGTAAATTTAAGTGCTTTGTTAATGTGCAAATAGCTTTGGGAGCCAAAGATCAGTTTGTTATAATGGAAAACAGAAATTCAAGAAAGTTTTCCCTGTAAGGCATACCATCAAGTTTAAAATCTTACATAGTTTTTAAAAATTGCCTTTTATAAAAATGGTTGGGTCATTTGAAACCACTGAAATGAAAACATTTGTTTTCGGAAAAACAAAAACACTCTTGTTGGGCCTGGAATTGGTGATTTATCAGTTATGAATGCTGACTCTTAATATAATATGAAGAAGGTCCAATTTAAAAACATGTTATAAATTAAACATTTGGAAACACAGTAATACTTTGGTTCCAGCCCTAGTGCCAAATGATACCAATATGCACAAAAATGTACAAAATCTTATAGCAAACACATAATGAAAGGAACCTGAAGAAGCAGCCATACTTCACTCCTACATACTTTGATTTACAACTGTACAGGTCCATAGCAACAGATCCCCGTCTTCGCGGGGCAGTACTCCACTACCTCCGATTAGGCAAGTGAACACCATTGACAAGAGGCAGGAGTGGAGGGTGGAGTTCAAGTTGTGTTAACAGTGAGAAGTGGTCTGAAGGGATGTGTGGGTGTGGACACCCAGTGATGTTATTCTCAACCAGCCATTGAGGATCTAAAGGCCCCAGGACACCAAGCACGTTCATATGAGTCTTGGAATAGAAAATGTAGTCAATCACGCCCTGAAAAGAGATTGGGGGTTGGGAAAAAAAAGAAAAATATGTGTTTAGAAAAAAGAAGAACTCAAGATATATAAATAACAATCCACAACTTGCAAAAACCAACCTGAGTGATCTGTACTTATGGTTGTCTTGACAATGGGCAAAATAAGGCGCAAGCCTTCAATTTGTATCATGTGAAACAAAGGTGGCTCAAAAGGGAAACACAGTGCCCCGCTGGAATCACAAAGTCTTGCACTTATGTATAAATGATAAGCAAACTGAGAAGCTAAGCATATCAAATTATATCTAGGTATCTTTAGAATTTGCTTGTTTGGGTTAGTGAAATCTAATATATCAGTGTAAGCATTATGAAAATTGCACTGACTCTAACAGTTACAATAAGTAGAAAATAAGGATATTTACATAAATATATAAATAATAAAAACATGACTCATTAATTCCTTTAATGATAACTGGAAATCTTTTTAATTGTTTGCACATCAAAATATCCAAATACATCTGAAAGAAGCTGTGGTAAAACATGTTTTGAGACTTGCCAATCCTACTTCAGCCTGCCTATTACATACATACCAAATACTACATATAGTTCATTGTTCTAATCCGTTCTATAGTTTAGAATACTAATTTTCACAAATCCTGGTATGCTCTAAATTCTGGATTCCTCGATGCATAATAATACCTTAGCAAAAAAAAATATTCAGCAGGGACCATATATATTATCAGCTGTGTCTCTCAGAGTTTGATCAGTAAGTTTCAAAACTATTGTGCTTTTACTGCCCCAGACTGTGTATGCAAGGGTGAAGTCAAATTTTCTTCCTACCCACACCAAGACAGCCTGAGCCCAAGTATGGAGAAATATTTCCAGATCTGGAAGCACCTACTTACAAATACCGTACACAATGAGTCCCAGCTAATATTTTATATGGTATCACAGTGAAATGGGATACTTTACAAAAAAATAAAATAAATTTTAATTAAAAAATTATATTGTAAAATACTAGAAACAATTACCTTAGTTTGCTGATTTTGACATGACCAAGACCAAAAAAAACAAAACAGTTCCTTAACTTTACTTAACCATAAATTAATAGATCTACTTGAATCCAGGGGTGAACTTTCTGTAACTAATACTCCAAGTCAAGAAATGCTATGAGTTACAGTTATTATCCCTTCATTTGGTTAATGCCTACTTTTGCAGTGACATTTTAGGAAAATGGTTAACTAAGGTCAGGGTGATCTTACTTTTCCTTTATGAGACTACCCTTTTCTTGAGTTATAAAGTAAACAATATACAAATGAAATATTCTCAATTAGGTTGACTAAAACACCCTATATCCTATCACTTTATTAGACTGTCACTGTGCACATCAGCAGCTAGCTAGAATCCTTGGCAGACACAGGTCCCAGGAAAAATGTTGGGTACTCTGGAAAGTATGATGTATTTAATTGGAAGCAGTACTTGCGACTAATCTCTTGGTCTGAAATATCAGAGTACAAGTTCTTATCAAAGCACTTAGCAAGGTCATGTCTGTGAAATTGCCCAAATATTTGTACATACACACGTACAGTTGTCCATTGTATCATATTTGCAAAGGAGGTTATAGACTAATGATTCTTAACCTTTTTTGATTCAAGCTATCTTTTTTAAAAAACGATTATATACTATGGGGAAGCAGTCTTTTTTTTTTTTTAAGATTTTATTTATTTATTTTTTAAGTTTTTTTAAAAAGATTTTATTTATTTATTTTTTAGAGAGGGAAGGGAGGAAGAGACAGAGAGAGAAACATCAATGTGTGGTTGCTGGGGGCCGTGGCCTGCAACCTAGGCATGTGCCCTGACTGGGAATCGAACCTGCGATGCCTGGTTCGCAGCCCACGCTCAATCCACTGAGCTACACCAGCCAGGGCAGGAAGCAGTCTTTATATTAGTAAAGACTATATTAAGTCTATAGAATTGTATTTGAGAAAAAATAAAAAATGATGAAAATAGTTTATTAGCTAATATGATGCTTCATTTATAAAAAGGGGAGAATATTATAATATTCTAATAATTCTATAATATTCCAATATAATTATAATATAATTATTATCATAATTTAATGGAGAAAGGTTTACTACTTAACATAATAGGAAAACTGTCCTCCCTCATTCCATTAAATGGTTGTTTCACCCTTAAATTTATGGAGAGTGGGGCGAGGAGAGCAGCAGGAGAAATTCTGAATTAAGCTGTTTACTCAACTTATGGACTAAATGTCTGTGTACCCCCAAAATTCGTATGTTGAAATCCTAACTTCCAATGTGATGATTTTAGGAGGTGGGGCTTTGAGAGGTGATCAGGTCGCGAAGGGGATCCGTGCTCTATGAGAGAGACTTGAGAGAACACTCTTGCCCTCTCTGCCACGTGAGGCTACAACAAGATAGAGCTGTCCACAACTCGAAAAAGGGCTTCTGTCACAACCGGACCATGCTGGCACCCTGATCTTGCATTCCCAGCCCCCAAAACTGTGAGTTGTTGTATAAGCCAATACAGTCTGTGGTATTCTGTTATAGCAGCCCAAAATAAGACACCTGGTCTGCAAGTAATTCTCCTAACTGCTTCTCCTTTGGTTCCCTCCAAATCAGTTCTAGACTAGATAAAACTGAGTTCTACACGCTCTTCTACATTTTTAGCTTACTCAAAGACCAAGAAAGTAAACAAAGGCCAAGTGAATAAAACTTAACAACACTCCACTGATGCAATAGCAGGATACTGTATTGAATGCTAATCACAGGACATTTTTATACTTGATGTTCCCTATCCTTTTTTACAGATTGCTTTCAATACTGGTATAGCACTAATTATTTCCTATACATGCCTCTTTCTCACAGATTTTTATAGCCCTGTACTTTGTTTTCATTCTCTCCTGCATGTTCAAACAGCAAACATTCTCTGAGTCATGTACTTTTGGTTCTTTAACTATACTTATTTGGGGATGTAAATGGCTCGATAGGATTTTTGATTCAATTATTAACACATGTAAGATCTCTTGAAAAATGTCAACAAAGGATTTTAAAGAATTCAGTTGACTGAGGAAGATGACTGAGGGTAATATCCCAAATTTTATTTCCCTAATTTTGACTTTATGAATAAGGTAAAAGTAACCTTTATAAAAGCCCAGATGTGGTAGAAATGATTTGCTCTTTTTATCTACATGTATACATACCAAAACAGTAACTGTTGTGCAGTAGAATTGTTAAACACATATGCTGGGGAACTTCCTGCTAGGTTTCCTGGGATCATGCTGGCAGAGATGTATAACAAAGATGGATTATTTGTCTCTGTGTCTCTGTGTGTGTGTGTTTAGTATATAACACTAAAGTCACAAAAAATAGAAATTAAATCTATAGAAAATTATGTATCATTACAACTTAGAGGTTTTTCCTTTAAGCTTTTATACAAGAGTAATGGTGTGCCAGAGTTGGTTAGTACCTGCTTTCTTAACACTTTGTCCCATCTCTGTGTTCAATGGTATTATGTTGGGAGCTTGAAATATACTACAGTGTGAATACTTATACCACAGAAAACAGTCAACACTACAGATTAGGGCTTCCTTTTCCCAGAAAGCTATCTATTAAATATTTACTAGCACATCACTGCACATGGGCGATCTCAACAAAACCAATTATTGCTGGATAGTATTATTTAACAACAAAAATACTAAAAATCAGATTCGACTACTGAGCAATATTTTTCTACTTCATAATTACAAAGGCAGACTAATAACATCAGTACATGAATTTCCTTTCCCTTTCCTATTGTTTGTTGCTTGGAAGGGGGCTAACAAGCACTGAAAATGAAAAAAGGTTGCTGGAGATGTGTAAAAGCCCATTTCATACATTTCCTTTGGTATTTTACTAAATTCCCTGTAGGCTTCTTACACCAAACCACTTCCTAACATCTGCGTTTTTTTCAGGACAGTACAAGATTTAGGATAGATGCCTGAAATGCTGGAAAATCGAGCAGAGGTGCAATAGAAGAGCTATAGGCAGGTAGAACAATCAGAAAATTAGCAAAGGGAAAAGGGTTATCAACTACAGAAAACCACTATAGTCAATCTTTCTGAAGAAAAACTGGTCTTGCACAATGGGCCCTCTACAGAACTGTCTTTTCTTTTATTAAGCTGGAGTGTTCCACTGCCTGGGAATATTATAGTATGATATGACTACACGGATGTAAAACAGACCCTAACTACAACCATCTCTAACCCCATCTCCCAAAGAAACCTGGAAAACTTAAAGATAAGTAAGATATCAAGCAGAAATCCCAAGAAAATTTTGAGAGAACACTATATAAATTCATTCAAGGTGAATTAGCTACATCAGGTTGCTTATTATTTGGATCCTTACTGAAAGTTGGAGACATTATGGAAAAATAAAATTTAATTCTATTAATAAATATAAGTGCTTCCAATGCCTGGCACATAGTAAGCATTTTGAAAGTTTTTGCAATTATCAGTGTAATTTGATATTTAAACAAATAAGGGTTTAAAAGTATTCTGAAGTCAACACTAACAATCACAAAACCTAATGAACCTCCTTACATTTAGGTGTATACTTAACCAAGACATTCTGAGAATCTAAAAATTCCTGAAGATAATGCAGTTAAGCATAAATAATTTAAACTTTTCTTGTCACATTTATATTTAAAATAATTTCTTTAGCAGCCCAGAGCAACCACTCACTTTGAAATCAAAGGTGTAATTGGTATAAGGCATCAAGTTATTTTCATAGGCGCTCTTCAGTTGGAAGCCATGTGTGATTCTCCCTTCTGAGCTTCCATTCTTTCCATTGCAGCTGAAGTTCATAAGACACTCATTGTACCTTAGTTCCTTGAAGTCTTTATGGTTGTCAGCTACTCCTCCATTACTTAAATATTCCACAACACCTAGGAGAATAAAGAAGACAGAAACACTACCATTTAGCATTTAGACCTTATACAAAATTTCATGGCCAAAATTCATGGCCATGTGAATGCACCTGGTTCAGAGTGCTTTTTATTAGGTCAAGCAATATCAAGGTGCCTTTTTGTTGTTGTTATTCTTATTTTAAAAATCCAGTTTCATCAATTTCATATGGTTGATTCAAACTGAAGGCTATTTGCCCATTTCAGAGCAAAGTATCAGGATCACCCAGAAATATCTTCAGTGTTCTTAATGGTTCTTCAGGCTAAAGAATTCCCAGGGCCTAGGATGGCATTCACCAGGAAGGTCTTGAACCTAGGTGTTTTGTTTTTTTTTAAGTTTGTTTTTTTTTTTTAAGAGAGAGGGGAAGGGAGAAAGAAAGAGGGGGAGAGAAACATTTGATGTGAGAGAGAAACATTGATCGTTGCCTTTGCTACACATCCTGACTGGGGACCCAACCCATGATTCAGGCACGTGCCCTGACCGAGAATCAAACTGATGACCTTTTGCTTTGTGGGTTGACACCCAATCAACTGAGCCACATGGGTCAGGGCTTGACCCTAAATGCTTTTAGAATATTAACCCAAACCACCATCTTGTTAGTATTTTATCCTCCTATGTAGTCAGTCAAGAACTTTGGGAATACATAAAATATAGCATAAATAGTAATTTTAAAAAATCATTTATAAAATAGATTTGGCATTCTCAACATTTCATTGTCTACTTCCATACAGCTATGCAATGCCATTCTTTATTTTGAGCTACAGCAATTTTTTTTCAGTCTGACATTATAAAGGACAAAAATAGTAGGTATGTCTAAAAAGCCAAAGTAAGTAGAGGCATTTAAAAAAATACACTGCTGCTTCCCTGGCCAGGTGACTTACTTAGTTGGAGCATCATCCCATACATCAAAAGTTTGTGGGTTCGATTCCCGATCAGGGTACATCCTAGATTGTGGGTTCAATCGTTGGTCAGGGCGCATAAGGGAGACAACCAACCAATGTTTCTCTCTCACATCAATCTCTCTCTCTCTCTCTCTCTAAACATATCCTTGGGGTGAGGATTAAAAAAATGAAAAAGTGCACTGCTTCCCCTGAATAAGTAAATATAAAAAAAATCACAACCCATCTGCTCATGATGATGACTAGTGAACAATGTTAGCCATTTCTATTTGTGATCAGAAATGAGAGCAACACGTGGTAAGTGATGAGCACATTCGTATTGTGAATAACTGAAAGGAGCTACCATGCACCTACCACTGACTACATACCAGGCACTGGTCTAAGAGCTTTCACACTTAAACCTCACAAACAACTCATGAGGTAGATAAAATAATTATCTCTTTATTATAAAATGAGTAACTTGGTCTTTAACTGCATAGTTTGAAAGCGGTAGAACCAGGATCCAAACCTGACAGTCTAGCTTCAGAGTCAGCGCACTATGCTATGCTGCCAAGTAAGTTCATCAGCTTAAACAAATCAAATTAGATGGGGAAAATCTATACTTGAGAGCAAACATAATTTAGAAAAATTGGGAAAGGAGGGCATGGTTAAAGTGCCAATGTGGCTAGGGTGTAAAGACAAACATTTGTGGAAGGATGGGCTCAGCATTTATTTGTTAAGTAGAAAAAGTAATGTTTTTCTAAATTTGTGACTTCTGTAAATAGTCCAAGTATAAGCATTTGGGTTATTTTATGTGTATTGTTGAGTGATATCCTAGAAGAACTCTAATCATGCTTCTGTAATATTCAACAGTATTCAAATTATCACTTAATGAATTCATTTAAAAGTTGCTAGCATTATTAAGCTAGATAACTATCTGTGCTGAATATTTTCTGGCTGCCTCTTCAGATCTGTTTTCACTACACTCTGTGCCTGAACTGTAGGAACTGCAAAGCTCACCCACCCCCACAGCTTCTAGTTAGATACTGGTAGGAGAGCAAAGAACAGGAACACAGTGAGGCAGGGATACACAAGTCCACTGGCTCTCTTTTTTTTGGTTTGCCAGGAATTGGTCACATAACTTAATTCAAAGCCATTACCCCTATTACATGGCCCTCTCTTTATGACTACTTTTTCCAAGTTCTGATAACAGTTCCTATCTCCTTCCCCTCAGGCAAAGGCATGGTAAATGGTCCCTAACTCCGTTAGTGGCAGAGTACTGTATCATTCATTGTTTTGTTTCTCTTAATCCTGCACACAACTTTAGAAATAGTTCCTTTACTCAACTCTTTTCAATTACCCCATGTCCCATCCCTGTGATTCTTACTAATACACTCCCTAATTTAGAAGAGAAATTCTCTACTCATAAGAGATAGCTTGCCTTTCAACTAGAAGTAAAAGCAAAACTGAAAGCAATAAAGAAATGATGTTATAATACCTGAATCTGGCAATGAGTTAAGATCTGCACATAGCACCAGCGGGATGGAATTAGGATCTGCAGTTGGGCTGCCAGGCCTACTAGAGGCTTTCTCCAGAATGTTTTTGACCTCTGAGACAAACATCATGGTCTGGATGAGTTTCACATCAGAATACTCTGGGTCCCAATGCATGTGGGCATTTGCCACTATAAGCAGCTGTTTGTCTGCAGCATGAATAGGCTTCATACCTAAAACATCAGAAAAAGGAGGATGAAGTTATGCTTTATGTATCAAAAAGGTTTTCTCCCCAAACCCATAGCCACTTCTTTACTCTTTTCCATGAATTTATACCTTCTACTTTACTTAATAAAGTAGTTCTCAGAAGCTGAAATGCTGAGATTCTGGTAATCCCAACACAGGAATTCTCTAGATTTGGGGTGACAAACTGTAGCCCATGGGTTAAATCTGGCCCATCGTTTTTGTGCAGCCTGTGTGAGCGAAGGCTGGTTTTATATTTCTAAACAGTTCTACAAAAAAATGTTTAAAAGACTGCGCTAGAGACCATATGTGGCCCTCAGGACCTAAAATACTAACTATCTGGACCTATACAGAAAGTTGCTCATTCCTACTCTATATGCCTAAGTTAGGAATTTTACCATGATATGATCAATATTTGATTATAATACCTTGATTTGCTGTCTTCTTAGTGTAAAAAAGCACTTTAAATATCTCTGCCATTTAAATAAAAATATAACCTAGTGAGGCAGGTAACTCAGTTATTTGAGTTACCTAAATCTTAATTTAAATTCTTCCGGCTGCCCAATACTCACTCACCTTGCATTGCCTGAGAACATCAGTGATAGGTTCCTAGTAAAAACAGGTGATTTAAAAAATAAAAATTAGGGAATAGTGTGCTCTCAAACTCTAGACACCTGGATTTTATACCTGGCTTTGTTACTAATTATTTTGTATGGTCTTAAGCCACTTACTTTTTTGTTGCTTAGGTGCATTTGAACAATAAGACATTCAACTAGAAAATATCCAATTTTTTTCCCCTTAAAATTCTGTTATTTAATTTTGTCATAATAAATATTAACATAGTATTTTCAAAATATTAAAATAGTGGACAGGATAATTACTTTAAAATTGTGAAAATTAAGTTTAGTTAACATGTAAGGTATAAATCTCAATATGCATGTTATGATTCCATTTAAATAAAATTATACATACATATCCTATATTAGTAATGTGTAAAGAAATGAACAAGAACTATTCCTACAGAATATAAATAAGAGGTCCTCTCACTTTTTATTGATATACTTTTATATTGTTGGAAATTAGTGAACACACAAAATTAATTTTTCCTTTGAAATTTCTATAGAAATGTCTCAAAAATGTTTATATTGAAAAAATAAGTGCTGCAGAAAAGACATAATTTTCTAAGTCTACTATTTTTATAAAGTTCCCTTCTATCTTACCAAGCTATAATTATCTTGATGTTGCATAAACAAGTAACTGATGTATCGTGACAGAAACAGTCATTTCAAAAGCAATTTGATCACAGGATAAAAACCTGCAGCGGAAATCCTTTAAGCTCTCTTCTTTTCCTAGAAGTTTTATAATGTCACTTTGGCTGTAGATTAAATAAATATTCACTGTATTAAATATTAAAAACTTGCCCCTTCAAAGGAGTTATAAAGAACCTTCTATAATATTAAATTCTTCTTCTAGGAGTACAAGAGTGACATAGTTCAGTATGTGAAAATGTCCACTGTATAATTTATAGTTACTCTTCTGCAAATTAAAAGAAGAGTAAAACTCCGAAAGAAATTCAATTTTCACATTCCCCGCTTCAAAATGTGCCAAACTTTTGAGAAGAATGAGACTGGAAAGGACATAAAAGTAGTAAAAATGGAGAGGCTAAAAAAAGAAGAAAATTTAAAATATCAAAGATTGATTGTTTTTGATGATGGATAAACTGAATAATGGTGAAAAAAGGAGGTTTGATATATGTGTATGGTCTGAATAAGTCAAATAAATATTCAAAGCAAAAATATTTTCTTCTACAGCTAGCAAGCAGAAAAATATTACAAATACAAGCCCTGATGTGTTCTTACAGCTTCTCCTTACTCTTGCCTAAAGCATAGTTAAACAACAAAATGCTCAAAGGCAGCCAGTAGAAAGGAGCAAAAAAGGTCTGGATATGCAAAATACATAATGAGTTTCTGACTTTGATGGAAGCTATAAAAAATCCAAAATACAAAAGAAAAGTAGCAGGTAGACAAAAGATCCAGCTCTTACCCTGACAATGACTTAGATATAACAAAGAAATTAGAGAAAATGTGCCAAGTACTTAAACTTAAAGACAAAAGCTTTCACTCTCAAGAAGCTAAAAATATGGATGAGAAGCAACTCATCATAATTTCTAAATTCAGCCTAACTAAAACATTTCCTATTTCAAATAACCTTTTGGAATTAATGACATACTAAAAACTTTCTTTTTACAGATTAACTGGTAATATCCCAAGAAATATATGATGCTTTACAAAATTAGTGCTATTTTCCTGCCAATCTCCCTCAACAAAAGACAAGGAAAAAGCTGTGCAATAAATAACAGCAAGATTCTCAGTACTTGTTTGACATTGGAAAACTTGGGGTGGTGTTTATTTTTAGCAAGAAGATTTTAAACTGCACTCACCTGCTCCAAATAGTTCTTTGTGGACCTCTAATACCACAGCAACACCAATATTATCCTTTGTCATCACTCTGTTCAGCATAGCTTCGGATCCATCTGAATTAGCCATTGCCACTTGGTTAAATTCTACTGTATGCTTCTGCACCAATGTAAATCTACAAGGCACAATACCTTGTTATTATGATATTAGGTACTTGGACTACGGTAAAAGACATTAAATACAGCACAAGATACAGACACTATTCACCATCTTCCTAAACATTTTCTAGCTGCAAGGGGCCATGTGATACAGTTCTGGATGAGATGTAAAAAGTCTGATTGCCATAAAAACTTTCTTGGAAGCACCACCTAGTAATGATGGCATAGAAATCCCTTTGCCCTTTTTGTCCATCTGGTGAGAAGCAGGAGGGCAAACCACTATGGATGGGGAAGCAGCTGAACCAGTTCTGAAACTGTCATTTCTGGAGTTGCAGTGTGAGAAAATTACCCTTTTCCCATTTCTTTAAGCTACTGTTGGGATTTCTAGTATTCAAAGGTGAACAGAACCTTGACTGAGTCAGCAAGTTAATGAGAAAGAGAATAAAATCTGCCTACCCTGTTTGCAGTTCTATTCACACAACTTCAAGAGATTTGTCAAGAAAATGCAGGGACACATCTTTATCTCAGCTAAAGAGAAGCCAGTTTTTCCCTCTGTCTTTTACTAAAAAGCTAAAATTAGATGTGTGTAAGTGGTCAGAGAAACAGATTCTTTAAGATGAAGAATGGCTCTCCTTGTGATTATAGCTTCTGCACTAACAGTATTTTCTTTCCTTACTGCCAAATTAAGCATTGTAGAGTTGTAGGGCTTAAAAGAACACAGTCTAGCACTGACATTTAACAGCAATATGACCTTGGTCAAGCTACTTACCCTTATTCATACTACTTTTATTAAGTATGTGAAATACTTATAAATGACCAAAACCTAGTAAATATACTGTTTCCTTTTCACTAGGTGTCAAGTAGAGAGAAGACCTCTTTGTTCTTATAACAGGCTGCCACCGTATCTTCCTTCTAGCTTTGAAATAGAAACATGCACACATCCTTCCAAAACTATTGACTAAAGTCTTATTATGCCATAGGACACTGCGCTAGATGAAACGGTACTCATTCACCCTGCTTCAATTCTGAATGTCTCAGATGCTCTCAGAAGGTTGGGTCACATACCTAATTCTAACCTAGACTGATTAAAGGGAGTATAGTTTCCACCCTCTAAAGAGGTGACCTTTAAAAAGAAACATGAAGGATGATGAGTTACCTGAGTGAAAAATGGGATTACAAGCATTCCAGACTGAGGAAGAATAAAAGGCTCTGAGGCAGCAAGAGCTTTGTATGTTTACAGGTTGGAAAAAGATGAGAGGAAGAGGAACAAGGTTCTAAGCAAGGATGCCATACCGGATTTATATATTTTTTAAGAACACTCCAGCTGCTTTGTGGATTACAGGAGCCCAGAGTGATAACTGTGAGATCAATTAGAAACTTTCTGAGGTTATTTGGCTGACAGTTGATGGTGGCTTTGACTGTGGCAACAGAAATAAAGAGAAGTAAGCAGATTCATAGGTTCCATAGGTAAAATCAACCATCCCTCATATCGGACTTTTGCAATTGTCTTTAAGCAGTGAAATAACTTTTCAAACAATTTCTGGTAAGATAAAATAGATCTAGGAAGTATTATGTTTAAATAAATCAAGAACTAAAAACAGCTAATGTGTTTTGAATATAAAAATATGAACTCAGCCCTGGCTGGTGTGGCTCAGTAGACTGAGCACCAAACTGTAAAGCAAAAGGTTGCTGGTTCAATTTCCAATCCAGGCATGTGCCTGGGTTGTGGGCCAGGTCCCCAGTAGGGGGTGCACAAGAGGCAACCACACCTTGATGTTTCTCTCCCTTTCTTTTTCCCTCCCTTCCCTTCTCTCTCAAAATAAGTAAAATCATTAAAAAAAAGAGTATGAAATCAGAGTGTATGCTAATTACTGTCTTAGTCTCAGTATCCATTTTATTTATGTATTTTGTTTTGGTTACACGGTATTAATAAAAATCATGATTCACATGGACACACAGATACAAGTGGTAAATAACTGTCCTTGAGTTCAGAAAAAAAAAGCAAGCAGGCAAAAATTCAATTTGGAGGTCTGCACCGAACAAGTCAACTAAGCTGTATAACAGAAATGTTACTGACTTCCAAAGTGTTAAAATTTGGGTTTAAAACATGTGAATGATCCTGTTATTTTTAAATTCCAGTTCAATTATTTGTTTTTGATTTTTAAAATATCCTATAAATATTTACAAAAGTCTTCAGGCTCATTTATAGGAACCTAGGGTTCTGTGGGAAAGCCTGCAAATCCTTCTTAATGATAGTATTTTTAGTACTGAAATACTTTACTCCTACTAAAATCTGGCCATTATCAGGCTGGGGGAGGGATGCTATCTAGTTTTTAGAAATATGTCTCTTAACTAAAATTTGTTTTCCTGTATCTTTCTTCTATTATACCTAGATCTCGATCTTTTCTTTAAAGGAATATAAAATAAATCTAATTTCTCTTCCACCTGACATTATAGTTGACCCTTGAACAACATGGAGGTTAAAGACACCAATTCCCAGCACAGATGAAAATCCATGTATAATTTTTGACTCCCTAAAACTTTAGTTGTCCCTTAGTATCTGCAGGGAATTGGTTCCAGGATCCCCATGAGTACCCAAATCCATGGATGTTCAAGTCCCTTATATAAAAGAGTATAGGACAATGAACACAGCTGGTACTCTGCATCTGCAGATTCCAACCGTGAATCAAAAATACTGTTAGTAATGTTTGAAAACGCTGATTAAATCCATGGAAGCAAACCCTGGGGATACAGAGGGCCTAATGTACATCCATTGAAAAACATCTATTTATAATTGGATCTGCATAATTCAAACCCCTGTTATCCAAGGGTCAACTCTACTTTAAATATACCCCTAAGTCTTTTCTAGAAAACAAATGATGAATTCCTTGTATGCTATATGGTGTAAGACAGTTGTTCACTTGAATAACTCAAGTTTACCCAAAGGTATACTACCTGGAACTGGGCATAAATGAATTATTACCTTCTTCATTTTGGACTGTACTTTTTTAAATAAAAACTTGGGGACAGTCATATTAATTATAAGTCAAATAAGAAATAATATAGATCTATATATTTTTTTTTACACTATTACACTAGGTCTCTTAGTCTTGCATTTATAGATGCTAAAAACAAACAAGTCAAAAAAATGATCTTATTATGCTACATATGTTTATTATAGAGATTTGGGAATGAGGAAAAATATAAAAAAATTTAAAGTCACCTATAATCCAACATCTCCCATAAGTCAATAACTTCATTCCCCCAGACTTTTCTCCAGGTATATACAAATATTTTATACACTGAAGGTAATACTCTTTAAGTTTATATTTCAGCTTATTAATGAACATTCTACCAGAGATATTTTCCTATAAAATTAAATATTCTTCAAAATCTATTTTTATGATTATACTGCAGTTCACCATACAGATTCATTATAATTTATTTAACTATTCTGTGTTAGGCATTTAAGTTACTTCTGATTTAAGGTATTAATTAATGCCATTATGAACATTTTTGCATATAAATATTTTTCTGCACTCTCAAATGATTTTATCCCTCCCTCTTTCTTGTCCTTTAATAATCTAAGAGCAGCAGGCTTTACCTATTTCTGTTAAGTATCATTTCAGGAGCTTCTGCTCATTAATTCATCCATTCAGACATAAGGACTCTGTGAAACTTCACTCCATTTCTCCAAAAGATTAAATATCTCTGCCAACTTTTTGGTTTTTAATGAATCTTAAATGAATATTTGTCTTCATTGAAATAATCAAAATTCTCAATAGGGCACAACAAATAATAAAATAAAAGCTGCCCACTGTTGAGGGTCTATTTTACATCAAGATCTGTGATAGGTACTTCATATATACCAGTCCTAAAATATGCAAAAGCTTTGCAAAAGGTGGACATGGAGGTATACTGCCCAGATTCCTCATCAATTTTTCAGGAATTGCTCTAGTTGCAGAGTATTGCCTCACCAAAGGGGTCAAGTACTTCTTGGAGTGGCCTACATTCAATTACATATTATAAGTAAAGACAAAAGTCTGTGGATTTTGTCTCTGCCTGGGTTAATTCTCATAGGCCATTTTAGCTCCAAAGCTATAGGTGGGGTCAGGGGGGGTTGTCAGCCCTGCAACACATCTCTCTTCTCTATGCCTAATTCTGCTTCTTCTTTGTTCCCTTCCACAGCTGTTGATCCCTTATAAACTTCTGAACACCAAATTAACTCAGTCTTCTTTCTAGAGAACCCAAATTGCAAGAGGCAGCATTACTATTTATTTCCATTACAAAGATGAGGAAAACTGAAGCTTGGCAATTCTTTTTGAAAAGTGAGATGGTTCATTCACCTCCAACATCCTAAAACTTCTCCTCAACTCCGATATTCATAATAGATTACCCATGACAGTTCTCTAATCATATTTTTACAAGATCTTTTAGTACCATGGGATACAATTATCTTGATTTGGAAACTGAACTAGTTAAGGCAGTTTAGTGACTCCCTTTGGATTACCAATCTCCTGTTCTTGGTTTGCCAGTCTCCTCTTCATCTGGCCTTAGTCTTTTCACTTTGAAGATAATTCTAAATAGAGATCATGAATACAAAATAGAAGTTGCATAGCTCCTAATCTCCAATTAATGATTACACTATCCATAGTGGCTATATCTATCTATCCCTCCTTCTTTACAGTGCATAATGTTATTTTAAATATCTTCCTGGTTATCTCACCACTTTCACCAAACCTTTGCTATCTCTTACTTTTCTTGGTAAAAATCCTGGTTATTGACTTTTCTTCATTAAAAAAAAATCCCTTTAGAATGAGTCCAGAACAGTTACTGGAAAAATATTACTGGATTACTAGATGCCTCCACCAAATACTCCTCCCACTTTCTTCCTCATTAGTATAATCTATGATTGTATTCCCCAACTTTGACTTTTAAAAACTTTCCAGTCTTCTTGAGGTATTCCTTTGTTAATGTATTTGCTTTCAAAAAGTGAAGAAAAAAAACCCAGTTTTCCTAAACAGAGTACATATGTCATCATAATTAACACTCCTTCCCTCAGCACTTAGCAACATTAAAAGGGATAAATTCACACTCTCAAGTTTTACCATTTCAGCTTCACCAATACAGTCATGAATACATTCTGAGAAATGCACAGTTAGGCCCGTTCACTGTTGTGCGAACATCACAGTGTGTACTCACACAAACCTGAATGGTATGTAGCCTATTGCTTCTGGGCTACAAGCCTGTACACCATGATACTGTACAAAATGCCACAAGATTAAATCAAGAACAAAAGAAAATGATGTGATCAAGAGGCATGGTAAACATGAAATGTACAAGCTGCTGTATACTGTTTTATGGCAAACTTTTTTTTAGAAGTACAGAAAGTGCACTCTAAAATAATGATAAAAAGTATAGTAAATATATAAAGCAGTAACAGTCATTTACTATCAAGTATTATGTATTGTATGTAATTGTATGCGCTAAACTTTTAGTGTAGCACAACTGGCAGTGCAGTAGGCTTATTTACACCAGCATCTACTTTATGACAGCTGCAATAGCACTAGGTGACAGAAAATATTCAGCTCCCTTATAATCTATGGGACAACTGTTGCATATGCAGCCCACTGCTGACAGGGACATAGTTAGGCAGCATGTGACTGTAGCTGAAGAACCAAAAAGATACTTGAGAACTAAGGAACCAAAGAAAGTTCCTTCTTTCCAGTGAGAATCAAATAACACAGCTATACTTCTTGAAACTCTAAGAAGTTTTAAAGTACTCTGCTTTTATAAAATGAGATTTCCAACACTTGGATAGGTAGCTTTAAGCTCCTACAACTTGTTTCTGTGTTTAATACTATATTTATCATTATAATACATTTATAATATAGCAAGAATTAATAATCTATATTCTATCTATACTACCTTAACAACACTCCGTACTTTCACCTTGTACACACAACCAAATGCAGTCCTCTCTATTTCTTCTTTCTAACAGATTTCCACACAGGTGATACTTTGACATTTAAAGGTCTTCCTCCATTCCTTATGTTAGATGTTTCCTTTAAATAAGACATACTGGTTTATAGTTACTTTCTATTCGTCAAGTCTTGGTAATGTGTAAAATCTTAAACCTGCCTATTTCAGTTCACTTTATTAGTCCTACTTTGTAGCAAGTACACAGACACTGTATTATTCCTGATGCTATTTTATTTTAGTCTAAGAATTCTTCTGTACTTTCTTCATCTTTTTTAAAGATCTTATTTCACAGATGATTAAATGGATATGAGATCATTATAATGAATATTAATATGACCAAAAAACAAAGAAAAAAGAACCCACCCTTCTTATATGATTTGAGAAAGATTATTAGGCTGAATGTTTCAAATACAGGAAGAATATGTCCAAAACAGCCCTCCAAATAGAACAAAGAAATAACTCAATTTCTTACTATCTTGTGATGTAGTAGTAATTTTATGTGCTGTGATGTGATTAAATTAATGCTAGAGACAGGACAGTGAACACCAACTATGAGCAAGCAAAATAATACCATATATTTTCACTTATATGTATGTGGAATCCAAACAACAAAATGAGCAAACAAAATCAAACAAACTCATATATGAGGGGGTGCCCCCCCAAAAAAACTGGAATTATCTTCTGGAGGGCAGTCCCTTGTGTAGAGGCTTCCCCCACTAAATGAGTGTTCTAGGATCCCATCTTTATCAGTGTATCAGCTGGCATCGTTGTGAGAGGTTGCATTTGGCTTCAGTAAATTTTTTTGAAGACTTTTTCATTGTGTTTGCCCATTTCATGATGGGTGGTTTACGAGTGCACCTGTCCAAATTGTGCTTAGTGTTCAGCAGTTTTTAACCCAAAACAGCATGATCCCCATGCTCCACCTTCCCTATCCACCAGATCTTACCCTGAGTGATTTTTTTTTGCTTCCCCAGATGAAGAGAGTCTTCAATGGGAAACATTTTGCTGTTGTGGAAGAGGTGAAACAAAAAGTGGCAGAAGCACTAAAAGTCATCCCAATCAACAAGTTCAAAAACTGTTTTGAGCAGTGGAAAAAATGTCTCAATAGGTGTATTGCATTAAATGGAGAGTACTCTGAAGGTAACTGAAATTTCAACATGCAAGAATGAATACACAATTTTTTATAAATAAATTCCCCCCTTGTATACAGAACAAACTGATGGTTGCCAGAAGGGTGGGGGTGGGAACTGGGTAGAAAAGGGGAAAGGAAGAAAGAAGTACAAACTTCCAGTTATAGGTCTCAGGAATGTAATGCACAATACAGGCAATACAGCCAATAATATCGTAATAACTATGTATGATTTATTGTGGTGATCACTTCATAAGGAATATAAATGTTGAATCACTATGTTGTATACCTGAAACTAATATGATATTGTATGTTAACTATAATTAAGGAGCAAAGTCAAGTAATATTACCTCCTTGAATTCATTTATGAGTCAAAGGGAACAAGGTAGTTCATAGTCAAGAAGAGCATTACCACACAAAAGTTAATTATGACCCCTTCTAGATCATATCCCTGCGCTCTTAAACCTAAACCAAACAGAAGTTTTTATTGTGTATTCAGTACTACAAGGTGGTATAAAATGTGTTCTTGAGTCCCTTTAAGTAATCACGGGAGTGCCAGAAAATAATTTACTAGGAAAGATAAGCTTAGAGACTGGATAAATAGGAAATAAAAGTGGATATACAACACACTACCTATGTTTGTACAACTCTTTTAACTACTGAAAGCACTTTCACTTTCTTGTTGTTTGAGCCCCATAAGAAACCTCTGAAGTTAGGTGGAACCATTACTATTATCCCTAATGGAAAGGTAAGGAAACTGGTAAAAGCAAATAATTGTATGTTCAAGATTAAATTAATAGTAAAGTTAACATTAGAAACCAGATATTAAAATCTGTTTTTTAAAAAATCACATTGACAAATTCTAAATGAGACCACCATATAAAATAGAGGAAATTAATAACTGAGAAACCAGTGAGAAAGGATTATCATAACAGGGTCATTTTGGGATGATACTATAACCTCTGTATGCCCTCTTCTCAAACACAAAACTACCTGTAATAATGTAGTAAGGAAAAGCAAAGACCCGGCCTTAGCTGATACCTCTAAAACTGGAAGCAAGTTAGAAAGTAGAGGCAATACAGCAAAAACTAAGCACTACCACTGACTAGTTCCAATCCTATTGGAATAGACTGCCTTTTCACAGTGTCCTAAAACTGCTGTTCTCATCTTTCCCTCTCTTACTGATTTTAAATAAAGCAGGATCATATCAGAACTGCTAACCTTAGGAACAATAAGCAAGTCTAATCTAGGTCTGGTGTCATCACCATTTTTCTCACCTAGAATTTCTGCAAATTGTGTATCTGGATGTAAGACTACACTTCTACTAACTGTTACGTCTACTCTACTGGACAAAATATGCAAAAAGAAATTCAAATTTCTGAGTATAAAAAATGTATCCATAGTAACAGTCTCTCTATACACATATACACACAAATACATGTGTATGTATTTTATAAAACACTTTAGACTAAAGATAATACTTATTTAGGTAAAGAACAAAGCAAAAACATTTTATCAATCCAATCTTAATTTCTGGTATCTATGTATCTACCAAAAAAATGATGTTTATAAAGATGACCAAAAGGTACCGCCAAATCTTGAAGGCCCTCTGAATCCCCAAAGATTAAATTAAACTAGAGTATGAATGATTCAAAAAATATTTTATTGTATTCTAATTCCCTGAATATTGTTAATCTATGCCCTAGCCTTCACTAGGCCATATCCTACCTTTTTATCAGAATGGATGAGATTTTTCTTATAGCATTTTGCCAAAATAGTAATTACTATAGTTTCCATTTATTGTTACCTCCTCTGTACCACTGTTTTCAATGAAGTGAAACAAGTGGCATCAGCAAAAATTAAGAATTATCAGGTACTCTGGTTTTAGAAGAGCAAGACTTTGAAATGAGTATAGATAGTAAGTCCCTTCTATAGCTAATGTCTGACATGTTAGCTTTATTGAGTATCTGTTATCTATACACAGAATTACCTTATAAGGTAATATACAAACATGCACAAATGAAGAAATAAGCCCAGAAAGAGCAAGGGAATCATTCAAGATCACACATAAGTAAGTGAACAACCTGGCTTCAAAACTGTCTTCCTTTGTACAGTATCCCTCCAATGTAAAGAAATAATAGAATAAAGGCAAAGTAGTACACTTTGTGTTGAATTCTAAATAGTATGGCATGGTATAGTTTTAGCTAATATGGATGGCATCAGTAAGTATTTACTTATTCATGTATTCTTCATGTATGGTTCAAAAGAGGTAGAATATAGTAATGAATCACACCCAAAGTCTTTATCTGTTGCTGGATCCATGTTACTATTAAGGCAAAAAGATTTGAGGAAGGAAAGAAATCCAAATGATGCATCTTAGTGTTATCTATGTATTCATCTCTTAACTAATTAACAGTATTTTAAAAAATTCAAGCATCAATTTTCAAATACTCAGTTGTTTAAAGTTTCCTAGATAACAGGTTTGCTAGTTCAAAAATCTTAACTACTTAGTAAAATCAGGGCGTTTTAGATTTTTCTCTCAAAACCATGAAGGGAATGATAAAGATTTTCTGTATTAGCTTCCTCCAGAAAGAAACAATGGCAGATGGGAAAAGAGCTTGGTACAGATATCTCAATGCTATTCACTACTTTTTTATATGGTGTTTTAAGCAACTTTGTATATGAGTATAGGCAACAAATACAAAATAGAAGGCAACTTTCCAAATGAGGTAAACTTGTAAGAGGTACGAGTGAAATCAGAAGCTCAACTAAGAAGCCTAAAGATTCCATTTAGTACATGGGTTACAGCACTGACTATGAAGCCAGACCACTTTCAGTGCCTTGTTTTCATTATCTATAAAAATGAGGAAATGCTGATACTTCCATTCCCACCTCTGAGGGTTGATTTAAAAATTAAAGATAATACATATAAATAAAAGGCCTGACACATAAACACTATGAAAGTAATTGCTGCTATTATTCTAAAATCCATAAAAGTCACCTAGAGGAATTTTGTATATTCTGACCTCAAATATTATAGGGCTGTATACTAATTATTAACTAAAATGGGAATGTTTCTACTAAAAATTCACAGAAAAGACAGGAAAGTAGGTTCAAATTAATGAAAAGTAGGCCAAATATCTTTCAAATTCACTTACTTCATTTACTTAAAATAACATGCTGGTAATATACCTATATCAATAAAAACATTTAACTGGCTTTGTTATAATAGGCATTAAACAGGAAAATAGTCGTAAGCATGTAAGCATGCTTATCCTATAAGTAGATGATTCTCTAACTAATGTATTAAACCCAAATTATTATTCATGAAGTTCAACCCCTATCAGACTTCACATATTTCAGTCTTCTACTATAGGTCCCTCCAAATTTTTCACTCTACAATTGGCAGCCTTCATGAGGCAAAAATACTCTTCTCTCTTTCCTCATGATGATAACCAAAAGAATCTGCCTCTAACCATCTAGTCACTCATCCAACACTCAAGAGATATCTTCTAAGCATGTGACAGCTCTGCACATGCTCAAGTAGGAAATGCAGTTCTAAATCCAGGGCACACAACACAGTAAACCCAATAAGAGAGAAGTAATAAAATTACAAATGACTACAGAAACAGAAACAGAAATATGATAACAAAAATATGTCCAGGACACTTAATAGTTTACAAAGTACCTAGCCCTTCATTACCTCATTTAATTCTTGTAACTACCTCTGAAGTAAGGAGGCTGAATACAGTTTTCCACTTTAAACTCAAGAATATTAAAGCACAGAGGCCTCTACAAGATCATTTATGTATTTTACTAAGTAGATTCATAATATTCTCATTTTGACTGTATTATAATCAACTATATTAACAGTCCCCGCACCCCCTCCCCCCCAAAAAAAGCGCCACAGGTCATGTTTTTTTTTTATATCTGATGACTGCTTTCGACTATCCTGTTTCAATCTTTTAACTCCCCACCTCCGTAAGCTCTGGGCCTCTCTACTGTCTTGCCTTGTCTTAATGCCTATTTTTATCTTATATACCATATTATCTTGTGATTTTCTTATATGCTTACCTTTTCCTACTAGACTACAGCTCTGAGTGGGATTAGTAACTATCTTATCTCTATTGGTATCAACTGTGACTAGCACAGCACTTGTCACAAAGCAAATGCTCAGTAATCATTTAGTGAACAAATGGTTAAACAAATGTATAAAATGTTAACTGAAAAAGATGAAAAGGTTGATAAGATGAATGATTCTGAAAAAGGCCAAATAATCAAACAAAAAATCACAGGAAAAAACTCAAAACTTATTTCTAATTTTAAATTGTATTAATTTCTTTTTTACACCAAAACTAGTATTTTCCTTCATGAAAATATATTTAAGCATGATTATGACACCACCACCAAGTGTATGAATTTACTTAAAATTCAATTTTTATATCACTTGTTTTCTAGCTTTTTATTTATTTTTAAAGGGTCAAACCAAAGACAATTTCAAACATGGAGTAATTAAAGGAGTAAGTTTACACTATTTTGCTTTGTTTCCTTAACTTACTTTTCTGTTTTGAAGAATATTGCACAACCATCCACATGCTTTCTCTCCTGCTCAGACATGATTTTGGCACGTGACTTTGGAGAAAAAAACCCATCATATCCACGCTCCTTCAATGCTGGCAGAAAGAGAGTGAAGTATTGCTCTGTTTCCACTTCCTGAGATAAAAGAAAAGTTATCACCTACATGACAGAGAAAAACGCTAACAAAGATATAAAAATGTTAAGCATTATGAGTAAGTTGTGACTAAGTTCAAATAATTCACATAACAATATTATCTATCTTACCTTCTGCTAACACCTGCCACTTCACAATGGCAGCTTTGTAAACCTGAAAGAACCAGGTGTTACATGATTTTCTCATGCTCAAACAGCTAGTGGAACCCAAGCCTCTTGATCACCCCAATATAGAGTTCATTCCACTATACTTCACTTCCTCACAACTGGTAATTAAAGACAGTTGGTCATATTATAGATTAAGTAGTATGGAACAGTAAATTTTATACATAAAAAGGTAATTTTAAGAATTTTTTGTCTTTTTCAACTGTGATAGAAAGGAATGATACCCAAGAATGAGAAGCTTAAGATCAATCAACAAAAAATTCTACTTTAAAGAATTTTTAGGGACCTGAGTCCAATGGTCTCTGTTAATTTAGTAATTAGTTGGTTAGATTATTTTATTTTTGACCCACAAAATTTTTTAACAAATCCTCCCAAATGAAAAAATCAAGTGTGAAGATAATGATTTATGTATGGTAATGCTCATAACAACATGGTTTTATAACATACTTAAATGTCCAACAGCAAGGAAAATGATAAATCAATTAATATATTATTCATATAATTATTTGGAAAACTTTTAGTAATACATAAAGTGCATTAAGTGCAATAAACAAGAAAGAAAATAGGTCAATAGTGTGATGTCAACTTTATTTTTAAAATGTATCTGCAAATAAATAAATGCATAAGAATGTGTACAAGGCACAGTTTAGAAGTTCTAACACAGCAGCTATCTTTGGGATATGAAGTTAGATGTTTTCTTCCATCATATTTTATATTTTTTCAAAATGTTCAACTTCTCTACGATTAACACTTTATATGGTAGTATTTCTTTTATAATAGGAAATATATTTTGGTATACAGTTGTATATGACCCACATTTGAAAAATCAATTCTTATTAACATATTCAGACAAGGCTACTTCCCAGAGCAGATTTTAGAATAATAATTTTAATTTTTTAAATTACCATTTCTGATAATATAACATTTCTTGTTTAAAAAAATTTTTTAAATCAAATTCACTGGGGTGATATTGGTAAGAGTATTTTTTTATTATTGTGTTTTTATCCCTCAAACTATAATTTTACTTAGAAGACTGTAAGGCTGTTATTACTGCAAATACTAAATCAAAACAGACAATTAAGTAATAATAAGCCTAATTTTGTTTGTTTCCTCATCCCCCCCAATTCTGTGTCAGTCCTCAGTGTTGAAAATTTAATTTTTGAAGATTTTTATTTATTATTTCCCATGAAGTCATATAAACCATGAACGACATAAAAATAAATTGTCAAATTGTACTACAAAAAATATTTAAGAAGTAATAATTTATTCTCAGGCTATGCTGAAAAGATATTATGTGCTTTGAAAGTTGCTAAGAGAAAAGTTACTAAAAATTTCTATAAAATTTTCTTGGCTATTCATTAGCTGAGTGTTGAAAAGAAACATATTTCAATGAAAGGCACTTCTTCAGTTAAATTTATTATAACAAAGTATTATAAACAGAAGAACTTAATTTTCAGATGTGGGTTTTAAAATAAGGCAAAACTGCATGATTTACAGTACACTACTTTTAAATGTTTATCATTAAGGAACAAGAGTGGGAAAATGATTGTTTTTACAAATTAAAAGTTAAATTCATATGCGAAAAAAAACCACAATCTTCTGCAGTTTTTTGTTTTGGCACTACCAATAATTTGTGGATAAGATGAATTGTTAACATGAATAATATGTGAGATAATTTTCACTTAAGAAAATAGTAAATGAGTGTAAATGGATGGCTGTACTTAGCAAAACAGTTTCACTTTGCAAACTTATGTGCTTATTAAAATTGTCTATTTTTGAAAAATTTGTGGCATGACTAATTATGAATAATATGCTAATATTTCTTTTTCAGGGGTTAAGCTCATTAATTTGATATATCAATGGACTTGTAAAAGTCTGTTAAAATTGACAAATGATAAACAACCATAAAGATCTTTCTATAAAAGCAATATATTTCAAAAAATAAAATAATCCATTTTTTTAAGAATAGAGAAAATAATTCCTTTTGAATTTTTCTTTGTACATAGGATCTCTCCCAGAAAATCTTTTAAGTTCACCTTTAACTTAAAAGACAATTCGATTTCTATTTTGTTACCTGAAGACTAATGATATCTGCGTCACAGTTAACAATTTCTTCCATAATTCCCTTTTTCCTGTATTCCCAGTTTAATGCCCAGGATGGGCAATAGCCATATAGCTGCCGGGTAGCGTATTTATCACATAACACATTGTAACACATAACCGTGAATGATGCTGAGAAGTGGGGGGAAAAAAACAACAGACAAAAGGGAAAAAAATTAGGCAACTTTTTGTAAAGCAATTATAATGTGCACAAGCACAGAGGGCACACAAATATACTCAAAATATCATCACTGTGAAATGCCTCAGGCAAGAATGTATTACATGATATCCACAAAAGCTACTGGAGTCCATCACACCAAAGCAATTTTACTAGAGTTAAACTAACAGTTGACATTTGAGAGTTTTAGGAAATTTATTTTAATAAATAAAAATACAAATTTAAAAAAAAATGCTAATTTTTGCACATAATTTGTTGAGCAAAGCTTCTTTATATAACTGAATTAAAAGTAAATTTTAGTTTTGTTCTCTTTAAAAGGTTATAATTTCATTAACTTTTATTAATGAAATGTCCACACAGTACTTTTTTGGACCTCCTACTGCTCTCACTGCTCTAAGCCAGATCAACATGGACTAACCAAGGTCAGTTATAAAAGAATCATTGTTGCCAAATCGAGTTGTTCATTTCTGAAATTAAATTCTCATTTTAAAATGCCCTTGAACTATATAAAGATTGTAAGCAAACTGATAGTAGGGAGAACCCAGTTTGTATTCTTGCTACTCAAAAGTGCGTGCTCTAAGGACCAGACATCAGTTATCTTACAAATGAAGAATCTTTGGTCCCCCAAAACCTATTAAATCAGAATCTGCAATTTAACAAAATTATCAGGTGATTCACATAACATGCATATCAGTTTGAAAAGCCAGTATCTTAACCAGTAATTCTTTGTCCTAGCTGCCTACTAGAATCAGTTTATAGAGCTTTAAAAACAAATAAACAAAAACAGCTGATACCCAGGGTTCTACTCAAATTAAGTCCATATAGTAGGATCTGGGTATTCATATTTATAAAAAGTATCCCAGATGATTAAAATGAGCAGACACAGTTGAGAATCATGTACTTTAATAAAAGGTGAGAAATCCAAGTAATAAAGTTACATGATTAAAGTTGTTTCATATTCAGGTGATGGTAAAAGAATTAAGAGAAACTTAGTTCAATGGTCCCCTAGGGATCTGACTAGTCACAATTTTGTTACTGGTACCTTTTTCACTCTTTTGTATTTATTCTTACATAGTTTAATAATTATAATTTTGTAGCTACAGATCACCCTTAGCCATCATTATTTATTATCCATATCTCCCTATGCACCAGAAGTAAAAGGTATTTTTAATATATATTTTTAGCACTCAGAGTCTACTCAGATAAGCACCATACATCTCAAGAAAAATCCACACTTGTTTTTCAATAAAAAAAATCCAAGAACACATTACTCTGAGAATTCAACAACCAAGTGAAAACTTGTTTCTGTTGTTTCTTTTCCTAATGGAAATGTAGTTATGCAATAACAGGAATGCTTTTCTTCAAAATTATGTTCACTCGTGCTTGAAAAGGGGTTGCTTTGACTAACTCAAAAATGGGGTTTTTAATATCAGAAAGGAACTAATTAATTGAGCATTGGGGAAGGCTAAACATAACATCTATCTTCCTAACTTAAGGCTTCATAGAAAATATTAGGTACTCTTTTTTCACTCCACCAATGTATATCCTGATAACAGAATGTTATTTGTGGTAGCATTGACCCAGTGCCTCTTAACACAGGCTGATACTGTGGATCTATAGTGTGGTGGCTTAAAATTATTACTTCTGGAAGACAGAAATATATTATAATATTTCTCAGTATTACTATAACACAAATAGAACCATGAAGATGTTATACTGCCCACATTTCCCAATATCAAAGCAAATGATTTTTTTCTGAATCCTCTTACTTCATAACTAAAAACACCCTCTCACAAACAGAAAGGCTTAAAAAGTACATAATAAACTCTGTGATTTACCCATTAAAAATCATTAAAGAATCAGTATTCAGAGATTGGTTTAATCTTCGTATTAAAACAGTAAAATTTTTATTTCTAAATTTTGTAATGAAATTAGATACCATGGAAACTATTATTCTTGTGATTAAAAAGAAGGCAACTGGAGAGATACCAATTTATAACTTTTTAAAAGTAGAATTCCCAATCATAATATGTCTTAATAAGCAGTAAAAAACCCTATAAATGATGTCATGTCATTATTGGTCTCCATAAAGAATTAATAAAGGTTTATATTTTCTACATTACTGCAGTTCTAGAAGTGCTAAATCACATCCTTAAATAGTTCAAATTCTCAACCTGTACCATTTCTAAACCACTGGCCTGGAATTATACTTTGTTTTCAATATAGCAAATACCGATCCAGTCTAAGTTATTCTATCACAAGTGTTATAAGTCTACCTTTTCAAGAAAGACTTAAGTACCTAAGTAGGTTATATTTTTCAGAAGATTCATTACTACTCTTTTCTTTTTCTTTACATCTCCCAATACCCTGTGTGAAGATGTCATTCTAACACAAAATAGCCATTCTAACAAGAATCGCTGTAAAACCAAGAGATGCATCACTGTGAAAGACAGGAGGTTCTTGTACATAAGACATCAATAAAATGAAGGCCTGTTCATTATATCACAATGCTCAAGTGGCATTTCAAGTATTTCTTTAAAAAGTCAAGGAAAGATAAAAACTATTTACCTGATGGCAGAATTTGGTCTCGTTCTTTTAATGTAATCCATGGCCTCGGAGGAAGCTGCTCTGGATGAACTAAAAAAACAAAAGTTTAACATAAGATGATTACTAAAATCAGTATAATTTATAATATCAAATCAACTTGTTTTCTATTCAGTTGTAATGACCCACAAACTGACTTAAAAATATAATGAAATATAGTGAAAAGTTATAAGCCAAAGGAAGTTTAAGAAAAGCAACGCAGAAAACACATAATATACAAAAAGAATATTAAGAAATTCAATGGCACTTCCACTCATATTGTATTTATGAAAAGTAACTATTTAAAACCTTAATCAGGTTTTTACATCTTAATTACACATTGACTTAGCCTTGTTCCCTGCTAGGAAATCAAAGCTATGTGAAGTTCCAACATACTGATGGATTGAAATACTCAAATATCTTTGTTTTTAAAAAATCCTCACCCAAGAATGTGTGTTTATATCAATAAACACATTGGGGGTCAGGTGGGAGGGGGTGGAGAGAGAAAAACTTGATATGAGAGAGAAACATTGATCAGTTGCTACAACCTTTTGGTGTGCTGGTGTACTGGGACAACACTCAACTAACGGAGCCACTAACAAAGGCAAACATTCAAATATCTTTAAAATAGAAAATAGCACATATGAATATATACTAAAAATTAATGTATTTTCTAATGGGCATTAATTTCCTAATTTAAATCTTTTATAACATCAACACAAAGCAAGAGATAAAAAATAACTAGATTGTACAGAAAATGACATTGGTTAAACATTAAATGCTCAGATATGATTATTAATACCATGGAACTAATTATTACCCAAATATTAGAAGAAAATTCACTAAGTTAAGATTGAACAACTCCCTTTTCTTCTTTCTTTTAAAAAATTTTCAATTACAGAACAATCTGAAGCAAGTTTGCAGATTTGCCAGGGGTATTAGTGGCTGAGAAATGTATTTCTTTAAAACAAAAACATGCCATCTTCATCCAGCCACAAAAATTTCCACGAAAGTATCCAAGATTTTGAAGCATCACTTTACTAACCATTCTTGTATCAAAAGTCTACCTAGAGGATGTCCGTTTTAGTTATTTGGGTTTTTTTGTGTGCATGTGGTCCCATACAAATGATATGATTATTGTTCTAGTTCTCTGAAAAATGTCATTTGTAATTTTGATAGGGTTTACACTCAATCTGTAGATTGCTTAGGTAGTATGGACATTTTAACAATATTGATTCCTCCAATCCATGAATACAAAATATATTTCCACTTACTTGTGTCTTCTTCAATTTCTTTCATTAGTGTCTTGTTCAATATATATGTCTTTCACCCTGGGTTAAATTTATTCCTAGGTATTTTATTCTTTTTGATGCAACTATAAATGAGATTGTTTTCTTTATTTCTCTTTCTGATACTTCATTATTAGTGTATGGAAATACAGCATTTTTGTGTATTGATTTTGTGTACTTAAACTTTACTGAATTCGTTTATTAGTTCCAATGGCTGTTTTGTTTTTTGTTTTTTTGTTTTTACAAAGTCTTTAGGGTTTTCTAAATATAATATTATGTCATCTGCAAGTAGTGACAGTTTTGCTTCTTCCTTTACAATTTGGGTGTCTTTTATTTCTTTTTCTTTCTTAACTGTCTGGCTCAGACTTCCGATACTATGTTACATAGAAGCAGAGAGACTGGGTTTCCTTGTAATGTTGCTGCTATTATGGGAAATGCTTTCAGATTTTCACCATTGAGTATGAGGGTAGCTGTGGGCTTGTCATTTATGGCCTTTATTATTTTGAGGTACATTACCTCTATATCCACTTTAAATGTTTTTATCATAAAATACATGTTGAATTTGTCAAATGTTTTTCTGCATCTACTGAGATGATCATTTGACTTTATCCTTCATTTTGTTAATGTAGATGGTGAACCACCTTTACATACCTAGGATAAATCCCACTTGATTGTGCTGTATTAAATGTATTGTTGAATTCCATTTCCTAATGTTTAGTGCAGGATTTTTTGCAAGGATATTGGCCTATAATTCTCTCTTCTTGGGGCATTCTTGTCTGATTTTGGAATTAGGGTAATGCTGACATAATAAAATAAGTTTGGAAGAGTTCCCTCATCTTCTATTATTTGGAAGAGTTTGAGAAAGATTGGTGTTAAGCCTCCTCTGAATATTTGGTAGAATTCAATAGTGACACCATCTGGTCCTGGACTTTTGTTTGTTGGGAGGTTTTTGATTACTATTAATCAGTCTATTCAGATTTTCTGTCTCATCAAAATTCAGTCTTGATAGGGTCTATGTTCCTGGGAATTTATTTCTTCTAGGTTATCTAATTTGTTGGCATATAATTGTTCATAGTAGTTTCTTATGATCCTTTAATGTAATTATTTCTTTGGGGTGTGTGTGTGTGTATATATATATATATATATTTATTTATTTGGTATATATAAGAAACTACTTATATATAAAGAAATATAAAATATATGTATTTCTTTGGAATACATATATATATATATCAGTTAAGTCCATTTGATCTAGGACATTATAAAATGCTTCAATGTCTTTGTTGATATTTTGTTTGGAAGATCTATCCATTTTTGACAGTGGGGTGTTGAAATCCCCTACTATAATTGTGTTGCTGTCAATATCTTTCTTGAAGTTCTCCAAAATTTTCTTTATGTATTTGGGTGCTCCTATGTTGGGTACATATATATTTACAATGTTTATGTCTTCTTGATGGATTCTTCCCTTGAGTATTATGAAGTGACCTTCTGGGTCTCTTTTTATGGTTCTTTTTTTGAAGTCCATTTTGTCTGATATGAGTATTGCTACCCCAGCTTTTTTTCCCTGTCCATTTGCTTGGAATATTTGTTTCCAGCCCTTCACCCTTTAATGTAATTATTATTAGGCATGTACTTATTACCATTTTGTTAACTGTTTACCAGCTGCTTTTGTAGTTCCTCTCTGTTCCTTTCTTTTTTGGCAATGTGGGTGATTCAATGTTGCTGATGATGATCACTCTAGCACAGCCCAAGAGAGCCACCCCATCCTGCACCTCACAGGGGTCAGCAGCACTGGGCATGGTTTGCTTACAGTAACGGAATCATGTGAGCCTGGAAAGGCTGACAAAACCTATATGGTAAAACTAAGCTGGGCAACTGCCAGATAAAACTGAGATTTAAAAATCAACAGGAATCTCCTAACTTAATATTCCAAATATCCAGGGTACAACTGAAAACTATTGGTCACACCAAAGATCAGAAAAATAATTACTTACACAAGACCCCAACAAACACCAACAGAGATAATACAGATGTTGAAATTATCTGACAGATTTTAGAGCAGCCATGGTAAAGCTGCTTCTGGAAATAATTATAAATTCTCTTCAGACAAATAAAGAAACCCCCAGCAAGGATGCCCAAGTTACATGTTTTAAAAAGGACCAAATTGGGCACTCAGAAGCCATGTGACAATGGGGTCAGAGATTGGGACAAAGCAACAAATGCCAAGAATTTGAGGTGTCCCCAAAAAGCTCAGAGTGAAGCCCACAACAGATTCTTCATCGAGCCTCCCGGAAGGAACCAACCCTGCCAACATTTTGATCCCGACATCAGGTCCCCAGATCCATGAGAATTTTAAGTGTTGTTTATAAAATAAATGGTGCTTTGGCCTTAAGCCTGGGTGTCTGGGACATTGACCTCACTCACTAAAACCAGAGTGTTTTCAGCCCACTGCATCTTGGTCAGCCAGAGCAGCCACCTGAATGGGGAGAAGTGTTCTCTCATTGGCCAAGGATAGAGGCTGTATTTGTGCCCAGTATGAGAAAGGATGCATCTCATATACTATGCCCCTGATTCACAACCCTCCCCAGGTCCTAGATATCTAAATGTCTTGCTTTATTGTCTGTTTACCTGAAAATTAAAAGGTTTTTCAAAGTGAAAAATAAACATATAAAAATAAAAAGGACCAAACTGAAATTACTGAACTGAAAAAATACAATAAACAAAATAACAAAACTCACAGAAAAGGCACAATAATGAAAATTTAAAAAGATAAAATGATTGAATTTAAGAACCAATAGATCTTATTTAATATAAAAAGAAAATAAACTAAAAAAAATAATAAATGAAGCTTGAGACCCGTGGGACTATCACAAAAGCTCTAAATTCATATCATCAGAGACCAGAAGAAGCAGAGAAGGAATGTAGGTTTAAACATTATTCTTAAGAGACTATGACTAAAAATTCCCAAATTTAGTAAATGACATATGTCCACAAATTTAAGAAGGTAAGCAAACTTCAAGTAGAATAAACCCAAACAAATCTACACCAAGACACATTATAACTAAACTGAAAATTAAACACAAAACTCTCAAACATATCAGATAGAAATTACACACTACCTATAAGGGAAAAATAGGTTTGTTTTCTGAAAACATGGTGGCCAGAGAAATTGGTACACCATTTTTTAAGTGCTGAAAGAAAAGCATCAAACACAAATTCTGTATGCAATAAAATTACCCTTCAGAAATAAAAGGGGAAATAAAGATGTTATCATAAGAAAACTAACAGACTTTGTTGCTGGCAGATCTACCCTTGAGAAATGAATGGCTAAAGGAAACTCTCTTAGCAGAAAGAAAATAATAACAGAAAAATTAGAATATCAAAAAAAACAAACAAGGAACAAGTAAAAAAAATAGGAGTTAATTTAACAGACCATCCTTCTCCACACGAGCTTCTTAAAATGATGGTGGAAGCACAAACCACACCTGTGTGGCCCTCAGCACAGGTAGGAGAACACCAGAGACAACTGGGGAGACCCCAAAACACTGGAATCACCTTCTGGAAGGTGGGTCTCTTACAGTGCAGGTTTCCTTCACTGGTGAGTGTTCTAGGAACCCATCGGTACTACGTACCAGCTGGCGTTCTTGTGGGAGACTGCACTGGGCTTCAGTTAATTTTTTTTAAGACTCTTTCAATGTTTGTCCATTTCATTCAAGATGGGTGATGTCTGAGTGCGCCTTCCCACACTGTACTGAGTGTTCAGCAGTTTTTGACCAAAAAATAGCATGACCCCTGTGCCCCACCCTCCCTATTCACCCAATCTTGCCCCAATCGACTTTTTTTTCCCCATTTGTTTCCCTGCATGAAAAAGTCTAAAAAGGGAAACATTTTGCCAATGTGGAAAAGGTGAAACAAGAAATGCCAGGAACACTAAAAGGCATCCAAATCAACAAGTTCAAATTAGGAAGTACAAATTGGTAGTTCTACAGAATAGCCATGGGGGTGTAAAGTACAATATAGGAAATGTGTCCGCTGGCCACAAAATTTATACATGTGGCCAGTGGATGTGAACAAAGTTGTGGGGATTGCCTGAGGGAATGGGGGGTGCTGGATAGAGAGGGGAAAAGAAGGAAATATTGGGACAACTGTAAGAATATAATCAATAAAACATAATTACAAAAACTGTTTTGAGCAGTGGAAAAAAACATCTCAATAGGTGTACTGCATCATATGTAGAGTACTTTGAAGGTGATTTAAGTTTAAACACATAAGAATAAATACATGATTTTTAAAAAATAAATTCTGTTTTTTGAGGGAGGTCCCCTCTTGTACATTTAAAAGTGGGAAGGTTGTAGAAACAAAAATGGAAATAAGGCATCAATAATTCATTTATGTGATAAAATGCCATTATCAGCAGACTATGCTAAGTATGGATGTTGTGATATTTAGAGTAACCACCAAGAAATTATAAAGAAAAGAAAAAAATTACAAAGACAATGTACTCAAAAACAGCAAAAATAAAACAAGATAGAATATATTTAAGTAATCCACAGGAAAACAAGAGAGATAAATGAAGGAAGAGGAAAGACAGGGAACAATCAGAAAACAAGTACTAAAATGGTAAACTTAAGGTATACATGTTTACAATTGAACTATATGTAAATGGTTTCAATACATAAATTGTAAGAGTTGAATCTTGATGGAAAAGATAAAAAAACATGACACATGATTCAACTGTATGCTGTCTATAAGTATGAGGATGGAAAAAGATTATACCCACGCTAAACAAAAAAGTCAGAGTGGTTATATTATTATCAGATAAAGTATACTTAAGAGCAAAGTAAATACTAGAAAGTAAGAAGGTCATTACATAATGATTGAAAAGATCAAGCCACCAAGAAAATGTAACAATCCTAAATATATTATCTACCAAACAACAAAGCTTCAAAATATAAACCTCAGTAAATTAGACTCAAACAATAATAAAATACAACAGAGAAGTAAACATTTGTAAATAATCCATGAGTCAAAGACAAAGAATCAAAGAAGAAATTTTTAAAAGATTTTATTTATTTATTTTTAGAGCGAGGGAGTGAGAAAGAGAGAGAGAGAAACATCAGATTCTTGCACGCCCCAAATGGGGGCCTGGCTCACAACCCAGACATGTGCCCTCACTGGGAATCAAACCTGTGACCTTTCAGTTCCCAGGCTGGCACTCAATCCACTGAGCCACACCAGCCATGGCTCAAAGAGAAGTTTTAAAAAATATATTAAACAGAACGGACATAAAAAACACAACATATCAAAATTTGTGGAATGCAACTAAAATAGATCTGCAAGGTACATTTATAATGCTACATGCTTACCTTAATACACAAGGAAAGGTCTCAAATCAACAATCTAAGTTGTTATACTGAGTAAGAAAGAGAACAAAATAAACTTAAAGCAAGCAAACAGACAGAAATACTAACATAGAGGGGAGCAGAAAGGTTAAATATGAAAGAACTGAAAAATAAAGTGTAAATTCTAACCAAAAGATAAGTGATGTCCTGGGTTCACAGCAGTCATTAACTAGCTGTGTTTAGTTGGGTAAATTGCTTTAGTTTCTGTATCTCAGAATTTGCCTGTACAATGCCAGTAAAAATTCCTACCTCCTAGGAGATAATGAAACAAAAGTTCCTTACATATTGCTTGGTTAATAGAAAAAGCACTCAGTGTAGGAAAAGAAGAATATCCCACCACCCCGGGATATACTAATGGCAGGAATTGCATACCTATAAGCACTTACAAAAAATGGTCAGATGCTCTTAAGTAAAATGTGACATATTAGTTAATAGTAATATATGTAGAGTTTATTGCTTTGGCACTAAAAGTTACCTGCAAGATTGTCAAGCATAAAGTTCAGTAGCTTTCGGGTTCCATCTGGGTCCTGGTATAAATTGAGAATATCCTGTGATAAAGGATTGCCTAAAGCAGAAGACAAAAATATAGTATATAAAACTTATAATAGTAAGACCAGACCAAAAACCATAATTTTACATAGTGAATTTTACTATATTTAATCTAAACATAAATAACGTGAACCTAAAGAAATGCTCTGGTATTCATAAAGAAAAACTTCAAGAGTTATTTTTCCCACATGCTACTATTTATATTATATCCTTACCATTTATGTTTGTGAAAATCACATGTATACATACACATAATCATATAAATATTAATCTTGGTCAGTTCTTAGGTAATATCACAACTTGGCACTTTAAGTAACCACTATAGGTTCTATATTTGTCTTTGAGGACAGTACTTTAACTGAAAAACAAAAAGCCCTTACGAGAAAGAATGAATGATATAAAAAAGAGGGAGAGTCATCCTAGTTGGAATATTTATATTACATATGAGAAAAGGAAGATATTTCAAGTGAACAAGAAAACCCGTCACCAAGATGAGTTAGTAAAATGTGAGATGAAAGGAAGGACTGAGGATGAGAGACAGAGTAGGTGGAGCTGGGGAAAGGAGGAATGGAGACAACTGCACCTGAACAACAATAAAGAAAAAGAATTTTTTAATGATACTGATCAAGGCTATCGGAGTACTAAGAATGCAGATTTATCTTGCTCTTATCAAAAGACAAGATATTGTTAACAGTCTATATATCACTTAGGAAATAAAGGTGGTATTTGTTAAGGCAAGTATGTAACCATCTGGCAAAAAGAGTTGAAAAAATAAAACCCATAGAAATTCCATAAATGAAGGCTCTAGCTATTAAAAAAACAAATGAAATCTTCAGTGCAACACCCCACCACCAAAATGGATAAAATTACAAAGTATTAACCAAAGTGTTAAAAAGAAATGTGTAGTACTTGAAATTCTCAGAAATTGCTGGTGGAGTGTAAAATTGTACAACTACAATGAAAATCTAGTTAGCAGTTTCCAACAGCTTTGATATTAGGAAAAGGAACTGTTCTGGGGTGACAAAATGTTTTATATCTTGAGTAAGGCAGTGGTTACATATGTGTATACTTTTATCAAAATTAGTTAAGCTATATACTTTAGTATACTCAATAAAATGCTAGGGAAAAATATGATGAATGAGTTAGGCAGATTACATACAGCTGAAAACAAAATTAGTGAAAAGAAAAAACAGCAATAAAATTACCCAAAAGACATCACTAAGAATCAAAAAGATGTAAAACATGAGATAATAAGAGAATTAGAATAAAAAAATCTTAATATACATTAATCGGAGCTGAAGACATAAGGAACAGAACTATCAGTAAATCAGTAAAGTTGAAGACCAGAATGATACTGTCAACCAACTTCACTGATATTTACATAATATTCTACTCAAAAACAGAAAAATATGTATTCAAGTGCACATGAATATCACACTTCTAAATTATCCATGGGTCAAAGAAGTCACATGGGAATTTAAAATGTTATAACTGAATTAAAATAAAAATACATTATCAAAATTTGTAGGATGCAGCTAACTTGGTGTTTAGAGCAAAATTTATGGCACTAATGGTTACATTACAAAATAAAGATCTAAAATCAATGATCTAATTTCAATATTAAAAACCTAAAACAGTAAGAGCAAATGATCCCCAAGGAAACCAGAAGGAAGAGAGAAAAAAAATCAGTAAAATTTAAAATAGAAAAACAAGAGATTACTACTGAACATAAAACATGGTACTCTGAAAAAGAGGTAATGAATTAATAAACCTATCTTTGACCAGGACAAAAAGATACAACCTATAAATATTAAGAATCAAAGAGGGAACAGTCCATTAGACAATAAAAGAATAAGAAACATTTTAAAAATACGCCCATAAATTCAATGACTTAGAAGAAATGAACAAATTCCTTGAAAGACAGAAATTACCATAACTCACTCAAAAAGAAATTGATAAAAAACTTTAAAAAAATGGCAAAGTAAGAACCTTCAAAAATTTGTCCTTCCAAAAATTTGTCCCTCCATAAAAGCAGTAACAACAAGAAGCAAAAATTGATTCTGATTGTCAGAATCAATTACTTCAGAACTCTGGAAATTAACCAAATGATTGCAGCAATCCAGGGAGTATTTACTGAGGAAGAAAGACAAATATGGGTAAAAACGGCAATTTGTGGAGTTTTAATTTCTCCTGATCCCTTCATTACCAAGGCAGCTTGGCAACCATTGGAGCTACCAAAACCAAGCTGGAGACTTTCAGAGTCTCACTTTCAAAGACTGGTCTTTACCTGACCCGGGTGCTGGTTCCTTGACTCTTGCCAAATGCCAAAAAAGACTTCTACTAGAGGGGAGGGAAAGGTTTTGGTAGCATGTTTGAGGAAACCATTAATAAAAAATGTTTTAACTTTGTGGTTACCTGAGGCCATGGAAGCAAATGAAGCAAACAATAGACTACCCAAAAAACTTAAAAGCTTGGAAATAAGATACCAATAAGGGTTTTGAAAAGTTCTTACATGTTTTGGGGAACCCAGAAGCCATATGTATATGAAGCACTATGCACATGCTTAGGGAAAAACTAAAAACAGTCTAACCTCTCGCCACTTTCTGACCTCCAGGCTATGCACAAATATAAAGTGAAGGCTAAGGCAGACTTATAAACTTCCTGGTTAAGTACTGAAGGTGTAGTCAGATGTCCCCTAAACACACACAGAACCACTTAGCCAAGAGTAGAAGATTTATTGGTTCTGGGCATTTAAGGAAATCTCTGATCACCAAACTAAATGAAGGGCTTGCCCTGCCTGGTGTGGCTCAGTTGGTTGGGGGGTGTCCCACAAAGCAAAAGGTTTGATTCGTGGTCAGAACACAAGCCTAGGCTATGGGTTCAGTCCCCAGATGGGGTGAGAGGTAACCAATTGATGTTTCTCTCCCTCTGCCACTCTCCTTCTCTCTAAAAATAAATAAATAAAATCTTTTAAAATAAATAAATAAAGGGCTCAATGGTCACACATGATAAAGAATACAAACTTCACAGAATCAGTTATAAGGTCTGTAAAGCGACAAACAACAAAGTAGCAACAACAAACAACACTGGGAAGGAGAGAGATTTTGATTTCAGAGTTGCCACATTACTTAAAATGTCTAGCTCTTAATTAAAAAAATAACGAAGCATGCAAAGAAATAAGAGAGTATGTCCCATACACACAGGGAGGGAAATGCAATCAATACAAATTGTCCCCACGGACAATAAAAACCACAGCAAGGACTTACTAGAAAAGACTTTAAAAATACAATATTTGAATATGTTCAAATAGCTAGAGAAAATCATGTCTAAAGAATTAAACATTTAAAAATAGTGTTCCACCAAAGAATATTAAAAAAATAGAAATTATAAAAAGGAAAAAAATAAAAATTATGTTAAAAAGTACAGTAAAAGGGCTGAAGAGAAGTATTAGACAGGAAAAAGAAAGGATCTATGAACTTTTGGACTGAGGTTATGCAGTTAGACAACCATCAAATGTACCAGCAGAAGTGTAACAGAAGTCCCAGAAGAGGAAGCAAGAAAAATACAGAAAACATTTTTGAGTAAATAGTGGCCAAAAGCATCTCAAATTTGATGAACAATATACACATCCAAAAAGAGGAACAAACTCCAAGTAAATTAAAATGAAGTAAGACTGTGGGAAGTCAAAGACAAACAGAATCTTGAAAGCAATGCAAAAGGAGTGACTCAGGATATACAGATAGATCCTCAATAAGATCAACATAGCTGATTTCTCATCAAAAACTATAAAGGCCAAAAGATAGTAGAATGACATTCAAAAAAGAACTTTCCACCAACATTCTGTATCTAGCAAAAATAGCCTTCAAAAATAAAGAAATTAAGACATTCTCAGGTAAACAAGAATTGAGTGAGCACACCACTAGCAGAAATATCACTACAAGATACCTTCAGACTGAAATAAAAGGACATTGATAGTAACTTGAATCCATATGAAAAAATAAAGAGTACTAGTAAAGGTAACCACATAGGTACATATAAAAGACAATTTAAATGTAATTTTTGTTTTTTTTACTATTTTTACTCATATAAGAGACAACTTTATTCATATAAGAGCCACCCGGCCAGGGCTTTTTTTAATATTATTGATATTAAGTTGATATTAATCCAAATTAGACTGCTGTAAATTAAGATGTTAACTGTAATTCTCAGGGTAAGCACTGAAAAACTTAGAATAATATAGCAAAAGAAACAAGGGAACTTAATTGGTACACTGGAAAATACCTATTTAAAGAAACAGAAGTCATTAATTGAGGAACAAAGAAACAAAATGGGTATCAGGCATAAAAAACAAATAACAAAATGTCAGACATACATCCTACCTTATCAGCAAATACATAAAAAGTGTATTAAACTCTAATGAAAAAGCAGAGGTTAGCAGGATAAATAATAAAACATAATTCACTACATGCTGTCCACAAGAGACACAGTATAGAGACACAGTATAGACTCAAAGGCACATAGAGGTTGAAAGTAAAGGTATGCCATGCAAACAATAACCAAAAGCAAGCTGGAGTGGCTGTACTAAGAAAAAGATAACCTCAATGTCCTTTATCAGTGAAAAACATTGAATTACCAGTTTAAAACATTTCAACAAAGAAAACTCCAGATCCATATGGCTTTATTGGAAAATTTAACTGATCATTTTAAAATACAGTAATACAAATGTATGCAAACTCTTCCAGAAAATAGAAGTGTTAAAAACATTTCCCAACTCATTTTAAAAGGTCAGCAGTATCCTGAAATCAAACCAAAGATATTGTAAGAAAAATGTTACAGAATATGTATTATCATCATAAATGTATAAATCCTCAAGAAAATATTAGCAAATCAAATCCAACAACACATTAAAGAGAGAGTACATAATGACCATGTAGTATTTAAAATGGAAATAGGGATTAACGAAAGAACATTTATGCACAACCCATGGACACGGACAATATGGGGACTGGCTTGGGGAAGGGAGAGGGTGGGGCTGGGAGGACGTGAAGAAAGGGAGAAAAATTGGGAACTATAACAGCATAAACAATAAAAATAAAGTTAAAAAATAAAATGGGAATAAGGGTAACAAAAATACAATAAGAAAAAAATTTAAAAAATAAAATGGGAATAGAAGGTTGGTTTAATATTCAAAAATTTATCAACATAATTCAGCATATAAACAAACTAAAGAAGAAAAGTCATCTCAACATCTCATCACAATTGCATATGTCTGTCAACATTCACCAAAGGGGTGAATTTCACCAAATATAAATTATAGCTCAGTAAAAATGTTACTAAAATTTCTATTCTCAAAAATACTTTCAAAGTAAGGTTTCAAAATTCATCACTTAAGAGTCTAGAAATAAAATGTACAAATTCCAAACTAACAGAAGTCATAGATTATCTAGAAAAAAAAACAAGAGGAAAAAAACCTATTTTTAAAAAAGCAAAAGAAAAAATCACAAAGAATAAAATGGTAAGATAGTAACAATGCAAAAATATCAACAATTACAATATAGGTAATATATTGTAGTATTTTTGATAGGTAATAGGTACAATATAGGTAAGGCAACTTGTCTGAACCCACATATGAAAAACAAAATAAAGTCAAACTGGATTAAAAACAAAGTCCAGTTATATACTATTTGTGAGAGATACACCCAAGAACAAGTACATAGAAAGTTGAAAGTAAACAGATGAGAAAAGATATACTAGACAAACATTAACCAAAAGAAAACTTACATAGCTATAATATTCATACAGACTATAAGATGAAAAGCCTAACAAGAGAAAAAGAGGCTTGCTACCTAATATCAGGTTTAATTCACCAGAAGGTATAGCAATATACAGAATATATCGGTATAGTTGGTACGCTTAATAATCTCAAAAGCTGCAAAACAAAAGCTGACTGAATTACATAGGGAAATAAATAAATCCACTATTTTAATGGAAAATTTGGCAAAAATATCTTAATTATTACAACATTGAGTCACTGAAAAAAACATAGCTGACATGTCCCTGAGGAAATATATCAGAAAAAAGAATAAGAAGGCACATAAATAATCTTAAAAATGAAGAGAGGGTAATACAGTTATAAATAGAACAGAGAGTTTAAAGCTATGTTTAAAAATATCATGAACATTTTTATGCAAATAAGTTTGAAAACTTAAAAAGCTGATAAATTCCAAAAGTACAGATGCAGTCTAACAAAATGGATTAACTATGAGAAAGCCTCAACAGTTCTTACAACTACAAATCCTACTAACTGAAAATAATAGAATCATCTTAATAGATGAATTAAAGCATTTAATAAAATTTAGCACTTGAAAAAGAATTAGGAAAGCAGGAGTAAAAGAAAACTTCTAGAAACTGAAAAAAATTATCAAAAATACAGAACAAATATCATTCTTAATAGAAAAACATATTTCCTTATGTTTTTCCTTAATAGAAAAAGTATTTCCTTTAAAATTGAGAATAGAAGAATGCCCAGTGTTAAGGTTTCTATTTAATACTGTACTAAACACCCTAGTCAATACATGAAAATCAGAAAAGAAATTAAATATATGAGAATTTGAAAGGAAAATACAAAACTGTTGCTATTAGTAGATGAAATTATTATCTGCATACAAAACCCAAATGAACTTGCAGATAAATTTCTGGAAAGAATGAGAATATAGCCAAGAAGGCTTACTATAAAACCCATTTAAAAAAAAAATACAATATTTATATACCACGAGAGCAACTAAGGAGAAAAAGCAACTTTTAAAATAAAAAAGACATGGTTTATAGTTGGAAAAAAATACTTATAAAGTGCCTAAAAACAAATCCCACAAAAGATGTGCTAGGCCAGTGTGCAGGAAGTTATAAAATTTTATTCAAAGACATTAATAAGATGTAAATAAATGGAAAAGCTGCAAAAATTCATGGATAGGAAGACTCAATATATTTAAGATATAAATTCTTTCTATATTGATCCAGATATTCAATCCAGTTTCAAAGTCCCAATATCTGTTATGATAGGTAGCAAGCTGTTCTTATGCATGAGGAAGATCCAAGACACGCTGTCAAGGTGTCTTGGATCTGTCAAGACAATGCAGAAGAAAAATAAGGGGAATTTTCAAATCAGACATTAAGTCTTAATATAAAGCCGTAATAATTATGATAATGTAGTAATTAGTAAACAGATAAACTGATTATTATATATATGGAAGACCCTAGAAACAGACCTAGACATAGCTGATGTGAGAAGGTACTATGCTGATCAGTGAGAAAAGGGAAAACTTTTCACTAAACAGTGCTTAGACAACTGGTTATTCAGAAGGAAAAAAATTAGACCTCTCCCCAAATTAGATCCCTTATATCATATTCAAATTAAATTCCGAATGAATGAAAAAATTAACTGTGAAGAGGAAAACTTCACAAAACTTTTAGGAGGTGAGATAGGAAAATGTATTTCTGACCTGGGGAGGGGCAGGATTTATTTAACAAGACACACTATGCACTAACTATGATAGGCTTTAAAATTCAACTACAATAAAAATATCAAATTTATCCATTAACGGATACCACTAAAGAAAGCTACAGAGTGAAGAAGACATTCACAATACAAAACAGACAAAAGTGCCCTGACTGGTGTGGCCTAGTGGATTGAGTGCAGGCCTGTGAACCAAAGGTCTGTTAGATTCCCAGTCAGGGCATATGCCTGGGTTACGGGCCAGGTTCCCAGTAGGAGGCATGTGAGAGGTTTCACAGAAGAAATATAGCCAATAAATATGAAAAGATGCTCAATCTTATTAGCAACTGGGAAAATGCAAATTAAAAGTACAGCTAGAAACTATTTCATATGCAATAATGGGCATAGTTTTTTAAGTCCGACAATATTAAGTGTTGAAAAAAAGGAAAATGAAAACTGCTCTGGCTGGTGTGGCTGAGTGGACTGAGTGCCAGAATGCAAACCAAAGGGTCACTGGTTCAATTCCCAGTCAGAGCACATGACTAGATTGTGGGCCGGGTCCCCAGTGGGGGGTGCACGAGAGGCAACCACACATTGAAATTTCTCTCTGTCTCTTTCTCCCTCCCTCCCCCTCTCTGTAGAAACAAATAAAATCTTACAAAAAAAAAAGAAAAATGAAAACTATATTACTTTTGGGAGTGCATTTTAATATAACTACTTTGTAAAACACTATGGCATTACCTAATAAAGCTAAGGATGTACAGGCCTCTACAAATCAATTCTACTCTTAGGAATTCTATAGGAGACATGCACAAGAATGTTCACGGCTGCATTGTTTATAATAGCCAAAAGGGGGACGGGGGACTAAGCACCTACGGTAGAATAAATTATAGCATATTTATGTATCAGAATACAACACAGCAATGAAACAAACTATAATTACATGCATGCATAAACATGGCTGAATCATAAAAAGGCTGAAAAGAAGCAAGTCACAGAAAATTACAGTCAGTACAATTCCATTTATATAAAGGTCAGAACACCTATAACAGATACACACATAACCCCAGTATCTGGCACATAATAGGTGCTCATCAATATCTGTTGAATGACTGAAAGTAAAGGAATAGCTAACACACATTCAGGACAGTAGTAACCTCTGAGAGAAGTGGTGAAGATGTTATTAGGAAAAGGCACAAAGGAAACTTAAAATGTACAGAAAGTCTACAACACGATGTGATTATGTCTACTTCCCAATAATCTCACCAACAGTTATTTGACAAAATTTTTGGAATTCTTCCAGACTGACAGATGGAAACTGAGTATGGTTTCAATTTGCATTATTATGCATAAGGTTATCAACTCCCTATATTTTATAGCTATTTGTGTATCCTCTTATATGAACTATTAATATGCTCTATAATAGATTGTTCTCTTACTGATTTCTAGAAGCTCTTTGTTCATTAAGACAGAAATAAGTACTTTGACTCTTTATGAATGACAATTAGATTTTCAAAGTGCATTTTAAAAAAAGGTACTGAGAAGGTCAGGTAATGAGTGTACAGTCATTCATCATATTATTTCCTTTAAAATGGATATGGTTATTCTTTTATATATTTCATGAATAAAAAAATTTACAAGTAAAAGAATCTTCTATTCTTTTGGGCCACAGCCCATTTTGTTTTAAGGGAGATAAGTAATTCTTGGAAGAAACTTGGAATTTTTCAAAATTATTGAAGTTCTAAAATTTTTATGAAGTAGGACATAGATGCCTGTGGACAACTCTTTCAACCATATGTCAGAAAAAGTATTGCTTAACCCACTAGGACATAAATTCTAAATTATTCAAAATAATTGTGGGAGAACTGCTCTTACACCTTTTTGTCCATAAAATTAATAGACTTCAGATTTTTCTGTTAAGAGACTTAACACAACACTTCCAATTGCCTGGAATAGCCATGTGTGTAGTTTTTATATTGGCCTTTTTATTCTAACTTTTTAAATACCTACCCTTCACACATATTCCTTAAATCTCAAAATAGAATTTCTAAAAATTATCTTGTTGAGCCCAGATAATCAAAATCATTATCAAAACTTCAGTATCTGTGTTTCAGAGGTAGCCAAGAAAACAGCAAAAAGCACTTCTTTTTTCAATTTTAAGACAAAAATGGAACTCAGAGGCAGATCATTCTCATGGTTTCTTTTATATATATATAAAACAGCATATAAATATATAAATTAGCATATAAATATATATAAAACAGCATATATATAAATTAGCATATAAATATGCTAATTTAAATGCTTCATTCCACTCCCTCCCGTTTTGTATACAAAGTACCACTATGTGGCTATTAAACCTGATCAAGAAATTATTTCAAG